>JAKUCD010000001.1:0-459319 GCA_030563525.1 Nadsonia commutata
AACCCCGATTTGCCCGGTGAAAGCGGACCGTGCTAGCCATTACACTATATCGGATATGTATATCTAACAAATATTCAGGCACATCATGATTACTCTAGAGTTTTTAATTAAGCCGCAAGTCTTATGGAAGTTAATGAATGTATGTAGAGTAATTAATTATTGTCCTTAAAGGGAATTAATTGGTACAAGCCAATTTTCAGATTAAATAAAGCTTTGATTTTTCCCTATATTTAGCCATTCAATATATACCAAACCAAGAATTATGGGCTAAATTATAGAAATTTGAGCAATTCAATCAAGAAAGGATAGCAAGGGATTGGGTAATTTTTAAATTAGTTTAATTAATGAAGGAGTAATACAGATTTTTAAAAATTATTAGGTTTTTATTGAAATTATCTGGTTTTTAATAATTTTATATTTATTTATTTATATTTCACAGTAAAGATAATAGCTATAATGTTGATAATTATTTAAGAAGAAAAAGAAATTAAGTAAAAAAGATTTCAAAGTAATAAATTAATAAATTCTATAAAAATCTTTAAAAGGTATAGTACAAATATAATTTTCCACTAACCGTAACAGATTTATGTATAATCATTTATTCATTTATTTAATTTGGCTCTATGTTACCCTACAGCTCAGCTTAACTATACCGATATGCGGTTTCACTGGTGGATACGGCAAAGTAAACAATTAACCAAAACCACTCGACAACAACAACAATAAACGATGGAAAATTTACTTGCATTACTATCATCACTGCCCCGACCACTCTCGGGTCCAGTGACTATTGATATAATTGTGAGATTACTCGAGTCCCCTAATACTTTTCAATTTGGTGAATTTTGCTATAATGAGGCCATCATCGAGGCTAAAAACTTGGAAGATACAATCGGGGTTGAGAATAGTGTTTACAAGGGCTGGATTAAAATAGTGCATATATTTGCGTTTGAAACGATAGATAGTTACATGGAAGCAAAATCATCTTTCGTTGGATTTCCTGAATTGAATGAAAAGATGATGAGGAAATTAAGACAGTTAACGCTAATGAGTTTAATAGGTGATCTTAAGGTCAATGATGGCCTATCTTATCCATTTTTACAGAAAAGGCTTTATTTTGCCGGTGAAATAAGTGATTTTGAAGAAATCGAATTTTTAATAATTGAATCAGTTTACAAGGGTTTAATAAGTGGTAAGATTGATACTATAAATAAACGTATTGTTGATATTAACGTTGGCGATAAAGGTGGAAGGGATGTGATTATAAATGGACCAAGATTCAAGAAAATTCAGCAAGTTCTTTATAGCTGGCAACAATCGACTGAAACCATGTTGAAGGAAATTGATGATAATATTAGATCAGTAAAGAGTAATTCAATATCAAGAAGGGAAGATATGGCTAAATATAAACCGATTATGAAAGATTAGGAGTGTATTGCCAAATTGCTAGATAATAAAATCGACATAACAAAATCATGAAATCATAAAAAAAAAAAAAATGAAAAAAAGAGAATCATGTGTATAACAAACTAAACAATGTGGTAAATAAAATCGTGAACGAAGAGGAAAAGAAAAAAAAAGCAGAGGAGAGAGAGGAGAGAGGGACAATGAAAAGATAATATAGTTTTATTATTATTTTTTTAGAGATAACTCATATCGTGGTCAATTACTGGAGGAATTGACCTAAGCGTGCCAAATCTTGGAAAGAGTAGCGGTAAGACCAACATCGTTAGTTTCTAATTGGTAAACACCGTATAAACCGATAGCGGAACCAGCGTAAAGAAGACCAACGAGGTACTTTTGGTAACTGTAGACACGCTTGGGAATGTAATCGATGATACAAGATTCGAAACCAATGTGAGCGTGAACAACGAGTAATGAACCGAGAATAGCATCAACGGTGGGGGATAAAGAACCGGTAGCGAAGGGAATAACAGTTAAGGGTAAGATACCGACGGCGACGAACTTTTCAACAGCCCAATGCATAGAACCGTGAGACTTGTCCATAGCGGGGATGGGGGTAGCATCGTTGACGGTACCAACAATGTAACCAGCGGGTTGGGGCTTACCACCGGGGAAGGTAAGGAACTTCGAGTTGGAAGTGGTCGAGAACGCGGCTAAGCGGGGGGTGAGAAGACGTGCGGTGGGTCTGACGAGAGCAGTTTTGACAAAGGATGAGGCCAACATTGTGTGTGGTTATTGATTTATGTTCTTTTTCGACGGATCTTGCAACAAAAAAGGTGGAATCGGTATAGGGAGAAATCGGACCCGGTCTAAAATCCTGGTAGTGAACCTAGAACCGATATGCCGGGTAAATCGGACCGTAAGCGTTTTTGGTTTGGTCTCATTGGTTGATTTGTTCCGATTCCCCAGAGAGAAATAACCATGGGCTTAGGTAAGCCATTGGGAACGCCGGATGAGATCAGCGGTTATGTCAGCCTGGGTATGCTTAGGTAACCCTTTTAGCTGACGTAACTAATTACATTATCCGATTACCCCATCACTTACCTAAGCGGTCTGGGTCGGTCCGATGAATATCTTGTTATTACTCATCATCAGATCTGGGATCGGTTCATATATATCACCTGATCGCTCCTAAGCTTATATATATATATATATATACATATATACATATATACATATACGTATATATAACACATACAACATACCATCATGTTAACATTGCTACGTTCCGCTCGCCTGCCAACTCGCCTCCCGGCTCGTTCGCTTATTCACAACCGCTCTTACTCGGTGGCCACCAATGCCAATACCAAGGTCACAAAACTACACAACGGCTTAACCGTGGCCTCAGAGGTTATCCCCGGGTCTCAGACGGCCACAGTAGGTGTTTGGATTGATGCTGGCTCCCGTGCCGAGACTATCCAGAATAACGGTACCGCCCACTTTCTTGAACATTTAGCGTTTAAGGGTACTAAACATAGAACTCAACAACAGTTGGAGTTAGAGATTGAAAATATGGGTGGCCATTTAAACGCTTACACATCAAGGGAAAATACTGTTTATTATGCCAAGAGTTTTGAGGAGGATGTTCCTAAGACAGTAGAAATCTTGAGTGATATCCTTAGAGGATCAAAGCTTGAAAAGCACGCTATTGAAAGGGAAAGAGATGTTATTATTCGTGAATCAGAAGAAGTCGATAAACAGTATGAAGAAGTTGTTTTTGATCATCTTCATGCCGTTGCGTTCAAGCAACAACCCTTAGGCCGTACTATTTTAGGGCCCAAAGAAAATATTCTTTCCATTCAAAGAAAGGATTTAGTTAAATATATCACCAATAACTATAAAGCCGATAGAATGGTCTTAGTTGGTACTGGCGCCGTTGAACATGAACAACTTGAAAAACTCGCCGATAAGTATTTTGGTGATTTGCCTCCGTCTGATATCCCCGTTGTCTTTGGTGCACCCAAGGCTTCACCGGAAGATATGACTCAAATTTCAAAACCTGTATTCTCGGGATCAGATGTTCGTCTCGAAGATAACTCTATCCCCGTAGCTCATGTTGCTATTGCTATAGAGGGTGTTTCATGGTCTGATCCTGAATATTTCACCGCTTTAGTCGCTCAGGCCATTATTGGTAATTGGGATCGTGCATTAGGTGCCGTTCATCAGGGATCAAGACTTTCATCGACCATTGCATCAGAAAATTTAGCCAATTCGTTCATGTCATTTTCTACTTCTTACTCTGATACTGGTCTCTGGGGTATTTATTTGACCTCGGAGAAGACCGATAAACTTGATGATTTAGTTCGTTATACACTTCGAGAATGGAAACGTTTAACTAAATCAGTATCTACCGCTGAAGTTGAACGTGCCAAAGCTCAATTAAAGGCATCTCTTTTATTGTCATTAGATGGTACAACTGCTATCGCTGAAGATATTGGTAGACAAATCGTTACAACTGGTCATCATATGACTCCTGAGGAGGTTGAAACTAGAGTTGAAGCTGTAACTGATGCTGATGTTCGTAATTGGGCTAAGAAAGCTTTCAGCGGTAGAGAAATTGCTATAGCTGGGTTGGGTCCTATTGGACATTTATCTGATTATACTAAATTTAATAATGAGATGGCCAACTAACGAAAGAACTCGAGCGTAGCGAGAGTGGGTGAATGAAGAGTGATATATAGTGAGGAAGAGATATATACCTAATTTTATAAGAATATATAAAAATATATAAATTTTATTTATTTAAACCATTTATTCTTCGAGCGAGGCCAGTATTGAGTAGTGGGTGAGTAGTGAGTGAGGATGGCAACCATCGGACCTTATAACTCACAAATGTGATTGTAATAATAATGAATATTAATATATATATTTATAATTATTTATTATTATCACCCGCTCACTCTCGCTTCGCTCGAGATGTTCGACTTGTTCGATCGTTTATCCAAACACTCCATTCTCTTCATCAGCTGATTCATTATCTGCCATCAAATAATCATCATCATTTTCAATTTCCTTTTCCAAACCATCAAATGCTGACATCTTTGGAATTCTTTTCATTACCTGAGGATCACTAAATACTGGGCCAATCTTTTCAATCCATCGTTTACGCTTTTCTAATAATTGTTTTAAACCGGCTCTTTCATTATTTGCAACACCTGCTAAACCAGCAGCGTTAAGAGTAGAACCGCCAATTACCCCGCCGATTGACGTCGATGTACCACCAATTGTAGTTGAAGCGATTCCCTTCTTTTTCTTACTCTTTGGAGCATTTCTTAATCGTTTAGTATATGCTTGATCGACTTGTTTATCTAAATCATCCAATATTGAACTATATTCTTGCCAAGCTAATTGTTCTCGAATAATTGGTAATAATCGATTCTTTCTAGCTTGATTTAGATTATTTGTTTCTTTTAATTTTTGTTGTAATATTCTTAATTCACGACAAATTTCATCATCTTGACGATGCTGAACGAAATCAATCTCAAAATCAGATAATGTCTCTGAATTATCATTGTTGTTGCCGTTGATATTATTATTATTGTTACCATTACCACTGCCAGTCACTTCACCATTACCATCATTATCATCATCGCTAGATTCTGCTTTAATTATATTTCGTTTGCGTTTTCTTGTCGATTTTTTCAATGATGATAATGAGTCCCCATTAGTAGTAACACCATTATCAACATTCTGAAGACTCTTTAATACTGAAACATCAACAATACCAACGTATTTAAATTCTCGCCTTAATCGTTGCTCTAATGTTGCATAATCACCCTTAATACTAGTAACCATCCATTGCGAATCAATAAGATGACTCTTCCCAGTTAATTCATCATTATAGTTATTATTATCGTTATTATTGTTATAATTTTCTTTATCCTTTTCAATTTTGATTTCTTTATCGTTTTCATTAATGTCTTCTTCATTATCAAAATTTTCATCCTTAATTTTGACTTCCCCGTCACTTCTAAGTTTATCATTATTATCGTTATGGTCGTTATCGTACAATTCTCCATTTGAGCCAAACTCACCATTAAATTTACCCTCACCTTCACCTTCATTCAACAAAGCACTAAGTAATCTTGAAGCCAACGGTCCACAAGATATATCTTCAGTCTCCAAAATTGAATCATTTAATAATTCTTCACTACCCCTAGGTATAACATCATCCTTTGTCAATCTAGGCGGTTGTGATGGTGAAATATATTTACCGAGAGAAACACCATTACTAGCATCTTCTTCAGTCCATACATCAGTATATAATGGCCCTAAATTAGGTATAATGTATGATGAAAGATTCGCATCAGTTGATATCAATGGATTACCATCGGCCAAGGGGACATGCTTTTGCATTAAAAATGAAATATCATCTTCGGCAAATGGTCTTAGGTAAGATTCCATGGCAGTGGCAAATGTTGAAAATTGAACTTGATTTGGTGGTTTCGCTCTAGTAAAATCTTGATCGGGAATCTCACCGGGTAAAAGTTCTTGTAAATCAACTGTGGGGTATGATGCAACACCGTATTTCCGTTTAAGAAATTCTTGTCCAGTGGTCGGTAAACTCTTGGATAATTTCTTTTCATCAAATAAGTTTAATACTGATATAGGTAAAGTTTGTGATTCGACAAATTCCGATTTGGGATTCTTCTCATATTCCGGTGGTGATTCAACTGAACTCTTGTATACTTGAATTTCAGTCATATCTTGAACCTTTTTGGGGTTTCTCGCAAGATCTCTATCAATAGAGCTACCTGGTAAGATGTCTTTAATTTGACGATCAGATTTGTTTCGATCATCATCATCGTCATCATCGCTAGGATGACTGTGTTTAACTTTTAAATAAGTACTACTTTGTTTACTCTTTTCAGTCTCTTGATTGCGAATCTTTTCAGAGTCTAACTCCTTTTGTTTGCTCTTGGCATTATTCTCCACAATTTCTTTATCAATTTTAGTTAAAACGTTGACTGTTGCATTTATCGATTCTAATCGTTTATCGACTGTATTAAGCATCTTGATTAGTCGATCTTGAATTTGCGTTAAATCTTCTATTGTCATATCGGAATGACCCTTCACAAAGGATACTAGATCATTGTACAATTTATAAGTTTTACTAGCCTGTTCGAGATGTAATTGATTGGTATTAGTGCCTTTTGCCGTTTGAGGTGATGATACAGTTGAAGAGGAGGCAGAATCCGATACTGAAACCGAATTAGAATCAACGATTGGAATTGAATCAACGATTGGAATTGGATCAATGTCCATTTGATAGATGGTTGAATTTATCTTATCGTCAGTTATATTTGAATCTGAATCGACTTGATCTTGTTCTTCTCCATTCTCATCATCAAGTTCGAGTCCTCGTTCTCGACTTAAACGACGACCTTGACGACTGTCACGTAACCCTCCCGTCTCCTCTGATAAATCATTAGGATCATCGGGCTTATTATCTGCGGTCTCTTCGTCGGATGAGGAGAAAATAGGTGGAGCTCGTGATTGTGTTTGAGAGTTATTACGTGGTCTACCAGGGTAGAACTTTCGCGTTTTCGTCATTGTATATAATGAGAATGTGATTTCCAATTGAATGAATAAGAATATTCAAATTGGGTTATTGAGAAAAAAAAAAATAAAAATAGTCGCAAGTTCAATAAATATGCTTTTCAAATAAATAGTGTCTAGTAATACAAATTGAGAAGAGACGTGGTGTATACTCCGAATTAGCTCTTTTCGGCACTGTTTATCTATGAATCAATATTCAGACGCGCCTGATAGGTGTAAAAGCTAAATAAATAAGGGTTTATGTACGTGATATGTACCGAATGAAAATCAATGCCTCCAACACCAAATTATTGTTATAAATGGTGATATGAGTGATAACAAGATGCGTATAATACGATATAATCAGTATGTGTGACGCAGTATACTCATAAATACCCGATTACACGACCTAATCAAACGTTGAATGCCGTTCGATGTGAAGTTGTGAATCGGTCGTTTCGAGGCTATCGAAACTTTGGCCTTGAGTCAATGGCGTGAAGACTGGGAACTGGGTGCATATATTTGGGACTGTTCTAAGGCGTTCAGAGGTGAAATAGCTATTGGAGTTTTACCTAACAAGAAATCTCCTGGTGGCCAAGCTGGCTAAGGCGCGGGACTGTAATTGTTACAAGTTATCCTGAGATCGGGCGTTCGACTCGCCCCCAGGAGATTTTCTTTTTTTTGTTTTTATTTGAAAATCATTTATTTCGGAGCTTAGAATGAAGTTCTGAGCTATAATTTTTTTTTTCTTGTTTCATTTAATTTTTTATTTGTTTGCCAGATTCTCACCACGTTAGTACTCTGCTCCCTAACAAAATTAAGAAGATTGATCACCGATCACCAAAAAGAATATAAGATCGAATTGGAAGTTTTCCAATGGTAATAATAACATACAAGTTTTTGAACTTTTTTCAATTGAAAATGTTAAAAATTCCAAGATTTTTATTTCCAGTTTTTGTTTCAATTAACCACTAACCTTTCTTGCAACCAGCAAAAATGGACATAAAATAATTTTCATTTTTCATATTATACTCTTATCATGTAAATTGTGAAAATTGATCCAGAACTGTTAAAATAATTACATATATGGAATTCATGTAATTTGTGGGCTTTTGAACTTTGGGGATTTTTTTTAAAAATAAGGGGTAACGTGCAATGTGTATTTCCATTTTCAATCGCCCATTCCACGTTCCCACAACTCCTATTCTGAAAATTGAACTACAGACAAATTGATTGAGGCCGTCGAAAAATAGAAACTCTTACCATAAATTGGACACCCGACATCTATATATGATACGACTACGTATCTGAAAAGAATCCTGATCTCATGGGGTGAATACCCAAGTTTGTAAAAGTCAGATTACATCTCAGTGCATAACGCGTTACCCATCGACGAGATACATAATGAGAGGTTCCACAAAGGATAAGCGTGTTATATAAATATAAATATTAATATTTATATACAGATATGTATATATAAATATACATATATACGTATAAACATATCAGAAACAGGAACGAGACCCGGCCTGAGTCATGGTTCAGTGCTCTCAGAGTGCATTTTATGGGCTGGGGCCATTTTTTGGACCTAGAAGCTGGGAGTTCTCGCTACAGCCTAAACGCCATCAGCCATCAGCCATCAGCAATTTATCATTCGTCTCCCAGCTCGTCTCTTTTCTTCTTCCCCACCGCTTATCGAACATTTCTGAACCAATATGTCGTTAAACCCCGACCAGCTTAGGGCTACCAAGGACAAAGTATGTACACCTAAATAATTCCATGCTCTTTAAATAACCGCACAAGCAACATATGTTATATTTGAATGTGGATATATGTGTGTGAGTTATATTCTACGCCGGTTTTAGAGCAGTCGTGGTGTCCCCAGGAGCAAATCTTGACATGCGCGCTTCGAACGCGGCGCATTTGTCCAGAATCTCAGAACTCGCTTTGAATTAAGTCACACACTCGCATTTGTAATTTTTTACAAATATATTTATATTTATATTTACTGATAAATATATTTATATATTTTTACATATATCAAGCCATCCTACTAACCATTTTGGAATACTTAGCTTGTCTCTTCCTTATTTTCATTATCCAAAGCCGCTAATGAGGCTTCAAATGCCACAGTTGATTTCTTCAATGCTTTATCAACCTCAGAATCTGAACCTAGTGAACAAATTACTGAACTTTTGAAACAACCCTTTTTCTTACCATATCTTTCTGATCTTATCACTGCTTCTCAAACTGCCGCTTCTGATGCCGCTGCTATCACTACCGCTGTTATCGATGCTGTCCCTGACGCTAAGACTCAAGAAAAGGCTGCTCCTGCTGCCGCCCCTAAGAAGATGACCGCTGCTGCTGCTAAGAAGGCTGCTGCTACTGCCGCTGCTGCCGCTAAGACTACCGCTAAGGCCACTCTTGCTGCTACTAAGGCTTCCAAGGCCGCTGCGCCCAAGAAGGCTTCCTCTAAGGCTACCACTCCTGTCACTGAGGCCGTTATTGAAGCCACTGAAACTGTTCCTACCACCGAAGCTACCACTGCTACCCCTGTCAAGAAGTCCCCTACCAAGGTAGAAAGGAAGACATCTTTCACCAAACAATCCGCTGCCACCCCTGCTGCCAATGACACCGTTGTTGACACCTCTTCAGCCGATTTAGCTAACATGAAGGCCACTTCTCCCAGTGAACCCGCTACTAAACGTCGTAAGAGAAATGGCAAAGTTCAAGTTGATCCCACTTTACCCAGAAAGCCCAGTAGTATCTTCGTTGCCTTCTCCTGTGAAGCTCGTAAATTAGTCAGAGATGAATACGAAAGAAAGGGTCTTGATCCCTTACCCAGTGTCGAAATTCAAAAGGAAATTGCTACCAGATGGCACAGATTAACCGATGAACAAAAGAAACCCTGGGCTGAACTTTATCATGTTCAACATTTGAAGTATAAGAAGGCCTTAAGCGTTTGGATTCAACAAAAGAGAGAAGCCGGCTTTGTTGTTGATGATATGGGAAAGGTTACTTCCGGCCCCGAAGACGAAGTTATTACTCCTTTAGTTGAAACTGCCGCTGCCGCTGCCTCTTCCCCTCTTGAAGCCTCTGGCCCTATTATCACTGAAGTTGAAGAATCTGCTTCAGTTACTGAACCTGTCACTGAAGCCACCGTCATTGAAGCCACCACAACTGACTCTGCTTCAATTGAAGAACCTTCATCCCAAACTACTCCCGCTGGTAAGAAGGTTAACAAGAGAAAGAGAAAGGCTGATGACCCCGTTACCGCCTCTGATTAAACCCTGCCCTAAAATGAATGGGATTTTTATTTACTTTTCTTTTCATTATCCCATTTCGTGGGCTTATAAATTTTGTTTTTTTACCCCTATGTACTACTATTCTCATATTTTACTATTATTCATGCTTAAGTGTTAATTGCTAAACTATTTGATTCACATACATACACATATATATATATAAATAAACACATATAATGATATTATTATATTCGCTTTTTTCTTTTTCATCTTTTAACCGATGATGCTTAAGCGCATGATGTAATGGCTACTATAGAATTTGGTTGTTAAAATACTCACGTATCACTCACTTGTCACTCACTTCTCGCTTCGTTCCGAGTTCGATACACATAAAAAATAAAGTTTAATAACGTATATACAAAAATCATTGAAAAGAAGAATTGAAAAACAAAGGAAAAGAGACAGAATCAAACTATATAGCGCAATATAAATTAAAAACAGAAAGTAGAACAAAGATGATCTATGATTGATGTGAATGCGGCATAATTCAAAACTCAGCCATTTTTAGTTTTGATTTTCAGAAAACAAAATGGGTAAACATATCTACCTTAATCTAACGAAAGCTCTGTTAACGATAGCAATCTTATGAATACCGTCTCTCTTTTCAAAACCGGCACCCTTACCTTGAGAACATGAAATAATTTCTTCAGCTAATCTAACTGCACCATCTCTACTTTGTCTCTTAAGACTTCCCTCAATGATCCATTCCCAAGATTGCCTATTTCTTTGTTTATAATTTAAGGGCTTGGGTACTTGATATCTCTTTGATCTATTGACTTCTGTGACAATTCTGACTAAAGGAGCCATCTTAATCAGTGTTTCCTTTAATAATTGAATAGGTTCAACTCTTGTACGAAGATGTACAATGTACATAGCACGGTAAAAGGTCTTTTCGGCATAACTTCTTCTACCGTGTCTCATGAGCATATTAATTAATTGCTCAACGACTTCATCATTCTTCTTGGGGATAGGAAGTTGATCCAAAGCGATAACTTCAGCTTCTTGATCAATACTAGGGTAATAACCCTTGGCGATAGCAGTACCGGAGATACCAGCGGTATTAACCATTTCACCTCTTTCTTTTTCCTTTCTGAATTTTGAGAATTCCTTCTTAATATTGTCCGAACTAACATGTCCTGTCTTCTCATCAACGATCATCATTTGGAATTTATCTAAAACGGCGATCCATTCAGCGGCTTCCTTGTTGGCGTTTACTTCCTTATTTCTATAACGAGCATTAGCGTATGATGACATACCAACTAAAATTTGAGCGGAATTGGGGATATTCTTATCTCCACTCTTAGCGGCTTCAGCGGTTTTACTGAACGCAATGCTAAGAGGATCCGATTCTGATCCGGGTTGTTGTTGTTGGTTCGAAGAATTGAATCTAATACATGGACGAATAGGTGTCGAAACTGACTTAAGCGACGTTATGCGAGCGCTGGAAGTAAATACTGATTTAATCATTTTGTGTTGATCAATATATATATTCAAGTCGTCAATATATTGCTATATCCCTTAATCAGTGATGTTCTCTGATGCTGAGGTGGAGTCGGGTTTATTTTTTTTCATGTCAGATCCACTTCCGGGTCAAATTTTCGTCCTGACTGAAAAATTATTGATGGTGTTTACTCCACTGCAGCTATAGACATTGTAATATTGACAAACAAATTCGACATTAAATATATATACAAATATTCGAATTACAATGTTACCAGCCAAATTATTAACGACCACCGTGTCCCGAGCTAGTCGTTCCATTGTCGCTTCAAGAACTGCTGTCAATTTCTTACGTACCAATCACACATCTAGTTACGGATCAGATTATAATGTTCCTACCAGTCACCCTATTGGATCCAAGCCCGCTTTCCAATTCACCACCGAAGAGCATGAACTTATCAAGGACCCCAAGAAGTGGATGGGTAAATCCTGTGAACAAGTCTTCAGACTCCACCGTTTGAGAAAGTTCACATTAAGAACCAGTTGGACGAAGAATGACGATGAGCTTGATGCCTTATTATCAGTTTGCGTTGAAAAGAATATCAAGAAGGATCATATGAGAATTTTCTATTTACAAGGCCGTGAAGCCCTCAATAAGGTTTTACCAAAGGATGAAAGATTGAATGATGGTTGGGATTTTATTAAGGTTGAACCGTCGCTCTCTATGGCTTATCAAGAATTACCTACCCCGGCTCATCAACAAATTGACTACCATCGTGATGTCAGAGAATATAATCGTATTGCCGCTTATGAACTCCCTCAATTAACTCAATATGTCAGTGAATATCGTGGTAGAAAGGATCCCGTCGATGGTTCTCTCAAGGCCCTTAGATTTAAATATTCTACATTTATGGGTGAAAAGAATCATGATGGTAACAATAAGGTTGTTGTTGAATTTAAGGTCGCTGACCTTGAGGGTCTCGATGAACAACAAGCACATAAGTTAAAGTTATTGGCTGGTGTTAGATATGATTACAGAAATGATAGTGTCAAGATTGCTGGTACAATGTTTAATAAGCCCGCTCAAAATAAGAAATACGTTAGTGATGTTATTGATAAATTAATCGCTGAAGCTAAGGTCGATGCCGAAAACTTCGCTTTAGTCCCCTTAGATAAGAGACATATTATGAGAAAGGAAGCTAAGGCCCATAAATCATGGAATAATCAAAAATTCCCTGAAGAATGGTTAAGAACTGATGACGTTCAATTAGAGAATATTACTTTGAATGACATTATTAATGGTATGAAGAAATAGGAAGTGATATATGATTTCTGGGAATTCTTGACTCTTCTTTCAACATGCCTCACAAAAACATACTTTATCACCTGTATATAAATAATAAATAAAATAAAATTAAATAAATAAAATTAAATAACCTAACTTAAACGCGCATTCGAGCGCACATTTTTGCTTCGCTCAAATGTAAAATCTTCGTTCATTTAACTCGCTCAAGGAAATCGCGGTCAGCCAGGTTGTAGGGGCACTCACTCGCTCATTCTTGCTACGCTCGAGTCCGTTCTCTCGTCTTAGAGGTACTCACCCATTCACTCACTGACTAGCTTCATCCACAATCCAGGGAATTGGGGTCATAATAATTCCTATATCTTCTTTAAAACCACCAACAACATTATTCTCAGAACCATTATCATCATGGCTTGTTTCAGTTTGATTAGGGTCAGGTCTAGGATATTCATCTACACTAGAAACTACTGATAATGATCTTTCCATTGCTCGCGTCCATTTATCTAAAGATGTTACAGCATAAATTTCATGAGGATTCAATAATAATTCACTAATTCTTTGAATTGTGAAAGGCGGCGATTGATTAAACCTTGAAGTCAATAAACCTTGAATTCTATTTATTGTTTCTTCCGCTGAACAAGACGTTCCCACTAAAGGATCAATAATCACACTGGGTCCTTCGAAAGATGTGAATGCTACATGACTTATATATTCACCTATAGTATCAACTAGATCCATCCACTGTAGAGAGTCAGATCCAAGTGATAAATCACCTGTCTCGGAAATAATTTCTAATATATCTTTCACTAAGATACAAAAATCGAATAACGTTAGTAATAATTTTAGAGATTTAAAAAGTCCAAGTAAGCCAAGGCCAGTGAAGAGGGAATAAGGACATGCATTGAGACTCCGATATTGACATTGCTTGTGTCTTTGAAAGGGTTGTAAAAATTCTTGACTGATTGTTGAGGAACCTTTTAGACTACACTCATTTAAAAGGTTATCCATAGGGCCTTGGAGAAAGCTGATTACCCTGCAGATCTGAGAAAAGAGGCAGATCCAAAAATTCGTATTCAAAATCATCATTACGGTATAATTGAACAAAACGTAATTATAAATAGTCTATAATTTAAAGCTAGGTGTATAGCGTATGTTTATTTCCTCGCATCAATAAAGTATTGAATGGGATGGTTCAGAGATATTTAGATAAGACAACGCATGGGGGATACAATTTACTATCAAGCTTATGATAGATTAAGTTCAAAAATCAAGGACTAGCTCGAAATTAAATTCACACACCCATTTACTAACCAACTAACTCACTTACTTATTTATTCACTTCACTCATATACTATTCTCGTCGCTCTTAGTATGCTTGCTGAAATATCACTGTGGATCACATGACAATCCGATAAGGGAAGATGACTAAACATATTTTTTCCAGAAAAGCCAATTCACGATCGGATCAGTTTGTAAATTAAACTATCGAAAAAAAAAAGGAATTAAGGTCAAAATGATAATTAATCCAAGATCTCCAATCTCATTAGCATTTTCATTAGCATCCAGGGCCCCGGCTCGAATTTTCTTTCGTGCCTTCCAATCATATTACCAGGCTGATTCATTTTCCCGTGATATCCCTTCTGTAACCTTAGATTACGATGTCTACAAACCATCAAAGGGCGATGAATCTACTGGACCACCCTTAGTTTTCCTTCATGGCATTTTTGGTAATAGAAACAATACTCGTAGTATATCAAGAAAGTTAGCCCGTGAACTAAAACGGGATATTTATTGTGTTGATCTTCGTAATCACGGTACAACTGCTCATATACCGAGACATGATTACCCATCTATGGCTATAGATGTTGAAAAGTTTATTGAAGAAACCTTAGGCGGCCAAAAACCAATCTTGGTTGGCCATTCTATGGGCGCGAAAGTGGCCATGGCGGTCAGTTTAAGAAGACCGGAATTAACGGAAGCGTTAATTAGTGTTGATAATGCACCAGTGGACGCTAGATTAAGTAGTGAATTTGGATTATGGATTAGAGCAATGAAGGATATTAGTCGTCGTGAAATCACGTCAATGAAACAAGCTTATGAGGTAATGAGCATCTATGAAAAGAGAGAACCTGTTCAAGCCTATATTTTGTCCAACATGGTTAAAGATAAGGAGTCTAATACTTATAAATTCCGTTTACCCGTGGATATTTTGTCAAAGGCTCTTGACTACGTTGGTGACTTTCCCTTTGATCCGAAAATCGTTAGATACACTGGACCTAGTTTATTTATTAGAGGTACTAAAAGTAAATTCGTTGCTGATGAAGCCTTACCTGTTACGGGTCAGTTCTTTCCCAAGTTTATTTTGAAAGATGTTGACTCTGATCATTGGGTAATCACTGAAAATCCAAAGGAATTCTCGATTTACCTGACTGAATTCGTCCTTGGTTTACAAGATGTAGAATAAACGAGGAGCTAAGTTTAAGTGTTAGTTTTTCACCAAATATAGACTTTACATGATGAAAGAATAAACAATAAAGAATTATCTAATAAGCTACTTTCGCACTTCTTTAACAAAAGAATACCATGCCTGCTACTAAAAATCATCTTTAAAATTGCGTGTTTGGGATTGATTAGAGAAATAACTACAAGAATGAGTATACATAAATGATGAATTATAAACTATAGACTACTAATAGACGCTCATAGATCAAAATATAGCCTGGGCAATTGGCGGGGTAGAAACATAATGCTCCGTAGGTGCAGGTACCGAGCTAACCAATTTGTAAACATTACTAGTATAAAAATCTAATCTTCTCTCCAAATATGGTCTGAGCCGACTTGTAGTAATTTTAGCTAAATTTCCTTCCTTGATCAACACAGCGACTCCCTGCGGTTGGGTGGCATACATATTAGCTAAATCGATTAAAATACTAAAACTGTTACTCAGTTCCTTGATATTCCAAAAATCGATACATTGTTGATATTCCTTCGCTTCAAACAAAACTACTGTACCACCTACGACATTAATTGTAAATTTTAATATATGATCCAATAGTTGTTCTCTCAGACCTGTACCCATTTCAAGTAATAAATGAGTGAAATTAGAACTATCCAGCGATTCCTTAGCCACGCGGTAGACATCATTGACAAATCTTAAAACTTCTAATCCAGTAGGTGTACAACCTAATTTAATTTCTTCAACCGCATCCTCACCAATAATGAAATCCTTCTTTTTCTGCTTGGATAAAATGTAAGCAACTCTTGAATTGAAAAAGTCAACGAAACTTTGTAAACAAAAATTAATCTTTTCTTCTAATCTCAAGAGATATGTGTTCATGGCAATTACCATTTGCTTTTTAGTAGTAGAAGAACTATTTGCGAGTGGTAAAAGAGTAGTATTAACTAATTTTGAAAGCAGAAAAACTGATGTTGTAACCTTCTTTATTGATTTGAAAAATTCAATATCAACATCCAAGACCTTAACATCTTCGGCTAAGAAAGAAGAAACCATATCAACGGTAGTATCAATATATCCTTTACCGACGAGATCTAATATAATATCTAATATTGACGATGCCTCCGTTGATGCCTCAGCGATATCAGCTAATTCTAAAATTCTCTTTATACTTTCAGTGACGGCCTTGAATATCTTTTGAATAATTTCAAGTTTTAAATCACCCTCGGTATTATACCAAACATTTTTATCACGACGATCTCCCCCTACCATTCTCATAAAGTTACTAATTCGACCCTTATCAGCGACGATACTTGATCTGTCACCACTGAATGATTCTCTTTTATTAATAGATCCATTGGTTGAGAATTTCTCTGAACCATTGGTTCCCTGAGACCCCGCTGAAGAGGGTAATGCTGCTATTGAAGATGCCGATATAGTTGCATTATTTCCCGAGACACTCGAAGAACCCGCCCCCCCGTCCGATGAAGTAAATCTTGAAAAAATTGACTGTTCACGAGACAGTTTATTATGATTATGAGTTTGAGTAAAATTCCACAAAAACCCGTAAATAATTTCTTGTAAGCTTCGCTTTTCCTTCTCTAAATAATCATCGTTTTCAATATATGGTACGAAAACATCCTTAAAATATTGATCTAGAACTAATGAAATTGCATCATCATTATCAAGACCCATTTCATCAAAGAACTTCTTTAAATTTTTGACTAAAGTACCCAATGAATTATATCCAGCATTAAGACATCTGATATAAGCTAATGTTGAAACTGATTCAGCCTGAGATAAGAATGATTCCATCTTTTCTTCAATTCTTTGAGCGAAAATACGTTCTAAAAATACTAAAATAACTTCTTGTGGATTCCGGAAAACCTTAATTATAATATCAGTTTCAGTGGTCATAACAGTATTAATTTCATCGACAAGATCCTTGGCCATATCATCGATCACAGATATTTCAGTTTCAGGATCGGCCATAGCGGCAAATGAAGAATTAGTATTACCAACACCCTTGTCATCGATTTTCTCCTTGACGATGAAAAAGTCATGTTGATTGACAAAGATTTGAATTACACTACTACCACCATTGAAATCCGTTAAGATATTAGCACATTCTCTCATCATAAATAAATCCGCTGAACGGTAAGCGGTGTCAAATTCAGTTAAAAGATCCCTTTCAATTCCCTCAGCGACCTTTTCAATCTCGGATCTAACGGTATCAATATCATCGACAATAATTTTTTTAGACATAATTAATAATTGTCGTACAACATTAGCACACGTTCTACGATCATTAAGTGAACCATCCCATAATTTAATCAATTCATCAAATTTTTTCAATTTTAAAAATGACAGGAAACAATTAATAAGAAATGATGATTCGGTAGATACTTGTCTCTTAAAATTTAACTCCTGTAATCTCTCCCCAATATGAGCGGTTGTACCAACTAGCTGATCAACTATATTATCCAGGTCCTTGAACTCCTTGGCGATACAATCAAAATTTTCACTAAGATTAATAACCCCTCTATAATAATTTAATTCAACGTCTTTAGATTCTTGTTCTAGCGCCTGCTCCGTCGAGGCCATACCCAATCGAAGTCTTTGCAGTTCCTGTAAAGCGAATTCGAACGTACGGATATACGGTTTCGGATCAAGAGCTTCTAAATGAGATTCATAACCATCGATCTTATTTTCACTATCGATTAATTCATTCTCTATCAATTCCTTGCTGATGTCATCCTTCTCATTATCATTATGATTTTGACTAAGCTGTTCAACAAAGTCCTTGGCATTGAATTTTTGTTGAAAGTACTCCAACTCTAAAAGTTTCCGAGTATTCTCATCCAAATCATAAATTGACATGGCGGTTATCGAATGTGGTATATATGTTTAATGATGACAACACGGTTATATGTATAGTTCGGTGGTGTTCTCGTGGGAGACACGATCAAGCCTCAGCACCATCTAACACTACTGGAAGAACAAAAAGCACAATTCTAGTATACGTAGATTATATATATCTACATACATACAATGAAGATACATACATTACAATGTACAATTGAATATCCCTGGAATTTTGTTACATCTTCATACTGGCATAAATATCCAAACCCTCTTTCAACACATATTGTTTCAATTGACATAATAAGACACGATTATGACCCCACGACCAAAATACTAAGAATTGAAAGATTAGTTTCAATGAAACAAGGTATTCCTAAATGGCTTTTATCAATAGTGGGCAGTAATCGTTCGGCATCATACGTAAGAGAAATCATAACTGTTGATCTCATAAATCAATTACTTATGACTAGATCATTCAACTTGACTATGAACCATTTAGCTCGTATTGATGAAACGGTTACTTATACAGTTACCGATGATAATAAAACATTATTTCACCAAGAGGCGAGGATAAAAGTTAATTCTTTCAGTTATGTTAGACCCTTACGTGCGAAGTTAGAGAATTGGACAAAGGTCAGATTTGAATCAAATGCTGAAAAGGGTTTATTTGGGTTTAATAGTGTCTTGAACGGACGACATGGAAAATTACATGGAAAATTACAGTAAATTTTCGAATAAATAAGTTTCAATTAAAAGAAGACAAAACAATTATAAACATCTTTTTAAAACACATAAAATAGCTTTTTAATTGCCTAAACTAAACGACACTTACTTGTTAACGAAGGTGAGACCACACTTACCACAGTATTGTCTGTCGGCATGAGCGGCCATGAAGACACCAGCACCACAATGGGGACATTCACGTCTAAGACGTTCGACCTTACCATCGTTGTCAACCTTGTAGTAGTTGAGGACAGCAAGCTTGACTTTCTTATGAGTGTGTCTGATCTTCTTGGGGGTGGTGTAGACCTTCTTCTTTCTCTTCTTACCACCACCACGAAGTCTAAGGACTAAATGAAGGGTAGATTCCTTTTGAATATTGTAATCAGAAAGGGTTCTGCCATCTTCCAATTGCTTACCGGCAAAGATAAGTCTTTGTTGGTCCGGAGGAATACCTTCCTTGTCTTGGATCTTGGTCTTGACATTGTCAATAGTATCGGAAGACTCCACCTCAAGGGTGATAGTCTTACCGGTAAGGGTCTTGACAAAAATTTGCATCTAAAATTAAGGGTTAGATTCGGATCATGATTAATTCACTCAATGCTATTCAATTGCAACCATTCATTCATGTATGGTTATGTGAAAATTACATACCTTGTAAAAACTACCGAGTCTGAACTAACGAGGGGAAAAGAAAAAGGAGAAAGACGGAGTGAAAAATTGATTAAGGCGAAAGACGGCAATCAGCCAAGGTCACGTGGACGCACTGATTGCAATGGGTCATGTGATGCGGGATAGTCTTATATGCCGTTGGAGTATTCCTACAGGTTAGCTTACGGCGATTCCAATACAACCTAGCCTTAGCGAGAATGAGAGTGAGAGTAAGAATGCAAGTTTTTGTATACTCTTCTTCTCATCCATTTATTAATGAAATTATTGAATTGCGAGAGCCACCATTTATTCATTATATCTCAGATGAGGAGATATATTCTGAAAATGGTGGCTCTCACAAATCAATAGTACAGTCTGATAGATACTAACTTCCCAGTAAATAATAAAGCGTCAGATTAAATATTTTATTAAATATCTTCATTACCATACATTCATCACTCACTGAGCTTCGCTCGCGAGTGGGGGTTTATCTTGAATTATTACGATGATTCAAATCTGCACCAATATTAGCTAATCTATCAGCTGCTTCATTACCATAGATACCAACATGAGCCGCGACATGCTTAATATCAACCTCAGAATTAACCCCACATTCATCATAAGCCTTATTAAGCATACGAATAAGTTTAACGTTACCCTTAATCAAATCGCTATTTTCAACGTCTTTACCTGAACTAGTCTTATAACCATTAGTCTCCCATCTATCATTCCAACTTGTTAAACATTGTAACGAATACTTTGAATCAGTATGAATTCTAGCCGGCTTAACATGCGAATGTTTCCCATCATTTCTTAGTTGTTCTATTTCACTATATGCGGCCTCTAATGCCTTTTGAATAGCGTATTGTTCAGCGCGTTGATTAGTTTGCCGATCACCGGGTAATGGTACAGAAATATTTCTAGGATCGTTAGCACCGAAAAATACACCTGATCCAGCGATTGCTCCCTTTTGACCATTACCTCTTGATGCACCATCAGTATAAATATCTTGATATGTAACGGACCTTGATGATGAGGACGATGAAAATGAAAATCTCGAAGACTCAGAAATCTGAGTAGACCGTGTGGATCTACTACCACTAGTAATACTAGCCACGTAATCATCAATATACTGAGTTCTACTACTACTACTGCTGCTACTACTCCTACTACTCCGAGAAGAACCAACGATATTACTTCGAGAAGAACCAACATTTTTACTACCCGAACCATTATAAGTACCGGTACCACCGGCATAAGGTGAATTATATCCACCTCGAGCACCGGCGAAACTACTGGCTGTATCAGCATCATTAAAGGATTTATATACTGCACCAGGATACTTATCTACTGATGCCTTTGCCTCATTCCATGAACTGAATACACCTGTAGATCGACCATTTCTGACAGCGTAATATTTACCCATTGTGGATATTAATGAGCTAAAATAATCAACAAATAGAAAATTCACAGGTTAGTTATGAAAAAGCATATTGTTTTGTAAAATACAGCTGCTACCCTGATGTGTATATCAAACGACACTACTTCCAGTCACACTGAATAAACTCAAGACACATTTAATAAGGACTCACATTTGATTTAACGAAGGAATAATAATAATACAAAGTATAACCTTTAAGTGGAAAAGGTTTAATACAATTCGATATGCAAGATATTTTGAGTGATATCACGGGCTGAAATGGTTGAGGTTAAGGGTTGCTGAATCCCTTCTGAACACAATCCCGGTGATAAGAAAATAAGCCGTGTGACAGTGAACCAAATATATGATGGGTAAAAGTAATTCACATAGAAGGTATAAAGTACATATATATTTATGGAAATTTATTTTTTACAGGGCAAGATATATTCATGAATTTTGGCCGTGAAAGCGAGGGAGACGACGCTCGCTCAATGTCTATTTTGTGATTGTGAGAAAATCTGAAAAAAAAAGAATCAGTGACATATAATTTCAGTTAGGCGAATAATACAATAATAACATTTGAGATATATATATCAGTAGTTCATTCCGAATCATAGAAAGTTGAAACTGGAAAGAGGAAATGGGAAATGGGAAACGGGAAACGGGATATACCTGATTGACTTGTACCCAGCGGGCCGCAAACATAAATACTAAAGTGATAATGGAATCATTCAGCGGTATAAGCGAAAAGACTATTAAAGAGTACACATATTCAAAAAATATTCCTTAACAGTCTTTGAAGTGTAAATATTCATTTACTTAGTATTGAGTCCTGATCCACTGACGCCCCAAAATATACTCTGAGACTAGGATATGCACGCTTGAAGCCAAGGTCCCAGCTTCAACTTTTCAGGTATCACCACCAATCCAACTTCAACTGATTGTACGCAGCGCTTGAAGAAACGACTAAACAACAAGAATAACTATGGTACTCCGTGAACTCCCCCTTTCAGCCATTAAGCCCCGTGCTCCCCTTCTTAAACTTAAGACCCTTATTATGCGTGATCATGTTAAGAGACACAACTTTGCCGACCAAGAAGTTACTACCCGTGCACTCAAATACATTGCCCGTAATACAGAATTACCAATGAGAGCTCGTATGGAAGCACAATTACAGTTAGTGTCTATGCCTAATTACACTAGATACACTCAAGTTAAGAATAGATGTATTTTATCCGGTAAGGGTAAAGGTGTTTTTAGTGATTTCAGACTCTGTAGATTCATGTTTAGAGTTGAAGCCTTGAAGGGTAATTTACCCGGTGTCAAGAGAGCCTCTTGGTAGGTGGTGGTGTACTTGCTGCGATAATGCTTAACACTGTGGAGACTGATGTGAAACTACTCATATATTCATAAGTCTATCAGCCAGCGTTCCCAACCCGAATATCGCTATCGCTATCTCTATTTTATTTTATTTTATCTTCCTTCGGTACACTTTCCTAGGTGTACCTTACCTTCTCTCAAGAGCAACCTCGGTTCGAACAACTCGGTTCTCTTTGTTTTTCTAGTGTATTTAACGAAATTGTCTTGTATATATGGTCCTATAATAATAAACGGGTCGTGCCATATTCATTGTATGTAAACGACGGATGAACTTCACCAGAGTGAGTGAGCGAGTAATGTGTGAATATGAATGAATAAAGATATGATGTATTTTATATATATATATATAAAATACACAATATATACAATACTCATTGGCTTCACAGAGTATTACGCGTCTCCCGGACAACCCGTATCAGCGATGTGTCATCCACGTTCGCTGAAAAGAGTTCAATGCCTGAGGCTCATCGTTCGCACCGTTAAACTTTTGTCTTGACACACCAGATGTGGACTGAATTCTGTTCAGTCAGATGCAGATTTACATAAATTTGGCTTTCAGTGTGAAGAATATCAGTTGTTTGGTCTTGATCAGGTTTTAATCAACCCTTGCACGCACCACACTTATATATGCCCGTAACCAAAGTTTACCTTCTTCGGCACGCTAGTCGACAGGATCGTGCTGATCCTCATTGGCACTATACTGCATTAACTCCCTATAACCCGCCGTTGTCGCTAGAGGGATCCATCGAAGCCATGACCATGGGCAAATTTATTCACGATAATGACCATGATAATAATCGACTTTATATTCACAGTTCACCTTATTTAAGGTGCGCCCAAACGGTGGGTGGGGTCGTTAGCCAGATAAACGGTACCCAGACCGGCATACACCAACGGCTATTACCGCAGATTCGATTTGACTCGGCACTGGGTGAATGGTTAACTGATGACTATTTCAGTAATATTGATTTACCGCCCGCTGACGATTCTTTATTGATTAATAGCTCTAAATTATGGTTATTACTCAACTACCCTCACAAATCCCATTTCACCGTAGATGAGTCTTGGCCTAGCGATAAACTGGGTGCTACCGCGACCTTTGAAGAGTCCTGGACTTGTATGAACCGTCGGTTCTCAGATTATATGAAGAGACTTATTGCTGATTACAGTGATGTAGTAGAAAATGTTACCCTGATGATAGTGACCCATGGCGTTGGGTGTAATGCCATCTTGGGCTATCTATCAAACACGTCCTTCTACGCTGAGGTACCATTAGCTTCACTTTCGGTGGCTACTCGAGCATCGAGCACCGAAAGAAATGAGTATTCAATCCAGCCAACATCGAACACCTCCGATAAATGGAATCTATCGTTGATCTCTCACACTTGTAACAACCCCAACCCCACTACCCACGATAATGATATTAGAACCAACAATGTACCACTATTACTATCATTATCATCGTTATCATCATCTGCATCATCATCATTCTCTTCTTTATCCTCTTCTTCATCTTCGTCCTTTCTGGCCAAGCTGCCCACATTTAACGACCCTTCAACGACATCACCCAGCTTCTACATCCACAAGGCCGGAACTAATGCCTCAACTAATAATAATAATAATCATAATAATAGTAATACCGCTTGAATAAACGGTGATACTAAATTTTACGGCCTTTGAGAAGACCTGTACAATGACGGTAAAGTTTAACACCGTACATAACGCATATGGCTTAAGCAGGCGGCATCAACCTTTGCCCATCGCGCGAACGAACGAAAGAACTTTGCTCCCTCGTGTACCGCATTTTTTTAATTATAATCTATCTAATGTGTACTGTATAACATGTAATGTATTCGTGTCTCGGTAACAAACCCCTCATATCGTCTTCAAAGTGTTCAGATTCGAGGTTTTAAGCAAAGAAGTGAAGCCGCAATAGCGCCACATGAGTGCATTTGGCCGCAGCTGCCACACGCGCCACGCCTTCGCCGCAGGCCGATACGGGGCTTTCCACGGCGTCCCAATCAACTCCATATAGTTATATTCGTCCTCTTTTCTTTCTCTCGGTCCCAAAAAGGCACCTTCCAAGTCTCGTTCAACCACTTCCCCCATTTTAACTGCTGGCATCAGACTTTCGATCCTCACCTCACCATGTTGCCCTTATCCCCGATGAACTCATCGTCGACAGGGTCAACGTCGACGCCGACGTCGTCAGACTACTTATCGCCTACTGATTCCACAACAGTGGATTTCACGCACCATCCTACCCCCTCGTCTCATTCATCATGGATTCATAACTTGGGTGCCAAGTTATCCTTAAGTAAATCCTCATCATCATCTTCACCGGGTCATAAACTGTTTCGACGTAATTCATACGTTAGTCCCGATTCCTCCCAGCCGGGATCTTCGGCTAGCGAATCAGGCCTGACTACCACTACACCAGTAAGACGTCGATCAAGTACCTTGGTAGATCAACCATTAGACAAATTATTAGAATCTCCACCTTGCTTGAAACGTTCAATCTCGGCTCAGTTTTCATCTTCTCACGCTTTGACCGATGATGATGACACGGTTGAATCTACGCTGTCCTTTAAGGCGGATATACCATCGGGCAATCCTACAAGGGTAACGCCTAGTTCGATTTCACCGGCTACCGTTTCGACATCTACTATTGCCGCGGAGAATGGCCATAATGGTGATGTTGAGAAGTCAACGGGCCCGTCGCAGTCACCGTCACCCGAACCGAAATTAAACACACAAGAATCTCATAAACCGAAACCGCAACAACCTCCTGTCCAAGAGAGGAAGAGTGGTTTAATGAGTCGACTTCGTCGATTATCAGCTTCTTCGTCTACACCTCCTGTACCTCCTGTACCTCCTGCTTCATCAACTAAACCATCATCATCATCATCATCATCGTCATCATCGTCATCTGTATCATCTGGTTCATCCTGTTTTATAGATCAGGCTTATCGAAGTAACGAAGCTCATATAAATTCTGTCACTATATACAATACTATGATTAACTCTCAAACATCGCTTTCCGTATCCGATAAAAATTTTATGCCTAATAACGCTAAAATGAACAAAAATTTGAATACTGAATCAAATAAAGAATATATTGAATTAAGTCAATTATTGAAAAGTTATAAAGACGCTGAAAAGTCTGATGAATCGGTACTAGAATCAAAGTTAATACCACCACCATCAACTACCGTTTCAGGATCGTGCTCACCCGCCATTACTTTAATTGAATCCCCCACCAGTTCTTCAATTGAAAGTTGTCTCCTGGGGTCGAGGTCCGGGTCTGGGCCGCTTAATATTCATTTAAAGCCACTTAAAACTGTTGCATTTGATATTTCAACATTTGGTATGGACCCGCCACAATTAATTCCAGCTAAACATCCAAAACCAGGTCATATTTTAGTTGATGAAAGAGGTATAGTTACAAATTCTAGAAGAAAGACATTAACTTCATCGTTATTATCATCTAATATGAAAGATGCTTGTGCTACCGAAGATTGCTTTTTCACTCGTGTACCTACCCCTGCTCCAAATTCTACTGAAAGTGGATCAGCAGTTGAAAAACGAGATAGTTACAAGTCAGTATCAGACACCAAAAAATCATCACTCTCCTCCTCCTCCCCTGAAGGGAAGAAAAGACCAAGTAGAGATAGTTCATCATTGAAAAGGGGTGATCATGACAGTTCAGCCTCGTCGTTGTCATCATTACTTGAAAATGAAATTGATTCATTTGACCCGGTAATGAGATCCAGAAGTAATAGTGTTTCTGTCTCCAACGCATCCTCACACTCATTGTTACCATCTGTTTCTCATTCTAATGATATTTCGTCATCATCTAGGGATATCATGTGTGGCGGCACACCATTAAGGAAAATTATCAGTAATAATCGAGTTGTAACTGGGGGAACCCCTGATAACGATTCCACTTCTACTACCACTACTTCCACTGACACTGAAATCCCATGCTCCAAGTTTGATAAAGTTATGGAAAATGGTGAATGGTTCACTGATCCCGATATATCACTTGCCGATATTTATGGCCGTTGTTGTCATTTAAGAGAAATTCTCTCGCTACCATTGACTTTGAATCAAATTAAGGGTAAGACAATTCGTGATTTACCACTTAAAAATTTACAGTTAATTAATCCACGTCCTACATTGATTGAAGTCCTATCATATTGTGATTTTATTAAAATTATACCTATTGGAGAATTAGTTTTCGATAATCTTACGTTATCGGATCAAGAGGTTTATTTAATATTCTCAGCATTATTATGGTTGGATAATTTAGCAAAACTTAGTTTGAAAAATATGAAATTTACCCCTGCGGAGGCTGCCAATAATGATAATACCGAGAACGACTTTAATAACTGGTATTATCTCTGTCTTTTCCTTTTGAAGAACAAATCATTAGAAAGACTTGATATAACACAGACTGATGCTGAAAATACCATATTGGCTAATAATTATCATTGGCCGTTATTAATTGACGTTCTTGAAAGTAGAGGTGGAATTGATCAAATTATTGTAAACGGTTGCGTCAATCCTTGCGATGATGATGATACCACTTCCCCTTACTCTCTTTCTAATGAAAAGAATTTCCGTGATTTACTTTACAAGGCATTATTACCACAAACGAGACGTCTAACATTAGGCAGTAATCCAAATTTCCCGACTCAACATTTAAAAATATTCTGTGAATGGTTTAATTTGCCTGATTGTAAATTAGAGGTAATTAATTTCTCATCAAATGAGAATATGTTCAAGGATGTTGAAAATGTTAAACTTTTATCAGAAACAATTCAACCCCACAGTAACTGTTTTGATAGATTAAGATTCTTCACATTCAGAAATACTGGTTTGGATATCGATATTGAAAATGGTAAGATGAAACACATTTTCAATTTATTGAATAATTTTTCATTATTACCATCACTACAATTTCTGGATTTATCGTCAAATCCCAAATTATTCAAAAACCCGGATTTTTTCGCTAAATTTTCTGATATATTTTCACCGTCATTCGATAAATTGGAAAGTGACAAAATTAGTAATAATAAAGCAATAATTAATAACGACATGTTTTTACAATTAAGAAGAATTCATCTTAATGATAATCATTTGAGAAACCGTGATTTAGTAATTTTATTCGAAACTTTCTTAAATTCAACTTCACTTTTCCATATTTCAGTAATGAATAATATTGAAACTGATTCCGATGCTCCCCCTTCTGAATGCGCCAATGAATCATCATCACATATGCCGCCTGTTTCGAGCAAGAATTATTTAATTTCAATTATTTTGTCAATTTTAACACTTAAATTGTCGAAAAATATTTATCGTGTTGAATTATTTAGTGAAAATTTTATTAAAAAGAATGTTCCAAAATTTCTCACTGATATTACAGAATATTATTCAACTCGAAATAAAAATTATTTAATTTCCTGTAAAAATAGGATCATCGAAAAACAGGAAACACAACAAGGTAATGCCAATGATTCCAATGCTGATGATGTAAAATCAATGAATGGTAATTTGATTGATAAAACTAGTGAAGAAATCGTTTGGAATACAATGAATGAAGATTTTTATTTTGGTTCGCTTAATGATCAATGTAAAAATAATTATATGAAGCCTTGTGAGGAGGACATCAATGCTATTTGCGAGGGGACTTGTGAGCCCCCCAACGATACTAATAATGGTGATAAAACACAATTATTCAATGATATGATTGCCGTCGGTAATGAAATAAACAATTTCATTCTTAAAATTTTCACTAGATACCGTGAACCAGAGAATGATATTTGTAATATTCTAGCTAAAACAGTCATCATATCACAAGAACTTTATAAATTCACAAAACAATTCTTGATAAAATTATCATCGTTAAAGGATTTGGGTATTGATAAATTTAATACTCTGAAAACCGAATTAGAAAGTGCTTTGTATCGATTCAAACAAATTCTTGATAATGAAGTGCTTAACATTATTAACGATATTAAAAGTAAACAGAAAACAACCAAAGAAACTATTGAACCCTCAATTGGCATGGGACAAGATCGTCATCGTCTTAATATTTCAGCACTTGATTGGGAACTTATCTCTGACGTATCTCAGAATTATAATTACTATTATAATAGTAAATATAACACTAATAACCACGGTAACACGCTTCTTCAACCACTTATTAATAAGCCTCGCGAGCTTCCAAGAACTGATTCATCAGCTTCCGTCAAGGCTAAACGGTTCGAAGCCGAAGAAGGTAAAATGCATAGAATTAATTCGTTTATTAAGTTTGGTAATAATAGGGATTTATTAGAATATTCTAAACAACGCCCTGAAGTTTTCAAATCAGAAGATTTCGAAAATATGCTTAATGATTTCAATCAATTACGAGAGTTCCTCATATATGCCAATGGTGATCAATTGAAGGATTTAATACTTAACGTTAAGGATAAGGAAAAGTTCTTTGAAATTCTTGAAGAACATTTTAAAACCGATAACAATGAAGCAATTTTAGATGATATTAAAAATTTCCCGGATACTGTCACGCCGACTTCTGGTAATTTACAAGACGCTTATGAATTGCTTTTTTCCTTGGTTAAAAATTATAAGAGTAAAAAAACAAATCTTGGTGATAATAATATAAGCAATGAGCAACATCCTAGTAAGCCAGTATTTGATATTTGCACTAGCGATGATAATGACGAGGACGATGATTGAATTAATCCCTTGTAACAACAATTAGAGGTTTTTTTTGTACAAAACATATATATTTTTAATTAGTATATTATAGCTAATTTTTCTAAGATTATTGAATGAAGATAATCATATTTTATTATCCCGTATAATTCAAAATTATAAATGGGCGTACGTTGGGAACCCTCACATGTAATATGCAAGTTATCACAATCCTTATCCTTAGGCTAAATACGACATTAAAGAAATGGCTGATCAATCACCTTCTCGTTATCATTCCAAGGGAAGAAATTCACAGAGATCGTTTTCTGGTAAACCTGATGTTCGACAGCCCACAGATCAAACGCTTGAAATGAGTAAACCAAGATCAGCCTCTTCAAACAGGAAGGTGATAACAATACCCGTTCACATACCATCGGATATATCGAAGGATAATATGTTCAATCGAGATAAGATTGATGATTCGTCGAGATATAAGGTCTATTTGATTGAGGTACCCGAAGATAGAACGATTGGACAAGTTTTATCATCATATATATCACAATTTCTTACGGTTAATATTTCTCCAAAATTCCGATTATGGGAGGCTTGTGAAGCATATGGAGGTGAAGGCTGTTTACCAGTAGATATAGAAAGACCAATCGGTTATGAAGAGATTTTAGAAGATCTAACTTCATCTTGGAGCAAAAGTTACTCCCGAAACTTCCTAAAGCTGAGGGTAGATAAAGATGAAGACGAATACGGATCGTCTAAGATAATATCAGTACTATCAGGATTCAATTCAAGAAATTTTAAGCAGCCAGAAATTATGGATTGTATGAGCGTGCAGCTCAAAGCACGCTATTTCAAAATACGCTCAAATGATGTGCTCCAGCGTGTTAGAACTACACACACTCTTTTTCATAGATCGGCCTCGTCTTGGAAGGAATGCCGGTTAACTATAGATAACCGAGGGTTTCTTACAGTAATGAAAATGAAGACTAAGGATATTATAAAATCAAATAGGGCATTGCATGAATTTGAATTATATGATATAATCCCATCTTCACTTTCGAAACTCGGATCCTCGTCGCCCTCCATTGAAAAGTACCAAATTGCACTCAAGTCGCAGCGGAATCCAGATTACTTTGAAGATAAGTTAGATTTACTGTATTTATTCTCTTTGGAGAGTTACTCTGAATACATTAATCTAACAAAAGTCATCACATTAATCAGATGTAAACATTTACATGATATCTCAGAAAGAAAAAAGAGTCCCCCAGTACCATCGGGACCATTGCTCGGCCAAAGAAGAACTAGTTCCAAATTGATTTTGATTGATAAGAATAAAGACGAAGATAATACATCCCTTTCTAGGCTAGACTTGAAATCAGAGACTGCGGATAAGCGGACTGTTTCGTCGAGGTTACATTCTACATCAGATTTTAGGTCTGGGAACTTACTCAATCGTTCCGTCTCAAAGTCCAAAAATAATACTCACACGAAGGACCCTTTTAAGGAATCTGCAGATAGTTTTAAACCGATGACTAGTGCTACCATATCGCGCGATCAGTTGGCCAAGAATGAAAGCGAAAGTGAGGATGACATACCAATTTCTATGTTAAAGCTAGGGTCTAAAGTTGAACACAGTTCCCCATTGGTGATACCTTCCTCAAAAACTATCAAACATGACGTAATAAGCTGTCCACCAAAGTCTAACATTACGTTGAAAGATGATAAAATTAGTAATAATCCATTCAAAGATTCATTAATCGCTGCCAATCGATTAAAAAATGATCAAAATTTGACCGAAAAAATGGAAATTTCTGGAGAGAGAAAAGATAATACAGCTAGATACGGACTGATAAATAAAATGCAAGCCAATCGAGAACCCTCAATAGAATTACCTGATAGTTCGAGAGCTAATCTCGATAACCTTAGTTTACTCTCTCCCTCAAATTACAGTGGCGGAGACAAAGATTCAATTAGATTGTCCCCAAAATTACATGTATCCTCGAGTGAGTTTTTCAAGTCCAATGGCCTGATAGCTAAATCTTATGGTTCCCTTTCTTCTTCGATGAAAAAGAGCTCCGAGAATCACAATATCGTCGATCAGTATATTAAGGCCGATGGACTTCTTGGGAAAAAGTTACTGAGCCAAAGGCGTGCTAAATAAGGCAATTCATTAAGATAGTAAAATTGATTATATATTAGGCCTATTTAAAAATATATCAAAATAATTATATTAGAACAATTCATCACTAACTATATCAGATCAGACTTTAGATCACCACATTATGCCTTAGGGCTTGGGCCCTAAACCCCAACCCTCCCACTTTGAAAGTTTTTTGACAGATACAGAAACTTTCCGACTGGCAGGCCATCCATTTTACCTAACTGTTTCTTATTAAATATATTCAAAATCATTTTATAATTAACAAAATGGTTTTCCAACAAAAAAAGACCTCCGCTTACCACTCTCGTTTCCAAACTCCCTTCAGAAGAAGAAGAGAAGGTAAGACCGATTACTACGCCAGAAAGAGACTTGTCACCCAACACAAGGCCAAGTACAACACCCCCAAGTACAGACTTGTCGTTAGATTCACCAACAAGGACATCATTGTTCAAATTGTCTCTTCCCAAATCACCGGCGATATCGTCCTCACCGCTGCGTACTCTCACGAACTTCCCCGTTACGGTGTTAAGCACGGCCTTACCAATTGGTCCGCTGCCTACGCTACCGGTCTCTTAGTCGCCCGTCGTGCTCTTCAAAAGCTTAACCTTGACCAAACTTACCAAGGTGTTGAAGAAGTTGATGGTGAATTCGCTCTCACTGAAGCCGTCGAAGACGGTCCCAGGCCCTTCAAGGTCTTCCTTGATGTTGGTCTTCAAAGAACTACTACTGGTGCTAGAATCTTTGGTGTCTTAAAGGGTGCCTCTGATGGTGGCCTTTACGTTCCCCATTCCCCCAAGAGATTCCCCGGTTACGATAACGAAGCTGGTGAACTTGATGCTGATCTTCTTAGAAACTACATCTTTGGTCAACACGTTGCTGAATATATGGAAGAATTAATGGATGATGATGAAGAAAGATACAGACAACTTTTCAAGTCTTACATTGATGATGATCTTGAGGCCGATGCCCTTGAAGATATCTACACTGAAGCCCACGCTGCTATCCGTGAAGATCCCTCCTTCAAGTCCTCTGCCAAGAAGACCAAGGCCGAATACGCCGCTGAATCCAAGAAGTTCAAGGTTACCAGACTTACGCTTGAAGAACGTAAGGCTAAGATCGCTGCCAAGATTGTTGAAATCCGTGCTGATTAAAAGCACCAATGACTTCTTTTTTTGGCTTCGTGGCTCGTTCATATGAACTAATAGTATATAGATTATAAAATTAATTCAAGAATTGAACTCACTGCAAATTAAAATTACAAAATTATAAGATCCTTATACATATATATATATTATAACTTTTTGTCAATCTTACCTTTAAATCTCTCCAGAAAAATGAACCAAAATCGACTCTGGCGTGCTGAGAGTTGCAAAATGGGACCCAAAAAATGCGCGTCTCATAACCTTTAGGTGTTCCCCTTTAGAGTAAAGCATTGACGGGATTCAGCACTGTTAAACGTTAAAGTACAAAATCAGTATATTATAATGGAACAACATAAAAATAACACTAATAATCATCAGATTGATGGTAATGACCACAACTTACTGTTCGAGGCCATGGAAAATAGTAATCTAATGACCAACATGCAAACCGTGAACCACCATGTTCCATTCGTTCTTAGTGCACCTGGCCAATCGAATTTAGCCGTGGATAGTAGAAGTTCATTTGGAGGTGGAACTATGGCCCCATTTCTGTATGAACAAGGGAATATTATGGATGATTTCACAATGATGAGTGGTCACAATCAGCATTCATTTGGTGATACAAACGACCATGATAATAATATGAGCCATCAAAAGAAGAAATTAAAAAAGAAGAAAGTTGGTCTTGGTATGTTACTACACTCTTGAATCTCCTTTTATTAACTTAGTGGTAGTTAGAAGTCTAACCTTCTTTTTTAATAGCTTGCATTTATTGTCGAAGATCTCATATGACGTGTGATAGAGGTAAGTACTATATCTCAATATACGCTTTGGATATGCAAGTTATTAATTCTAACAATTTTATTTTAATTTAGAGCGTCCTTGTACGAGATGCATGAAACGTGGTATTGGCAATTTATGCCATGATGAACCGACCACGGACAAAAGTGTTTCAGTAAAGGCAGAGGATGACATCGATGAGAAACCCGAGAATGGACTTGAAACCAGTGATTCTACGAATGATGAATCCGTAAAATCATTATCAGACACTAACCAGAGAAATAATCATATTCCGAACACTATTGTGAATGAAGATCATATCAAAAACCCCGCTCCAAAGAGCGTTGATAGTACAGATTATGGTCAGGGACCATTATTTCATTCTGAATATATCGGCAGTGAATTTTCTTCACTAAATGAATTCTTAACTTTAATGGACGAAACTAGCCCTTACGCACTGCCTGGTATTCAAACTGACTTGATTGATCTAGTCTCTACATCGGCGAATAATGACACTTATGTCGTAGGTTCTTTGAATAATTCAGCCTCCCCATTCTTGGGATTGAACAGGCCAGTGAAACATATGGATAAAGTCGCTGACACTTTGATACTAAATACTGATCATAATGATGAAGCTCACGATAAGTTCTTCTTCACGGTCGCCGACCCTCCTGTCAACAACTCATCAGAGGATAGGTTAACACAAGTTATCAATGCGAAGTTAGATGCGGGATTATTGAAACCTTATAATTATGCGAACGGTTACACCCGGTTGCAAAAATATATGGACAGTTATATGAATCAATCATCTCGTCGAAGAATTCAGAAGCCCATTTCAACGTTCCGTCCTGCATTTAGAGCTGTTGCATCTTCCCTTAAGGATGTCAATTTAGTTCTAGTGGAGGAATCATTTGAAAGAATGCTACTTGACTATGATCGAGTTTTTACAAGTATGGCTATACCTGCCTGTTTATGGAGACGTACTGGTGAAATCTATAGAGGTAATAAAGAATTCGCTGGGCTTGTTAATGTTTCTGTGGAAGATTTGAGAAACGGCAAATTAGCCATTTATGAACTTATGAGCGAAGAATCTGCGGTAAATTATTGGGAAAAGTATGGACAGATTGCTTTCGATGTCAGCCAAAAGGGCGTTTTAACAAGTTGTAATTTGAGGACTAAGGATGGTAGAAGACGTAACGCATGCTGTTTTAGTTTCACCGTGCAACGAGATCGTTACAATATTCCTAGTTGTATTGTTGGACACTTCATTCCTGTTAATCGATAAACCCCTTTAGGTATATGTTCTAAAATATTTTTTCAAAGCTTATTTATTAGTTTTGTATATTTTAATTTTTTTTCCTTTTTCACTTGATCATCTTCATCTCATAATATGCAGAGTTCGCCCGGGTAATGTGCTATGGAATATTGCGTTGGAGCTTTAGCAGCTACGCCATACCCATAACCAAGACGAAAAAATAAAAATGGTATGTTTTCTGCTAAGAAAATAATTTGTTGGCGATAATTAAGCATACCATGTCTTTCGCATAGAAGATATCTAACATGAGTTTATATATAGGGTAAAAGAAAGAAGTCATCCAGTGGTCCCGCCAAAAAGATCAAGCAAACGTTAGCAACAACATTCTCGTGTCTTTTCTGTAACCATGAAAATTCAGTAATTTGCACGATGGATAAAAAGTTGGGCGTTGGTAATTTGTACTGCAAGATTTGTGGTCAAACCTTCCAGGCTTCGATTAATGGTAAGTATTTTAAAAATGTTTTCTCAAGTAGCTGCGTAGAATCGATTTTGTATAAAGCCGACGAGAAATGGAGCTTGGCTTTATATAATGATTCTATAAAGGATCTATTAATGCAGGTTTAACTATGCTTGTATTATATACTAATTAGTGATCTTCTTTCTTTCTTTTTTACTTTCTATCTTAAAGCATTATCTGCACCAATCGACGTCTACAGTGACTGGGTTGACGCTTGTGAAGCTGTTGCCGCTGAAAGCGAGAAGGGATTTGTTAAAGATGATGGTCACGATCATGCTGATGACGAGGAAGCTTTGCCAGCCTCTGATGAAGAAGAAGATGATTTCTAGATTTTTGGTGGTTGTCGAGCGATTGACATTGTATGTAATTTTAATGAAATTTGTGAAATGGAGTGTTATTTTGAGCCTTAATATTTATTTGTCCTATGAGTTTTCTATTTTCAGCATACGTAAATATTCTTTTATTATTGAAAGCTACGGGTTTCTTTATCTCTCATCTTAATTTTCCGAACCACCTGTTGAGTAATTTTAGATTGGAAGGTGCATATAATTATCTTTTTCTCGGCCTTTCCTTATATTTATTCCGGAACAAAAATCGCAACGGAAACTAGAGTTCTTATTTTAATAAAGTATAATTAAATTTAAAGAAGCAATTATATTTACGTAAGAATTTATTGTAACCGAATATGATGTTTTCTGATGAGCGGCCTGGAAAGCCTGATCGTCCACAACATCGCCTTAGTAACAAAGATAAAACATCAAATAATTATCGCGATAAGACTGATAATATGCAACGTGATTTTAGACCGACTATAGATAGAAATGAAAGTCGCCCTATCACGTCTTTGCAGTTTCTTCCATCACCCCCAAAGTCTAATCAAAGGCTCATTTCAGATTTTTTGGAAAGTAAACCAACTAGAAAGAGGAAATTATATGACGAAGATGAATCAAGTATTACAATAGAGGATGAGTTTTGCACAAAAACTAAGGGTCAGATGGAGTATACTGATAGTAAACCAGAGACTTCGCGAGTATCTGGACAAGTTTCCCACGTAGAAACAAAAGAAATCAAACCCACAACAAGCGCTTTATCGGTGATCAAGAAGTCAGAACTAAAGTTAGAAAAAGAAAACGGGTTAGAGCCAAAAATTATGCTGAGTGAAGAACAAGATCACATTTTAAAAGTGGTTTTGGAAGATGGTGAAAATGTTTTCTATTCGGGGGCAGCAGGCACTGGTAAATCAGTTCTTACACGAGAAATAATTAAGCGATTGAAAATGAAATTTCAATCACCAGATAAAATAGCTATAACAGCACCTACGGGACTAACTGCAATTAATATTGGCGGACAAACACTACACAGATTCTCAGGCTGTGGCTTAGGCAAAGAGTCTGCTAGTATTCTCATTCAGAAGGTTAGAAAGAATCGAAATGCAGTGAGAAAATGGTTATCTTGTGCAGTACTAATTGTCGATGAGATTTCAATGTGTGATGGCGATTTTTTGGAAAAACTATCTGAGATAGCTAAAGCAATAAGAAAAAACAAACACCCGTTTGGAGGTATACAAGTAATATTCACTGGCGATTTTTTTCAGTTGCCGCCTATAAATGAAAATCAAAGGCCAATTAAGTTTGCGTTTGAAGCAAAATGTTGGCAAGAGAGCATTACAAATGCTTACGAGCTAACTAAAGTCTTTCGGCAAAGTGGCGATACAGTATTTACGCATATGCTAAATTCATTAAGAACTGGAAACGTCACTATACAGCTAGAAAATCAATTCAAGAGTCTCAGCAGAGAGGTCAAGTATGGTAATAATATGAAACCCACTGAGCTTTTTCCGTTGAGAGCTGAAGTAGAACGAGCTAACAAGGCAAGACTTAATTCTTTGCCAGGAAAATCGGTGAGATATACAGCGCGAGACAGCGGATCAGGGGATGATTATACGAGACAGACGTTTTTCACACAATTATTAATTCCGGAGGTAATTGAATTAAAAATAGATTGTCAAGTCATGATTGTAAGAAATTTGGAAAATAGATTGGTGAACGGTTCGGTGGGGAAAGTGAAAGGATTTTTGTCCAAATTTCTGTGGAAAGTTTTGAGCGAAGACCCAAGTGATCCGGAAGAGAAAGTTGAAATATTGAACACAGTAAACCGATTCAAGAAGTATGACGATACCGAAATAGTAGTTGAGCTCAGTAAACTTTCAAGGAAGAGAAGCCAAATAGTAAAATTTCTAATGAACGAAATGTCACAAGGTGAAGCCCCTCAATTCCCATTAGTAGAATTTATGGATCATGGTATACACTTAATCACCAACGAAGCTTTCAAGCTAGAAGATCCCGAGAACGGTAAGGTTCTTGCGTCGAGAGATCAATTACCATTGAACCTCGCATGGGCATTGTCGATTCACAAAGCGCAAGGTCAGACACTCCCAATGGTCAAGATTGATGTCGGAAGGGCATTTGAAAGCGGTCAGATATACGTGGCATTATCTAGAGCAATCAGTCGAGACCGGTTACAATTGCTGAACTTCAATAAGAGTAAGGTTCGAATCAACCCAAAAGTCGTAAACTTTTATCGAGACTTATCTTATCGTACAAATTGATCTTGATCCCTCCTGGTGCATATCCGCTCATTGATCCGCATAATTCAATTTATTTCATTTTAGTCAGCAAGTGTAAGCCCCTATTTTAATTTGTCAATTGAAATGCAGTGTCCTAAGGGTGGGACTTGGGATAGATCCTCCATTGCACACGTTTGCAGCGCCTGAAATTTTTTTCGTTTTGCGGTGGGGAGGGGGGAGGAGGAGGAGGAGGAGGAGGGGTGGGGGCAGATCTTTTTTGTTTCGGAAGGATGCAGCGAAGGAATATGGTACCCGATGTCATTTCCGGACACTGGCGTGCATAAATCAATGTTTTTTGTCCCGAAGTGTTGCCGCTATCTGCTTAGGGGTTTGTGTACATACCCCGCCCTCGCTTTACCCCGGCATCAATTTTTCCAAGTTTTGTTTCGCTTACAGTAAACATTTAGAAATTGTTGAAAAAATAATTCAAACACCATACTAATTGGATTTCAAAAATGTCTATCGTTGATACTAGACGTAAGTTAAAATTCCTTCTTCGGTATCTATATTTACCCATGAATTTATTTTTAAGTTGCGCACTTTGTCACCTTTCTATTTATTTTTTATTCTTTATGTAATAATCGCCGATGTTTTATTTTGGGGTTTTTCAATATTATTCCCGGCATAGTTAACTAACCATTGAAATTATGAACAGCCCTCCCTTTACAATATCAATTCTTGTCGGGCGCCATCGCTGGTGTCTCCGAGGTATGTCATTTCTTCCTTTTTTCCCGCTCCAGCTGAGGTTTCGTAAATTTTTCTTAAACTAACATCATGCTCAATTAAACTTTTTCAGATTATCATCATGTACCCCCTTGATGTAGTTAAGACAAGAATGCAACTTCAAGTCGCCGGTGCTACTGGCCCTAATGCTTATACATCCATGGCTGATTGTTTTGCCAAGATTGTCAGAAATGAAGGGTAAGTTTTTAGTAATAATATACGGTTTAGCCATGACATACTTGTTGCATCATCCCCAATCTAACCGAGTTATTCCTTTTTCTTTCTTTCATCAGCTTCAAGACCCTTTATAGGGGTATCACTGCTCCTATTCTTATGGAAGCCCCTAAGAGAGCTACTAAATTCACTGCTAATGATTTATGGGGGAAATTCCTTAAAGACGCCACTGGTACTCCTGTCATGAATCAAGGTTTAGCTATTGGTGCTGGTTTCTTAGCTGGTGTTACCGAGTCTTTCATTATCACTCCTTTCGAATTGATTAAAATTAGACTTCAAGATAAGACTTCTGTTGGTAAATACAATGGTATGAATGATGCCGTTAAGAAGATTGTTAAGAGTGAAGGTATTGCTGCTCTTTACAATGGTCTTGAGTCAACTTTATTCCGTCAATCTGTCTGGAATGTTGGTTACTTTGGTGTTATTTTCCAAGTCAAATCCTTGATGCCCAAGGCTGAAACCAAGAGTGCTCAAATTACTAATGATTTAATCGCTGGTACTATTGGTGGCTTCTGTGGTACTGCTTTTAATACTCCTTTCGATGTTGTCAAGAGTAGAATTCAAAGTATCCCCAGGAACACCGGCGCCGAGCTTAAGTACAACTGGGCCTTTACCAGTATCCTCACCATTGCCAAGGAAGAAGGTTTCTCGGCTCTTTACAAGGGTTTCCTCCCTAAGATCATCAGATTAGGTCCTGGTGGTGGTATTATGTTGGTCGTTTTCTCAGCCTGTAGTGATTTCTTCAAGTCAGTTCACTACGGTGACGCCTAAACGTTCAAAAAATCGATAGGGAGATAACCAAATGGTTACGATTATATAATAGATATAGATGTGTTCTTATGTTTTTTATCCCCTCTTTTTTCCTTCTTTGCGTTTTCTTTTTTGTTTGCTTTTAATTTCGATATTCGAAGAGTTATTTATTATCAATGCTTATTTTACCTCATGTTTAAGTTGTAATCCTTATTACCGTGTACTCAGCTTTTTATCTTGCGTGAGTGGTGCTTATCTAATCGAATTACCGATAAGTGGGACGTTTTGGTCCCAGGATAGACCCTATAAACCTTCCGATAAGCGGGAAACTAGGGTGACATTTTCGCTGAAAAATCGATAGTGTGGTCAATAATATAAATAATTTGCAATGGTTGGTTGGGTTAATGGAAATAGAGATGCGTCCTCACAGCCTTTACTGCCCATATCTAATCCTAGCTCCCGTAATTCTGTGTCGTCTTCCAGTAGCAGCCAGGATCGAGTGGAAGGCAAGGGCAAGAGCAAAGCCAGAGATGAGCGAGAACATTTTGATATTGATGATAATAATAATAATATTAATAATAATAATAATGATGCTAGTGAAGAAGAAGTTTATATTGCTGATATCGTTATTCGGTTCGCCGATAATAAGTTACCTGATTACACAATACATTGCTCCGATGTTAGCACGTTGACGGTGACCAAATTGAAACGAGAGATCCGATCTTTATATGACGGTAAACTACAAAAGGCTAGATTGAGACTGATTAATTCCGGTAAAGTGTTGACCAATGAAACAAGCGTTATTAACGATATGCTTAAGCGTAAGCGGGTAAGTCAATCGCTCGTTTCATCACCTCTATTATCGGTAGGCAAGGAAGAAGGCTCATCTAATAAAGAAGAAACTGATAAAACACGGAAAGGGAAATATCCGGTTCAAAAGATTTATATTCATTGCTCAGTGGGTGATAATCTTTCCACTGAGGAGCTTGCCAAGGAGAATGAGCTAGATAGTAGACCACAAACCCAAACAACATTGCCGGAGCTTCGGGGTTTCGATCGACTTAGAAATGCTGGCTTTACGGAGGATGATATTAGTAATATGCGACAACAGTTTAACGCAGTGTATGGAGGTTTGAATCCCGCTACCACTCCAACCGCGACAGTCGATAGTGTGGGTGTTGTGTCAGGTCCTGATCCTGATGAAAATGATATCGATATGCGTATATTGGAGGAAAGATGGATTGAAACTGGAGCTGGGGCAAACGACCCGACGGATATACTAGGGGGTAGCGGATATATGGAAGATTTGACTGGCATGTTTATTGGAATATTCTTTGGGTTTCTGGCATTGTTCTTTTTAAAGGAAAATTCTTTATTTACTAAGCGCCAACAACGGGCTATTGTAGCTGGCGTCGCGGTTAACTTTTCCTTCAGCATTATCCGCCTTTTCCAATAAGGGCCTGTAAATTTAAATCATGTTCTTAGAGAAATAGTATATAATTTTTTTCTTAGAAATTCACTGGTGCCTTTAATTAATTTGGGCTACTACTCGGATTCGGTACATGACCTTTCCCAAGAGAGAAACGGATGGATAAACAAAATAATCTATTGATGGAAAAAAAGGTGTATAAAAATAACTATTCTGATAGCGGCACAGTCTGCATAAAGATTGGGCGTTGGCGTAGAAACAGAAACGGGCATTGTTTACTGTCCTTGCTGAGTTTGGATATGAATCAAAAAATAAATACCCCGCCCTTCTTAGTTATCGGCATTCATAATATTATAATTAATAATATCCCGCTATCATTAATTTAAGTTCTATTTACGGGTTATTATCATAATCGCAAAAAGGAGTGAATTCAAAATATCTCACCATTGTTCAATATGCAATCAAATCCGTATCAGGCGAGAACACCCGTTTCTATGAATGGTGAATACCTGAGGAATATGTCTAACGCGCCAAATAGTGATAACATGTCACCTTCGCCCTCCCCCTCTCCAAGACGGGGTCAGACTTATGTACCTTTGAACAGAATTAATTTTAATGAGAATAATAATGATGTTAATGAATGTAAAGTCAAGGTCGTCGTGCGTTGTCGGGGTCGAAATGATCGTGAAGTTAGCGAAAATAGTGGTGTGTCTGTTATTACCAAGGGCGATAAGCACAAAGAAGTAATCGTGCAGTCTGTATTCATGAATATCAATAAATGCTATACCTTTGATCGCGTGTTTGGACCCGAAGCTGATCAGGCCATGCTATATGACGGGGTAGGTGCAGACATGATCCAAGAAATTCTCGATGGCTATAATTGCACTATTCTCGCTTATGGTCAAACTGGTACAGGTAAGACTTATACTATGACTGGGGACATTCCTATTCCAGACAGCGGTAGTGGTACTCCAGTGACGCCCAGAACACCACAAACTCCAACCAAGTTGCCTGGCTCTCCAATTGATTCCCAATTTGGGAACGCTGGTATAATTCCTCGTATTTTAGAGAACCTTTTCCAAGAACTGAATCGAGTTCCATCAGAGTACTCGGTTAAGATCTCATATATTGAATTGTACAATGAAGAACTTCGCGATCTTTTATCCGCGGGTGAAACTCAAAAGCTGCGAATTTTTGATGATCGGTCAAAGAAAGGGAAGGTTACCGTTCAGGGGATGGAAGAATCGTTTATTGATTGTGTTGAAGGTGGGTTAAGGCTATTATATCAGGGGTCGAAGCGTCGCCAAGTAGCTTCCACTAAATCCAATGATGTATCCAGTCGATCCCATAGCGTTTTCACCATCACTACATATGTTCGAACGTTAGCTAAAGTCACGGGTGAAGAAACTATGAAAATTGGTAAATTGAGTCTTGTCGATCTAGCAGGATCGGAGAATGTGTCACGTTCAGGTTCACAAAATATGAGGGTCCGTGAAGCAGGAATGGTTAATCAAAGTCTGTTAACATTAGGGCGTGTAATTAACTCACTGGTAGAACGATCCACGCATGTACCATATCGAGAATCAAAGCTAACTCGGTTATTACAGGATTCTCTAGGTGGAGCTACGAAAACATGTATTATAGCTACGATAAGTCCCGCTAAAGCTTTTTTGGACGAAACTATCAGCACTTTGGAGTACGCGAGTCGTGCCAAAATTATCAGGAATGCACCTCAGATCAACCAGGTCGTATCGAAAAAGATTGTTATCAAGGAATATACTGCAGAAATTGAGGGGCTGAAATCGGATTTAACTGCTTCCCGATTGAAGCAAGGTATATATTTACTGCCAGAGCGGTATCAGTCACTGGTAGACGAAATTGAAAGCCGACGGATCTTAGTTGATGAGCAACGACAGCGTATTGATGTTTTGGAATCACAGCTCAAATCATGGGATGATACTTATCAGAGTTTTCGGGATCAACTTGACACTACTAAACAGGATCTATGTACGGTAGAGCAATTACTGGAGGTAGAACGAGGTCGTAACTCAATGTTAGAGACTGAGTTGGCCTCTCGAAGAAACGAGGTTCGTCGGGAACGTATTGGATTTGCGGGTGAGATACTAGACGTTTATCGTAAATATAACCATGAAACGTTAGTTCGCGAGGCTTTCGAGACTACAGAGGGTCACCTACGACGACAGAACTCGGCTCTTTCTTCGGCCTTGGATGCCACACGAAAAAATGCAAATGATCTTCATGAAAAGCTTAGATATAAGTCTCAGTTGGAAGAACTTAACTGGAAAACTTATAATAGGACTACCAAAGAAATGAGAAATGCTTTCAAGGTGATTTCACAGACTACAGGTACTTTCAACGAAGATGTCAATAGAATCAGAGCTGCTACTTTAAACGATTTGAATGCGGCATCAGAGTTAGAAATTGCGAAGTTAACTGAATCTTATCAAAAGATTAAGGATGGCATAACAGTTTTAGATCGAATGGGAGAGCGAACCGTCGATCATTTGGGATCATCTGAGTTAGTTCTTGAAAATGCTATTTCAGCGATTAAAACTATGACGGAACAATGTACTAGCAGTGTCCAGATTCAGCTGAAAGCGTTAGAGTCGCAGGCTAGTGAATCGCGTTCTGAAATGCTTGATTATTTGAAATCGTTTCAAAAAAGTGTTACTAAAGATCACAATGGTTTGAGGGAAACGATATATGAAACATTTACGGAACTACAGGAGAAATTAGAGTTACAGGATAAATCTATTGAAAAGATCAAGGAGAGTATAGCGGCATCCGGTGAAGAGCTAGCCTCGGATGTGGAAATTCATGCTAATCGGATCAATGGCATTATGAACGATGAAAGAGCAGTCATATTGCAAGAACGAACCCAAATTTACGAGAAACTTAAGAATATGATTCATGAAATGACGGAAACCCAGCATAATAGATTAGTCAAACGTGTTGGTGCGTATCAAGATACATTGAATGGCACGCAGTATAAGATTCTGCAGACTACCGCGGATCATAAGATGTTCCTGGATGACTGGGCTGTCGAGAAGGGTGCATTTTTAGGGCGAATTAAGGATAGCCACCAGTTATTGAAAAGGTCAATTAGAACTATATCGGTTTCTGTTGAACAAAGAACCGAAAATTTCTATAACAGTACTGAACTGCTACATCAGTCTACCGTTGATTCCATTGGTGGATGTTTGGTTGATTTGAATCAAAAACAAATAGCCATGAGTGAACAATTGACCGAAACACAACGAGCTGCTATCGACTCTAATCAGCATGCCCAAAGTTTAATCAATGATGGTATGATTAGCACTCTTCAAGCGTTTAATGGTTTAGATGTCATTGTGCGGGATGTGCAGAATGATACCAAGATTTTGCGTTCACAAATTGAGTATGATCTGGGTAAGATTGGTCAATCGTGTACGACGTTTAAGGATCATCAGAACAAGATAATGACTGAAATTCAAACCACAGTTTCAGCACGAGAATTCCGCAAGGATAAAACAGGCCCGGTTACCATTACCGTACAAGAAACTCTCGAGGAATGTTCTCCACCACGAACAAAGGCCGATATCCTTACAGCCGCTAAACGGGACATTGATGCTGAGGCCAGCTTGCTGGAGCGTTTAATGGCCCGGTTATCAATTAATGACAATGAAAGGGTGACTTTAGATGATCTTGGACAATCCAGCCCTTGAGTCATATGCGACATAGGAATATAGTAGTAATAAATTATAATAAAACGGATACAAACATCCTAATTTAGTGGAGTATTTAATGCAATGCAGGAAAATACCACTTACGTAATTGCGGCTCTAAAGATGGGTCCCAAAATGTCCCAACCGGGAAAATTTCTCGCTGTGCAAAAAAAACGAATAAAACGAAAAAAAGAAAAATAAAACGAAAAAAAGAAAAATAAAACGAAAAAAAAAAAAATAAAACGAAAAAAAAAAAAACGAAAAAAAAAGGTAAGCCGCTCGTTTCTTCATTGTCACCTTTCATACGATATTTATTCTAAATCAACCCGAATCAAAAAAATCAATATAATAATGTCAGAAGTAATGTAAGTATGCAAGTATTAATTCATTCAAAATCAAAGGCATCATGGCCGTATTGTTTGTGGCTGTGTGATATGAGATAGACTCGGTTCATGTTAGAGATGGTAGTGTAAAAGCCCTCTTGATTATTGTCCTTTTTTCTTGAATACTGAAGTAGCACAAACTAACTCAAGTTTTTTTATAGTAAATCTATCACTGTGGAAAAGCCCATCCCCGTTAATTACGATCTTGGTAATCTCTCCGTTTTCGACATAAACCCTCTTGAAGCCACTGAACTCAATGGCGACAACAAGGAAGCCCATTTAAAGGCAGTTACCCGTGATAATGCCCAATTACTGATTAATCAAATTCTTTCATTACCTATTAAGACGACAACTGAATCGAACAGCAGCAGTGGTAACCAAGATAGTACTATGACTTTGGTTCAATTACCTGAACCCCTTACTGAACTCCCGCGAGAAAAGCCCCTGCCTAAGGCCAAGGAACCCACCAAATGGGAACAATTTGCTGCCAAGAAGGGTATTAGATCTAAGGCCAAGGATGGTAAGTTGGTCTACGATGAAGATGCTGGTAAGTGGGTACCTAAGTGGGGTTACGGTGGTCTTAATAAGAAGATTGATGATCAATGGCTAGTTGAAGTGCCTGAAGAAAAGACTGGTACTAAGGACGAATTAGTTGATCCTAGATCTTTAGCCAGAGCTGATAGAAAGAAATTGGTTAAGAAGAACCAAATGCACCGTGAAAAGAACAGCAAGCACGCTATTCAAAAGTAAGCTTATTTGAATTGATTCTTTCCACCATCTCCTCTCTCTCCCCCCAATAAAAGCGATATTAAAAAATATTAAAAATCAAATAAAGCAAAACAAAACGAACCAAACCAAACCATTTATGATAGTTTGTGGTTATTTTTATATAATTATATAAATTTCTGTACTCTAGTTTCTTTGACAATAAATTATTGATCATAAGTTTGATTTGCCGTTGTAAATGTAATTTACAATCCCATTATGCGCAACATGGATAAGCATTTTATTTTTTTCATCTACGTTCACACAAAAGCCCAAAATGGAAAACGAATTACGAACGCGGTTAGTGCCCACTATTGATGTAGGTTTTTTGTTTGCTGGTTTATTTTGTTTATTTATATTAATATTTTAATTATCATACTAACTTATTCAGGCTTATATTCATGTTGAAGGACCTGATTGTACTCCATCAGTGGTGCGACGAGCCATCCAGTCACTTACGGGACTGGATCTTAAACCATATAAGGTTGCCTTAGATGCCGTTATCAAGGATCGTCAAGATAGGTATCGATTCTCTGATGAAAACGATGGTACTAATGAAGAGAAAGTATATTTAATGTCTAATGAGAAGCTAGCTTACAGACTTCGACACGAGGCGAGTACGCGGCGATTAAGGATGATGACTAGGGGCGAGAAACACCAAGATATCATATCGAATTTAGTGACGCGTGCTAAGCAACGATGGGTCGCTGAAAGGCAAGTTCGGGGTAAAGCAAAACGTGGGTTGGCCCTACATAATCCTCGGTTAATGACACCTGAATTAATGACTTTTTTGGCTCATGTAGATCCCAAGTACGCGACAGAACGAGAAATTCCCCACCCATTGGCTATTCGATTAACATGGCAGTATATTAAGGAGAATACATCACATTGTGAGAAGAAGGAGCATCGTAATATAGTAGATTGTGATGAAGTTATGCGACCGATATTTGGAGTTAAGGCAACTTTTGTTGATATAACAAAGGGTATAGCTCGTAACTTATCGAAAATAGACAAGGAGGATCAAAAACCCCGATTACGGCGCAGATGGCGTGAGAGAGCCGATTTCGGTACTAAGAAAAACCCCCGTAATCCTAGCGAACCGGCTACTCCTGTACCTGAACCCTTATAGGGTAATATATGAAGGTAATCATTGCTTCCGTGTACTTATTCCAGTATTTATATACTATAGATAAACAATATAAAATATCTATTTATTATTTCTATAACATCATACATCCCTAGAGAATACAGAATATATTAACAGCAAACAAAGAACCATGCTGAAATCTAGTAATGCACCAAATCTCCAATAATTAACTCAGATCAACGTTCTTACACATATTTTCTGTTATGGGTTAATCGTAATGGTTGTTTTATTTTGATTTATGATTGAGCCTCGAGTTCCTTGAATTGAGCATAGAGTTCCAACACCATTCCCTTCAAACCTCTATAATCGGATAAACCACTTTGTTGAACGGTCAAGTCATTATTGTATTTCGGCGAGTTATCTAAACTGTCCATTCCCTTTCCTGGTTGACCAATAGCGATTTTACCTCTTAATTCAGGAATATTTTCATTAAGGGTGTCGAGAACTTCTTGGGTAGTAAAATAACCGCCAACGACATACCAACGTTTATCACGAGCTAATTCACCTCTTTCAAGCGCCAATACGTGTGATAAAGCGGCATCACGTACATCGACCCAAATACTGTAAGGTTGTGAGGGTAAAGTAGTATCGTTAGCCGGTGAGTTCTTAATGAGATTATAGAGAGATTGACTTGATTCATTGAGAGTTTCAATGGAAACATCATGAATCATAGGACCGAAAATCATAGGAGGATTAATGGTAGTAATAGAGAAGTCTTGGTTCAAAGAAGATTTATTATCACGCATGAAATCCCAGGCTGTCTTTTCGGCAAATTTCTTGGATCCACGATAAGCACAATTAGGAAAAGTGATAGCTTCTTCCCAGGTAACGGGGGACCAACAACTTTCATCAAAACATGCTGAACCATCATTCTTCTTGGCCGGATCCGAGATAGCAGCATTCGAAGATGTAAGAACGAATTTGACTACATTAGGTCCAAATTCCTTGATGGATTTTAAGATGTTTTCTGTACCCTTCACAGCAGGGTCTAAGATTTCACGTTCAGCATTTTCGAAAACACTACGGAATGGGGAAGCAGTGTGAATTACACCAGAAATTTTAGGGTATTGCTTGAAGGCTTGGTCAAAGGCACCAAGGGCCACAATATCGGGTACAATAACGAATTTAAGACGATCTTGTAACGAAGGATATTTTTTGGTAATGTATTCAGCCTTGTTAGCCGATCTCACGCTGGCAATAACTCTGTATCCACGTACGAGAAGAGCAGCCAAGATATGTGAGGCTAAGAAGCCCGAGGCACCAGTTAAGAGAATAGTAGAGTTGTTGCTAGGCATGGTAATTGGTTCAATATATTGGATGGGAAAATGTTAAAAGGGAAATTAAGCATATCTAGATTGGGAAATCGATGACTTAGTCATCGTAGGCTGCGAAGCGTGCAGGTGGGAAAAGCGTGGGGATGGGATAATCATTTTTAAGAAAAAATATACAGAAACAATTACTTTCAATTGGGTTAATTTTATTATAATTAAACAACAGAATAGTATAGTATAGCAAGAATATTGTGCGATACTATTTTAATGCTTAAAGAGAGCAAAATTTTAATTAAGTGATGAAGATCTAGTAGTAGATATCGGGCAATTATTAGGCGGCCCAAATTGAGACTTCAGTAGGCTACTCCCTGAGTAGCCGTTCCACTATTGAGTTACTCTGGCGATAATAATAATGATCATCAAACTGCAACCAAATGTGCTCCATGTGTGTTGTGATGGTACCCGTACCCCTGGTCCCCGGTCCCCGGTCCAGGTGCGGGATGTGATTATCGATTATATGAGGATAGGCTTAGTTGACCTGACTTAATGACAATTTCCGTTCTAATTCTAAGAACCTTATCATATCCTGTAATTTCTTCATTTCTAATTTAGCTGCGTAAGCCTTGAATGCCATTTCACGCATGGCAAACTCCATGTCCTTTTTCTCAGAGTCGTGATGCGGGGTGGAAGGCAATGGCGGTGTTTCCTGTTGCGGTGTTAAGGATGATTGGTCGCGAGGGGAGGGTAACGGTGTAGAGATGAGAGGTGACGATCCTAATTGGAAGGTCTTGGTCGGCGTTAATGTGGATTCAAAGTGAGAGTAATCACGGGGCCAGATGGGTAATTCACCCTCAGTGCGATATGGGTAATGATTTTCTTTTTCGTCAAGAACGGGTAATGACTGTACATTGAAGTTATTAGGTACAAATGGTACCAGGATCTTGCGTCGATGGGGGGGTAGAGAATGGTGACTGGGGGTCGCATGGGGTCGTTTATGGCCCACTTGGGGGGACGATCGTGTTTGACTTTGGTTATAATTGTGACGCTCTGACAATGGCAGAGGTGGCGGTGTTGCCAGGGGATCACGCGGGTAGTCTGGAGATATCGTGGACATGATCTATAAGGGTTCCAAGTATGTGTGTTGTGTGGTTTGATTGTGTATAATCAGTGCGAAGAACGACGAAAATAAAGCTTTAGATCAGAACCCACCGCTTGTTTACCTTTATCCCAAAGGGGCTGGATATCATCGCCCTGGAAACGGCAGAGCAAAAATAGTCACTATAATCATGATTGTAATTGTCATCACTATAAACTTTGAAACATGTGCGGCTTGCACCTTACGCGGCACGCCTTATGCGGCCACCACATTAACCCCCCGCAGTTACGGCTTCCAGTAAGTTCAACGCCCGTGGTTCCCAGTCTCAGGCTTTTGTGGGTATTTCCCACTGCTATTTTGGGAGTTCGGCGCTGAGCTCGTTGGCAGATTATCTTTCCTCTGGGTTTCTATTGTGCTCTTTTCGTCTCTCCACACGATACTTTAATTCACCAACTTGGTGTCTTTCTTCTCTTCTTCTTCCTTTATATCACTCTTATTTCCAGCGTGTGTGCTTTCTTCAGGTTTTTTATTTCCTAATTGCTGAGAATGGTGCTATCTGTCGATACTCAGACAACCTCGCCTGCTACTCCGCCTGCGTCAATATGGTTCAATCAGGCCCCGGGGGCACCATTGCCCGTGTCCACCATGTCCACGTCCACCGAACCGGCGCTGGCCCCGGCTTTAGCGCCTACCCCGACCTCAGCTTCAGCTGCCGATCCACGCATGGCTCCTCGATTTAATCCCGTCAACTGGGTCTCTGGTCCAGTTCGTCGTTCATCTACCCCTACATCGTTGTCATCTGTAGGCGGCAACACTTCGTCACCTAGTTCGGTCCCGACCTCATTAGCCTCATCACCTCGTAAAATGTCGGCAGACTTCAATTTTACCCTCAATACCGGTGCAACTACTACTACTACCGTCAACCCCTCAGCTTCAAACTATCCGTCTTCACCACGGTCTTCATCACTCTTCAGTTCTATTTGGTCTACCGCTAACGTGGTTCCGGCGGCGCCTAGTCGCCGTCATACTTATGACTATGGTACCGGTGCTAGTGCTGGTGATGTAATGAGTGCGGCCTACACGGTCGATCAGGCGCCGATTAGTGCCCCATACTGCGCGGCGCCTGCTATGGGTGGGATTTTGATGCCCGTCACATCATCAGCCGTGTTACCGGCGGCGATGGCCACGGTTTCTACGCTACCTCAATACTATTTACCGTCCAACATGACAGCCGCGCAGTCTGCGGCGGCAGCTGCCTCTGTATTTGGTGGCGCGTTTGATCCCGACTGGATTATGAGCCCATGTACGGCATCGTTTAGTGCCGGCGTAGGCGTTGATCCTCATTATTATCCTCCCCCACCTAGTGGTATTGCTATGCCATTGGTCAATCAACCGGTCCATGTAGATGATTTTGAAATTCAGGCGTATTTTGACGGTGATTGGGGCTTGGATTTGTCCCTGTTGGAAGATGACGAGAGCTTATTAATGAATAATGACCTCCCTGAAGGGTTTATCGATGCCGATGGTACTTATGGAAACCATTGTAATAGCATGTACATTCCGCCCGGTTTGCACAACAAGTATTATATCATCAAGTTCAAACGAGGTCGTATGGACGTTTTTTATACTTCAATTGGTTCTCAACTTACGGTATCAGTAGGTGATTTAGTCATAGTAGACGCGGATCGTGGTCGTGATTTAGGACAAGTTGCTCAAGCTATTAGTGAATCAATCGCTATGGCCATTAAGCGTGCCCTACAGTACCAACAGTTGGCGATGGTTAATGTTGAACCCAATTTATCATCGGCCCTGACACTGCCTAAACAGATTCTTCGATTTGCACAACGCAATGAGATTTATCAAATCAAGCATAAACATTATGAAGAAATGAAATGTCATCAACTTGCCGCTCATAAAGTACTTCAAAGACAATTACCCATGAAAATTGCTGGCGCAGAATTTCAATGGGATAAACGTAAACTTACCTTCTTTTACACTGCAAAATCTAGGGTAGATTTTAGAGATTTAGTGAGAGATTTGTTTAGGGTTTACAAGACCCGAATTTGGATGTGTGCAGTACCTGACAATTGAACTGTTCCATTCATTTTAGTAGATAATAGTTATGTTAAACATTTTATAAATAAACCATAGATGATTATATTATTTTATTATATGATTACCTTCTTTCATTCGAGCACCATTCAAAACGATAAGAGGCATTCAAACCATGTACCAATTACTCCATATTATCATCTGTCTTGTAAAGCGATTCTTACTTCTAGTACAGTTGTTTTAGGTGTGTAGAAATATGGCTTCGTTAATCAACACTACCCGTAAATCAAGCTAATGATGGTATTGGAAGCTCAAATAAATATACCACCATGGGAAATTTCTTAATCTCAAAATATCCACTGGTTCATCACTAAATGTTTTGGATAGTTTAGTGGTACTGGATACCACCAGTAATCCATTTCGGAATTAGCATGTAGTGCATTTGGATGATTTGGCTTGTCGTGATTCCCGGTGACCCCGATAAGAAAATCATAATCTAAACATAACCTAAACTTGGGTCATTTGAGATTTTTGTAAGTCGAATAGCTGTGTGTTATTAGATTCATCGATGCCCTACCTTGTGGAAAATTGTTCATCGTAGATATCGCTATAGCCCATATTGCAGTTGGTATCGACAATCGAGAGTATTCATTGTCGCTGATTTCGCTCTGATGTATGAGTCTTAATATCAAGTGCTGGCTGAACATTGACCGTCGATACAAGTTTGTGAATGCCAGTATTTCTCACAGTGAGCACAAGTAGAAGATGCCTTAGGCTTTAATGTTATAATTCAATTGTGGATAAAGGAATTATTATTTTTCAGCATATGGTATATATTGCGTGATAAATGAGTAATAGTTGAACTAGTGGCCATACACGAAACGCTTTTTCAATACTTAGGTAGGCCAATATTTGATATACGGAGGTATTTATATTGCTCCTACTGATCTATTTGATGAAGTCCTTTATAGTAACTTCAGCCACATATAATTGTGGCCGTCTCTAAAATGGACGAATAAAGCCCGCTAATTAGATCTCCTTGCAGTCTTCACAAACAATGGATTCCGGGGTTTCCTCATTCTCTATCCCAGCTGAATCATCGGTGGCTTGAGACTGGGTCACACTCACTAGTCCTTCAATGGCCTTGATACGGTCCACATGACCTAACTGTTGTTCCGGCCAACATTGATTACGGATCAACCGTTTAAGCTCCTTAGAGTCCGGGAACCCGCCCTGTGACGTACGATCCCAAATCAGAATTCCCTCAGAGGCATCAATTGTACCCTGCTCGCTTTCATTGTTGGTCCATAATTGAATGGTGAATACTCCACTGGAGCCCGGTGCTAGAGCAATTTCACCAATTTGATCTTGAAATGTGGATAGTAGTTCCTGGAGATACCATGTGGCGCGGAAATGCCATTTGCATTTAGTACAGAATGTGATAAGGATACGAGGTCTAGATGTTGTAGTTTTGTCGCTCATGATGGCTTTTATTTCAAATAATGCTGGTACGACGCCGAGTGTGTGATGCAGTAAAGCCTCAGCTCAATGCGTACTTAAAGTAGTGTTATTTATTAAAATTACATTGTAAAACTATCTATACCCGAAAAGTAAAAATTAACCAATGAACGCCAGTGAGGAGAAGAGGATATAGAAATTAAAATTAATGAGAATAGGAATGAGATTAAACGAAAAAGAAAAAGAAAAATAGAAAGAAAACAAATTCGAAAGCAAGTCATCGTCACAAAAAAAAAGAAAATAGTCACACGTCTCGTCAATAGACCCCGATCTTTAAAACAAGCAATGATTATAATAATAGCAAATAATGAAATCAATATATCACTTAGTGGCTACAACTACTCCTCCTCCCTCTGATGATCCAAATTAAATTTCGGCATGGCAAAGTTGTTTAGTGTGTACAAATAAAAATAAAGATAGGGAATAACTAATTACCGCCAAGTTGTTCTTGGTGAGCTTCAATGATATCACCGCTTTGAATGCCAAGCTAATAAAAGATAAGAAAAAAGAGGGTTAGTAGGTAATACTAATATGATAACACAAACAACTTGAAAGGGAAAAACTTACATCGCCAGCGGTATCGGTGTCATTGATAGCTTCACCTTCGTATAAGAATCTCAGTTGACTCTTATCCTTACCAACTCTGGAACAGAAAGAATCTGTCAACTTTCTCAATGGCGTAGTAGGCTTAATCTTGAAGAAAACTTCCGAATCATTATCGGTAACCTTGACGTTAATGTGCACGTCGACGGGCGCAGCACCTTCGGGTTTGACATTATCAACTGTTTCAGACATTATCCTGGTATGTGGCGTAGAAGGTGGAAACTGGAGAACAATTCGGCAAGAATAAAAAGGATTAGCCGTAACGGATAGTTGTTTAAAAAAGGTCGTAAATTTGAGGTCAATTTAGTGATCCCTGTCTCGGTATAGTGAATAGTGGTTATTCAATTCCAAGCAGCATGTCCTATTTTACGCTTTCGTGTTGATATTTACCCGTGCCACCCACGAGCTGGCTTTTTGTACAATAGTAAAACACGAAAATAAAATAAAATACAATAAAATAAAATACAGATAAAATTAAAGGTAGAGATATAGCACGGTTTGTTTGTTCTTTGTACAGTTATATTCTAAACTAGATTCCAATAAGGTCATTAACGGCTAATGCGTTTCTCGCGGGCATGATATCCATGCCATCCACTGAGAACGATATATCATCCACAGAGGAATCAGCGGTATTTTCGTCATTACCGCTGCCACACATGCTAGCCTCACTGGAGCTGAGTCTGAGTCCATCTATGATAAAATCGTTGAAGATACTAGCGTGGCTGCTTCGTCGAGACAATGACATGCCATTACGATCAAAGCTCAATAATAACGGCGTCATGGGCACGCTATGGTACGGCGTTGAAAGCGGTTCTAGTGTAGGGCTTTGCAAACCAACCTCATTATCGTTTATGTTAGTAGCTGAATTAGAATGACCGACGGTGGAATTCGGTTGAGGATGAGAATTGGAAATGACCGAATTCGATTGAGAATGGGTTGTGTTGTTGTTCGCTGAAACCCCCAGTTTCACAAAACTATTCACATGAGAATTGGATTTCTTATGGCCGAGTCGATTGGAGTTAGTAGGAACATTGATGCCAGGAATTTGAATAGGTAGTGTAGTCGTGTTAGATAATCGGGACGTACGTCGAGCTAATGATGAAAGCGGAAAATTGGCTGGCGCAGACCCATTACCACCCGTCGTAGAGCTCAAAGAGTTGATGAAATAACCACCAGCCGACCCAGTGTGTACGCCCGAAAGTACCGGGGTCGACGGATTTAACAAATAAGATCCATTAGATGTGGTCACATTTGGATTACCGTTAAACGCTAAATTTATGAAACTTAACGATAACGGACTCTGTGCTAAGGATAAACTGTTTGGTGATCCATATAAAGAAATAGGATCTAAATTGGGTGAATCAGGCGGTGACCTCAGATAAGAACCGAATGGTGTTGATGTAGAGGTCGAAGGCGATGTGAGAGCGATGGGGTGGGGGTTCGGGCTTGGTGATGTTGATGATATTAAATGGCTGGGGTTCATATTCTGCTGTTGTGCCTGTTGTAGATTCGTCGATAATAGGCTCAGCTCCTCGTTCTGTTGTGCCTGGGTCTGTTGTCGTAAAGTGGGTAAACTCTGTTGGTAATGGTTGTGCCTGGCACGGTGAACGTGAGCCGCAGGATGCAATAATGAGTTGAATGAAGAAGTTCGGGATAGTGTGGAAGACGAGGGGGAAGAGGATGAAAAATACATGGTGGTCGCAGGGGGGTTAGAGTTGGCTCGAGATCGAGAGGCCGTGTTGGCTTGTATATCAGCGGGGTCACTCATACCAGGGTCGAGAGAAGCATCTTTCAGTGTGGACGATGAATCGTTGGTGCGGTCTCTCATATACGGTGAGCCCGAGTTATGTCCCGGATGAGTGGATTTATCCCGTGCCAGCTCAGCTTCAAACGGGCCAACATAAGTATCGACGTTGTTATTGACGGCCTGTGAGCCCCGAATGTGGTCATTTTCGTCCGTTGTCAGCGGAAAGGTCGTGAGGGGTATCAGCCGGGGCTCCGGTGATAAGTTGCTAGCGTTTGGCGTATTAGTACCGCTGCTATTTCGGCTGCTGGCGCAACTACTCATGTTGCTACCACTACCAGTATGGCTGCTATTTTCACAATCATCATTCTGACGGTTTAGATCCACCGTCAAATCGCTCATCATACTATAGGGGCCTGATGCCAGCATTAGTCAATATTTGGGCCAAAAAAAAGAGAGCGAGCGAATCGTTCAGGGAGGTCTCGAGGCGCGCACGAGGAGTAGAAAGAAACAATTATGATGAAGTAAATCCGTGATCGGTACTCAAAACAGGGTTGAAATGGAAATTAGCGATCGGAGAAAAGATGTCTGAAGGAGTGAAGTTGAAAGCCGGACAAAGTGCGCAGGGGGGTGCGGCGCGCAAAATGTGGGGAGGGGCGATGACGTCATCTGCTCGATGTCAACATGGTCTTGTTTTGTGTGCATTCATGTTCCTTTGAGGTTGTCAACTATTTATTGACTTCTTGTTTTCAAATCTGGCCAGGGGAGTTGAATACCTCAATCTTTTGTTTTTTCAGCTATATTTTATCCGCTGTTGTGTGGTTTTTCTGGCCGCCAGTGCGGACGAGCGGAAACCGATTACCGCTTGGGATAAAAAATGTAGATAGATATATATATATTAAAATGTTACAAATACGTATTCTCACGCTTAATCTAATTCAAACACTAAAGAAACACCTTCGTCACCTGCCGTGACTAAACGCTTGGCTTCGGTCAAAGTACAGGCCAGGGCGAAGCCTAAGATACCAGAATTGTGACCACGGCCTTCCCAAGTGAGGGCACCGTTTCTGACATCCCATCTTCTCATGACGCCATCCATGGAGGAACAGTATAAATCAAGGTCGTCAAAGACTAACTTGGTGACGGAAGTTTCGCCTACCTCTATTTCCCGGCCATTGGGGTTGTCTGTGATAAGGTTAATGTCGAAGGTTCTTCTGACCTTCCAGGACTTGGCATCGTAGATGAAAACTTGACCGGAGACGTTACCAACAGCTAAAAGGGGTAAAGTTTCGGACTTGGAGAAGGCGAGGGCTTCTACTGAGTTATCTAAGGGATCACTACTGGTACCAGTGGCAATTGTATCCAAAACGGTACCAGTGGTAACACCAATAAGGGTCAAAGAACCTTCACTACCACCAACGGCAAGAGTACCACCAGAGGGACTAAGGGCCATGTTAACCCAGGGCTTTTCACCTCTTAATTCTCTACGGGTTAATCTCCAGTTAGCGGCACCAGTGTAAACATTCCAGTTAACAATAGTACCATCTTCGGAACATGTCATAAGAGTCAAATTATCCATATCATCAACGTCAACCCATTCACCGTTGGTACAAGGTAAACTGTGTGAGTAAAGGACGGTCATATTTTCTAATTCAGGCGCTAACGAGTAAACCCATACGGAACCATCAACGGCACCCATGGCGAAAATGTGAGCTTGCTTGGGGTGGAACTTAATCCAGATAATTTCATCAACTTCTGACACCTTGCCGTGAGCCTTCCAAGCTTCACCACGCTTGTAAGCCTTCCAGGCGGTAATTGTACCACACATATCACCAGTGACGGCGTAAGCACCATCGGGGGAGAACCCACCGGCTACTACTGATTCGGTGGAGCCTGGTAATTCAGTGACCAACTTGGTAGGATGACTGTGACAAGTCCAGATGAAAGATGTGTTGTCGCCACCACCAGTGAGCACTAAGGGTAATTTAGGATGGGAGCTGACCATGAAAATAGAGTCCTTGTGTTCATCAAAGTATGAGCATGAATTGTTTCTTAAATCAATTTCAATGTTACCTTCTTGATCGTACTGATCTTGTTCTTCACGCTCTTCATCGTCTTGTTCGTATTCGCCTTCCATGTCCTCGTCCATGTCTTCGTCATCAGAGAAGGGTGCGTCTCCCTCTTCTTCCTCGGCGACGACTTCGGCGACTTGTTCATCGCCAATCATCTCAGGATTAGGATCGCTGAGCACAATTTGGTCTTCATCTTCTTTGCGGATAACTTCTAACGACATTCTGTATTTATTGTTCGTTAATAAGGGGAAAAAAAAAATGAAAAACGCAAAATCGAAATAATTGGAAATTATGAAAAAAACGAAAAAACGAAAAAAATTATTAATGATGACTCAGCTGGGACAAATTGACCATCTAGGTACGGTAATGCGGCTGAGGTGTGCATGCCAGGTGTGCGCTTTTGTTTGTGTCTAGCAACGATCGTTATCGCGATCTTGGTTCATACACACATCTTCCTCGATTATTTTTTAAAGTCGTTTTTTTTCATCTGCTCTTGTCAGGGACTCAATCTGTTTGTTTTAGTTTCTCATAGTAGACAATGTCTACTCGGCCACGTTCTCCGAGCACCAGCCGTGGTCCTAATGTCGTGTTTGACAGTCCGCCACTCTTATCAGATGGTCGCAATGGTGTGGGCTCATCGGGTTCCAACCACCACAAGGCCTGGAGCGTTGAATTTACGCTGCGCTACTTGATAACGTTATTTACATTATTGATTTATATTGGGAGCGCCGTTTGGGTTGGTCTGGTCCAGTTCGGTAGTCCAGGTGAGATTCCAATCGCCGATGGCGCTAAGGATTCCGTGTTTGCCCACGCATGGCATGATCTTCAAGCGCTTTCCACCTGGCCGCACCCATATGCATCGCACGCAAATGATGATGTACATGAATATATTTTATCTCGTGTGTATTCGATTGTTTCTGAATCATCTACCAACGTAAATGTCTCAGTGGCTGACGATGTACGGAAGTATTTGTTCCGGCAGGACGATGTGTTTGACTCCACATTACCTAGTGGTCGCATCCAGTACTATGAGAGTAATAATATCTTGGTTAAAATAACGGGTAGTGATGCTTCTTTGCCTGGTCTTTTGCTATCGGCCCATTTTGACTCGGTGCCTACCGCTTACGGTACTACTGATGATGGTGGGGGGATTGCCAGCATGCTGGGTATTCTGGAATCATTAACTCAAGGCGGAAAAGCGCCTCTAAGAACTATAGTTTTCAATTTCAATAATAACGAAGAGTTTGGTCTCCTAGGTGCGGAATCCTTCTTTCAACATCCCTGGAGTGAAGATGTGGCGTTTTTCATTAACTTAGAGGGCGCGGGCGCCGGTGGTCGAGCGGTACTCTTCAGAGGTACTGACTGCGCTGTAGTAGACCACTACGCTTCCGCTCGTGCGCCCCATGGTAACTCAATCCTTCAACAAGGATTCGATAGTCGATTAATTCGATCTGAAACTGATTATAGAATATACGCGCGTAATGGACTTCGTGGTCTTGATATTGCCTTTTATACCCCACGTACCATCTACCATACGAAAGACGATTCTATTCAGAGTACTTCCCGTAAAGCCCTGTACCATATGTACGGTAACGCGCTAGACTCTACGCTCTCGCTTGCTAATGCACTTGATGGTACCCTTGATGATGAATCTCGGGCTATTTACTTTGATGTACTGGGTAAATACTTTTACGTATTCTCGCTGCCCACTCTGCTCAAGATTAATATTGTGTTATTACTACTTTTCCCCGCCATTATTGTACCCTTGCTTTATTTGCATCCTGTCAGTCTATCATTCTTGTCACTGGTGGCTATGTGCGTAACTCTCGTGGTCTCTACGATGGTTTCATATCTTATTTATTGTTATAATCCTCTGATTATTACTTCCCACCCCATGTTACCATTCACGGTAATATCTCTTTCAACTGTGGTATCAGCGATTGTCATGTCCTCAATATCTCAGAGTCTAGTTCGAGCCAAACACCAGACCTTATCAACTCTGCTTACTATATTCATCATTACTTGGATCTTAGTGGCATGGTCCACTTTCAAAGAAATTCATGGTGATATTGGCTGGTATATATTCACTATAGTTTATATATGTACAGGCACGGGTTCAATTTTGTTAGTTGTAGGTACCATTCTAGCTGCCAAGCGGGTACCTCCGACCGTCACGGCGACTAGCAATCAAGCCATATCAAGCCAACCTGAAGCGTTGGCTCATAATGAGAGTCAGGGTGAAGATGAAATTGACAATTATAGGGAAACTACTTCATTGTTGCATCACTCTAATCCATCTACCTCGGCAACCCAGGATACTCGTACTTACATTATTTTCAGTGGTCTCTTTGAAATGATTTCTTTCTCGTTGGTAGTACCTATTGCTATAATGGGGATTATTTCAATCTCGGTTTTAGTGATAACTTCATTGTCAGCGGTTCCTAGTGAATCAAATCATTCAGCCTGGGTTTTCTACCTAAGGTTTATGCCTGTATTGGCCTTATTCTTGGTACTACCGACGTTACCATACCTGCATTTTATTCAAAAACGAGTTGTTCTTCATATACTGATATTAACTATGATCGCGCTGACTTCGGCCTGTTTATTAATATTCCCCTTTGATAAGTCATATGGGCCAGCGAAATTTCGCATTTCACAAACCATTGACATTAATAATTTAGATCTCGGAGCTCGTGTTTCAGTGAGTGGTAAATCGCCCCTTGTTCATCAGGTTTTAAGAGATCTTCCTAGTATCAAAGAACAAGTGAATGATAATGATTACGCTAATAGTAGTGGATTATCCCCTTACCGTGATATTCTGTCTTGTCAAAAGGTAGGTGATGGTGATGAATTATGTCAGTATCGCGGTTTACAGCCCTGGTTAATTGACCGTCGCCCCGTTCACCCCAAGCCTGATATTAAAAATAATTCTAGAGGCGGATTAGACCCCATTGAAATCGGTCGTTGGATGAATATCAAAATAAACAATAACACCCATCAAGAAAGACTCTTCTTCGGGGAGGATACTATTAATGACAATGGTAAAGAAACATCAATTTCATCGTCCTTCTCTCCCTCGCCGTTTGGTCCCTTTAATGCCAATTTGAGAATCAGCGTAGTGGAAAATAGATGGTGTGCAATAGCCTTCAATTCCAGTTCCTTTCAAAGTCACAACAATTCCAGAGGGACCAAGAGCCCCGTGAGAAGTGTAACGATATATCGCGATAAAGATTCTCAACGTCGTTCAGTAAATGAGGAGGAACAATCACCAGTTGACGCAAACGGAATCAAGTCAGGTTGGTCAAAACATTCTAAGAAGGATGTGTATACTTTATACTCGGGCATTGATGATATAGCATTACACAAGCTTGATTGGGCTCGTGACTATTATATCGGCCTGGAATGGATGCCATGGTATGACGAAATTACCATTTTTAATGATGATGATAATAATAATGAACTTTTCAGAAAGAGTAAATTAGGTGTAACTGTTACCTGCCAATGGTCCGAATCGGATCAAGTGGTAGTTGATGGTCGGATTCGCGATAAAGTACCAGCTCTCACTGAAGCAAAGCAAATGACACCAGACTGGATTAGCTGGGCTAATCGCGGTAAGGGATTAGTTGAAATTAAGAATTATGTTGAGCTTTAATATTTTTATTTTAGTTTGTATTGTAGTGTATTATTTTAATAAACGATTGTTGCATGCATTTTGGAACCTCATAATGGGATAGGGCGGATTGAAATTTTACAATGGATTGAAATAATAGTACATCATCAAAATAGTTTGTTTTTTTTCTTTTTTAATTTTTCAATTTTCAGATAATTTTTATTCAATACTAACAAAATACATAAAATAGAAACACAAAATAGTTTGAGGGGCGCTTAAATAATTAATAAAGACCACACAAAATCATATGATTTCGGTTTTATACATTTAACTAGATTGCATAACTTGCCAGACACGGATGACAGCATCAGTGTAACCGACGAAGAGGTTTTGACCATCAGCAGACCAGGTAAGGGAGATACATTCGGGCTGCTTGGCACCGGCGAAATCAGGCTTGAGTTCTTCGATGAGTTCTCTCTTTTGGAGATCGTAGATCTTGACACCAGCAGAAGTGGCGGCACAGAGCCAGTATCTGTTAGGGGAGAAAGAGAGGGAGTGGATTTCATCACCAGAGGGTAAGGAGTAAAGATGCTTGGAGCTGTTTAAGTCCCAAAGAATGATGGAACCGTCCTTACCACCGGAAGCACAAAGAGATCCATCAGGAGAAATGGTGATGTCAGAGACGTAACCGGCGTGGCCAATGTGATCAGCAGCAAGGGTGGAGGATTCGACATCCCAAACCTGTAAAACAATAAATAAAAGTTAGAATAAAACAATCAAAAAGAAAGACAATTAGAGGATTCTTTTTTTTCCTTTTTCTATATTCTTTTCCGCGGACAATAAATCATTAATTCAAAGAATTAAATAAAGGAATCAGAAATATGGTGTTTTTGGTCTCATGTAGATGCTGGTAGGCATCCCTCTGAAGTAGCAAATAACTAGTACATCATTTAGGAGTAAAAAAAGAAAAGAAAAAAGAATAATGTCGCGGAGGCCAGAAAGGAAAAGGAAAAAAATAAACCCAAAAAATTTTAAATAAAAACATACCTTGACGAGCTTATCCCAACCAGCGGAGATAACTTGAGTGGATTCGGCACCGGGGTTGAACTTAACGGCGGAAACCCAATCGGAGTGACCCTTGGCGATTAAGTTGAACTTTTCTTCACCGAGAGTGTTCCAGACCTTGATGGATCTGTCACGACCGGAGGAGACAATTTGTCTGTTATCGGCAGAGAAGGAGACAGAAAGAACATCGGAAGTGTGACCGACGAAACGAGCGGTAGAGTTACCGGTCTTTAAGTCCCAAAGACGAAGAGTCTTATCCCAAGAGGCGGAGATAGCGTAGGTACCGTCGTAGGAGATATCACAGTCTTCGACAATGTGAGAGTGACCCTTGAGGGATCTCTTGGGGACACCGTAAGCATTTTCATCACGGGTAAGGGACCAGACAATCAAGGTCTTATCACGGGAAGAAGATAAAAGGATATCAGGGTTTTCGGCACAAGTGGCAAGGGAGGTAACCCAACTAATTAAATTGTTAGTAAATAATTCTTGAAAACATTGTGATAATTTTCAATCAGTGTTGCGCACATCAACGTTTTAAAAAACGTTTTACTTGATAGCCATTATTGAGATAAAAGTGAATGAAACCAAAACATAAAAAATTTCTGGGATTATTTGAGTTGAACTATTGATGATAACATAAGAAACTTTAGAAGTGTTCTTTAAATTAAGAAAAACAATGTCAACTCAAAGAGTTGTTGGTTGGGAGAAAATTCTTTCCCACAATGAAAAATATTTTTTATGGAATGAAAAAACGATAATTATCTCGGAGTAATAGAAGCAAGTAAAACATAAAACGTTGCCGAGATCGCTAATCGACTAAATCGCATTGGAAAATATTTACCCGTTGTGACCTTCAAGGGAACCTCTAAGGACAAGGACTTCGTTTTGGCTCATTTTGATCTTGATATGTGAAGTTAACTACTAAGGACCGACAGACGGAGGATTTGGAAATGAACCACAAAGAGTATTCCTGTGAAATGGGAGTTAGCGAACTCGTGAGGCCCGTCGGTTCTTGATATACTTGCGCCGCGGGAAAGCCTGAACATTGGTGGCTGCGGCGTGGAACATTTTTCAGTAGTTAAGCCGGCAGCTGGCGGATCTCTCGTGACCGGGTCATGCCACATTTGGACACGTTCGGGATAGGGCTTCAGGCACACTTTAGGGCTTTACCCCAGACTGCTGAATAATCATCTGAGTCAGCCGCCGGCGTTATGCTGGGCACAATTTAAGTACAATACGATAAGCGGGTAGTGGTAATAATGGAGGAAATCGAGATGATTTGAAGTTAAAATCCTGTTTTGTTAAAATAATCTATAGCGCTTTTATGTAGCCAGGCTGTCGGTTTATATTCAGTCAATTTCCATTTCATCATCGCTCCCATTGGTGTTCTTGTCATCATTGTGAGGCCTGGTATCAGTGGGCATTTCAACGTCGACAAACTCAACGTCTTCATTGTCTGAATCCATATCTTCATTGTCATTATTTTCATCCTGAATATTAATAGTCTCCTCCTTACTCTCATCATCTTTGGGCTCTTGATTATTGCTATCTTCATCCTGGATAATCTCGCTCCTAGTGGGTTCGCTCGAATTGTCTTGATCCTTGAGGTCTTGGTTCATATTATCTTCATCCTCAACATATTCACTCTTGACTAATTCTTCATTGGGCTTGGTGTCTTCATAATCGGTACCTTGTAATTCTTCCTGATCGTTACTAGGCTCTTTAGCTTCCTGTGCTGATTCATTACTGGTTACATTACCTTCCGGAACCTGCTCCTCCACTTCATTATCGTGGTCCAGAATATCTTCCTCTTTAACTGCCATAGAGAGATCTACTTGTGTTTCCATTTGCTCTTCTATCTTTTTATTTGACGCATAGTCCATATTATCGTGTTCAATATTGAGAAGATAGTCAATATGTTTCCATATTTCACTTTCCTTGGCTTTTCCTACCCATTCGGCTTTAGCGTCAACACTGATAGGTAATACCTTATCTTTTGATACCTCATTCAAAAGTTTGATTTCTTTCCGCAGTGATACAGATACGGATTCCAGTAATTCAAAATAGCTCCTACTTGATTTCTCGAAGGTGGTCTTAGATTCAGCCGTGTTTATGGGAGAGGAGGGTTTCTTGGTAGCATCGGTCATTAGTGATAATGATTTAGATGCTGATTCTAATATTTCAATAATTTTCTAAAATAGATTACTGGGTTAGCATTATTTTCAGATAGAGTCCAAGCAATAAAATAATTCAACACGTACTTACCAAGTCAATTTCGTGCAATGAATCCAGTCTAACTTCAATTTCCTCAGAGTTTATAGGCACTGATGAAAGGTCAATATTCTCTTCATCAATAAAATTTGCCATTATAGTCGTGGTTAATGTTTTGTGGTCGGTGATTCAGTAAGCCCTTATCGCTTCCGCATATAATGTTTATCAAATTTGGACATAGACAACTAATCAGGGTTAGGTAGGGTAATTGCTGGAGTTGTTTAAGGCTAATAATAGTTTACTTTTTATTCCTCGGGCTAATTTTTATAATGTAAATATAGTTTTTCTTGCTTTTATTTTTATTATACATCGAAAGTCAAAAAGAAAATCTCGCTACTTAGAGGTGTTTCATGCTTCAGTTACCAATTTTAGAGCCTTGCGTTGGTACATGAAGCATACTCCAAATGAGGTAACCCAAGTTGTAGCATGATAGATGCATTTAAGTTGTTTTATCGTGAATATTAAATTTAATTTGCTAAAATGAATGAAGTATGAGTATAAATAAGAACCATTTTCAGGACATTTTTGATTTAAAACATTAAGGGTTCTTTTATATAACTTTTTTTACTACTACTATGTCTGGTCAAAATAAAACACTTGCAACTGGCCTTAGACCTCTCCCCGAACATACTCCCCATCTACCTGCTAACGCTAATGATCTTTTCTCACTTAAGGGTAAAGTAGTTTCTATTACGGGTTCATCCACCGGGATTGGATACACGCTTGCTGAAGCTTTTTCGCAAGCTGGTGCTAATGTTTGTATATGGTACAATTCGCATGCATCGGAGGAAAAGGCTAAGGCCCTCTCGGATAAGTATGGTACCAAGTGTTTAGCTTATAAGTGTCCAATTAATGATGCTGAATGTGTTGATAAAACTGTCGCTAAACAGCTTGAAGATTTTGGTAAAATTGATATTTTCATTGTTAATGCCGGTGTTCCCTGGACGGCCGGACCTATGATTGATGCCAGGGGGCATGATGATTGGAAGAAAATAGTTGATCTTGATTTTACTGGAGCTTATTACTGCGCTAAGGCTATGGGTAAAATATTCCGTGATCAGCATAAGAAGGATCATAAATTTAAGGGTTCTTTGATTTTTACGGCATCCATGTCGGGTCATATTGTTAATATCCCACAAATGCAAGCCGCTTATAATGCTGTTAAGGCTGGTATTATTCACTTTACTAAAAGTCTCGCTATTGAATGGGTGAGATTTGCTAGAGTTAATTCGGTTAGTCCTGGTTATATTTCCACTGAAATTAGTGATTTTATCCCAAAGGATATGAAGGAAAAATGGTGGTCACTTATTCCTATGGGTAGAGAGGGTGATCCTAGAGAACTTATTGGTACTTATATGTATTTAGCCAGTAATGCTAGTACTTATACTACTGGTTCAGATATTCTCGTTGATGGTGGATACAATCTTACTTAATTTTAATTATTTATTTTATCTTTTCTTATTTGCTTTAATTTATTCCCTTTTGTTGGTGAAAAAATGAAAATCTTTAACAAAAACAAAATATAATGAAAGAAAAAGAATAAAGCCAAAATACCTGTCAGTTAAAGATATATCTCTTAATTTTCACATTCGTAAAAAAAAAGATAACAAAAATTACCCCACTCGCTTTAAAAAGCAAAAAGGTATGCTCCTTGAGAGGCTCGAACTCTCGACCTTCAGATAACCTGAAATTTTTAAGTCCTATGAGACTGACGCTCTACCAACTGAGCTAAAGAAGCATTTCTTGATTACGAAACCTTTAAGTGTAATATAATGATAATACGTTTTAATACATTTTTGAAATGTTTTAGAAGATTTATTACTGAAACGACACAACGACACACAACGAAAGCAACGAGCGTAATGAGGAGTGAGGAGTTAGGAGGGTTATTAGTAATAATAAGGTTTCTCTCATAGTAGTAACATTTAATCTGAATATATTAATAAATCAGATTAGAAGGCTATTGTATATTGGAGTATATTAGGTTTTACTAGCAGTTGTTTAGGGGTGAAGATACAAAGATTTTAGTTGACATATAAGTTGATTCATACAACTATTATTCATGGGGGAAACGATTGAGTGAATTCATTAAGTAGTTGAATTGTATACTTAATGAAAAGAGTAATTATTATCGAAAATTGTTCTGTAATAGAAAATGCTTCAAATAAAATTCTTCTTATCTTTCCTTTAGAACTCAAATTTAGTGGGTCACTTGATCTGTCGTACATTCAATTTCTGTTGTTCATCCATTTCCACTCAATTCATCGTGATGAACGTGGCAGGAGCTTTAGCTTAATATTAATAGCGCGTCAGTTAGTAAAAATTGAAATTCTTTGAACGGGATGTTTTGTCTAACAAGACATCTCAATCAAAATCAACCCGTTCAAAAAAATATTGATGTTTTTTCGGAGTTTTTTTGGTTATGAATCATATAAACATAAAAATAAAAGCATAAATACAAAGGAGCAGGCAGCGAATCTATAAAAGATTAAAATATTCTCGTTGAAGGTGTAGAACAGGCAAACGATCAGTGATTATTGTCCCTAATATTGTATTATTATGTGTGCCTTGAGAACGTGTATCATCCATTCAACCGTAGACAGCGGGAGGGAAGCAACAGGTTCTTATTTTCCATGCAAAATTGACGAAAAAAACCAACCGTCAATAATAAGATTGATTATAGATGGAGCAGTGAGAGATAAGAACTGGTTTTCAAAAAAAAAAAAGAAAAAAGTTTAACATGTCAAATCACGCATGATTTCAACCTCGCATCATCTGAAACCTGATCGGCATTATCGCCGATCATTAAATGAAGTCATTCTGCTGAGTTGTGCATTATTAAATGCCGTATAATATCCAATCAACGGACGTACATAATCCCGAGGAAAACCTGGGGATGTTTAAAAAAAAAATGATCCAGCCGAGGATTGAACTCGAGACCTCTTCGGAGCCCTTCACAGAATGAGCTGTATTTGTAAACGAAACGTGATAACCACTACACTACTAGACCTATTATTGGGAAGTACTGTTATTTTGGATCTAAGACGTGACTTGAAAGTGGATTTTCTTTAAAACATTTCGTAGCAAAGGTTTTAAAGAGAATTATAATGAGTTGAGTGAGTTCTTAGATGAATTTTATAGAGGGTGACATAAAATATCAATGAGAAATTAATAATCTTTTTAATAATTGGTATATTCATTTTTTTCTTTGTATGAATAAGAAAAAGCAGTTGAATAAACTCAAAAATGAAACAATAAAGAAAAAAAAGAAAAAAGAAAAAAGAAAAAAGAAAAAAGAAAAAAGAAAAAAGAAAAAAGAAAAAAGAAAAAAGAAAAAAGAAAAAAGAAAAAAGAAAAAAGAAAAAAGAAAAAAGAAAAAAGAAAAAAGAAAAAAGAAAAAAGAAAAAAAAAAGAATCCATTTAAGTATTATAATATAAATAATTTAATGCAATAATTCGGATGTTAGTACGACTATCAGCGTTTAAATATCTGAACTAACATAATTATTGATTTTAATCGGATTACATAAGCGAAGGGTAATTGGGAGGTATTGAGAGAAATAGATGGGTGATATAATGAATAATATTTACGTAGATAATAAGCTATGTATATAAAGGGAAATGTATAGAGGGAAATATATGTAGGGGAAGGTCTATATGGATAAAGAGGAGAAAGTACTCATTCGCTAGGCTCGAGTTTGTTAGTTCGTTAGTTACCACTTCTTACCACTTCTTACCCTGTAATTTCTCAATGACGCCATCCTTAATTTCAGCCGCGATGCCACCACCACGATAAGCAAAGGCAGTATATAATTGAACAAAGGAAGCACCGGCTTGTCTGAATTCCATGGCGTCATCAGCATTAGCAATACCACCACAACCAATGATATCAATTTTACTACTCTTTTCATTGGTGTGAAGATGCTTTTTCAAAAGACGAAGCGCTTGAAGTGAGAAGGGCTTTACAGGTTTACCGGAGAGACCACCCATTTCGCTAATGACATCCTTGGGTGATAATAAAGAATCAGGACGAGCAATGGTAGTATTGGAAACAATAACACCATCAACGTTGGCGGCACGTACCGATTGAGCGATAGCAATAATTTCAGATTCAGTAAGATCAGGGGCAATCTTTACTACGACAGGTGGTAAATGACGTTTACACTCAATATACATGAGTGGATCCTGAGCGATTTGTTCCGGTAGACTATCACGAGCTGCGATAACGGAGGTTAATAATGTGGTAAGTTTATCACCGGCTTGAAGCGAACGAAGACCGGGGGTATTGGGCGATGATACATTAATGACAATGACGTCAGCGTAAGCGCCTAATGATTTAACACCAGCAACGTAATCTTGAACTTCATCGCCGGTTTTATTCTTACCTAAATTAACGGCAAGACAACGACCCTCACGTAACGAATTAAGACCACCAGTGGCACGATACGCTGATTCATGAGCGGAAATACGAGCTCTTAATCTAGCGGCAACCTCTTCATGACCCACAGAGTTAAAACCGTAACGATTAATAACGGCACCATCAGCCGGTAAACGGAAAAATCGGGGTTTAGGATTACCATCTTGGGGTAAGGGAGTAATACTACCAACTTCAACGTAGCCAAACCCTAAATCAAACAGAGGATCAATGGCTTCACCATGCTTATCGAGACCAGCAGCAACACCAAGGAAATTACGTAAATGAATTCGACCATCAAAGAGCGAGGTCGATAAAAGATGATTAGGATCAATTTCATCCTCGGATCTCTTTTCCCAGGGTGATAAGCCGTACTTGAAGGCCCAAATTGCGAATTGATGAGAGAATTCAGCTGACATTGTGGCCCTTACAAGGGGTAAGATGACAGATTCATGGACGGATGAACGGGCATCAGTATAGTAGTAAATAGCACCGGCTGACGACGCGGCGGCGATGGCAGCGTAGATTAATTTCGAGGAACCAGATTTGACAGGAACGGCGGCGGCGGTAGCGGTAGCATCCGTAGAAGCCATACGAGCCAAATGACGCACATTAGCCGATCTAAGACGGAACATTTCCTTTTTGATTACACCAACCTCGAGTGAACTTTGAACAAGGTCCGAATGAGTCGACGGATTAAGTTTTGATGGGTTAGGGTAGTAGTGGGAGGGGGAACGTTCGCTGGGATGGTGCCGCATAACCTGGGGTAAGAGGGAGTGGCGCATAGCCTGTGAGAGGGATTTAGGAGTCGGCGTGGGAATGTTTAGGTGGAAGAGATGTAGGGATGGGAACCGAGGGCGTGGAGACACTTGCTTGACACTTGCTTGACAGGCGCTTGACAGCACCATGGAGAGAACGTAGTTATGAGACTAAGTAATAAGATATTCAGAAATAACCGTGCTGAGTCATGTAAATCGACGATCGATCAACGGATTGTCAGGGTCCATAACAAGGCAAAGTAAACAAAAAATAGGGTTCAGACTGGATTGAACGAAGAAACAAAGGGCAGGATTAATGCCATGAGAACTCGCACAAATCTCAGCCTCAGTTCCCCTATTCTCAATATTTCCAGATAGAATACAATAACTGCGGGGAGTTCTATATCAATACATTCTTCTTATTTTACTAACCATTAAATCCAAATCTAAATTCCATTCTACGTTTCTTACAATACCTGTCTTCCCAATCAATTTAAGTATATTCAGTGTCAACGTGATTCAATCGCTAACTATGTGAGCCCTTATGCCAGGTTTCGTGGCCCGTATCGGGTCATGGAACAAATTAGTCAACAACAGGACGACCCAATGCACTCGAGAAATGCACCGTGCCGCATCACATATGACAGTACATATGCATGGGGTACATTTCAATGCACTCAATGCAGTGACGTTGCCCTGACGATGCCGGTATTTTAATTTAGAGCAATGTGCGCCAATCACCCCCGCTGGCGATTTTTCATAGGGGTTCGATCTGTCTTTTCAAACAGTTGAGGGTCCAAACAACCAGCACCCTGGAATTATTTCTTATTTCACATCTTATTTCACATACACCCTTGCATCAGCTGGCACTATACTCTACCATGTCTAATGCCTCGGCGAATATCCCGTGTTACGCGGCCTCGGTGTTTTCGACCTCACGTAGTGGTTCTTATACTGGAGATCAGCCTAATAAACATCAACTCAAGAGTCGCGATCATGCCTTCCCACCGTTTTTGACTACCTCTCGTAGTGTTTACGAGTTGGCCGGGTTTAACGTTAATCGCAGTTCTTCTGCTTGGAGTAATACTGGCAGTGAGGTGACTTTACGTCAATCACCATTGACCTCGTCCTCAAGCCAAGTCAATTTGACCCAAGGAGTACCCAATCCAACTACACCCAACAATCCTTATGGTAGTGGAGATCGCGCTTTTCACGCGCCCGCCTATATCAGTTTTGACGATAATAATAACAAGAACAATAATAACAATAACAACAATTATGATTCTGATTCCGACACTAATTCGCTTAATAACTTTATTGAACAAAAAGTCCTCCGACGTAATAGGAATCGACGTAAAGAATTAACCATTGATACCGCTAAAAGTAATCATCCGTTTAAATTTTCTCACGAACCGCTAGACTTTGACCCTGTGTCTCCCATGTGTGTTGATGCCATTACAGGAGTATCGGGGTCTTCAGTATACGCAACCCCCGCTACCGCATATACAACACCGCTAGACACCCTATCATCGGCACCGTCCACGAGGTACTCGGCTTCATCATCGGTATATAGTACATATAGTCAAAACACACCGGATTTGGATACTCACGGTGAAGTTGACCTTGCCGTTGACACCCTCTCTAGTTCACTGAATCATAAACCGTTTGTGGACTATATTCGTCCCAGTGGGCACATAGAAAGTGTGTCTCTGCCAGTGAGTGATGGTGACATGACGGTTAACTCACCAAATAGAACTCCCCGAAGGCGTACCCCTCGACAAATGTCAGGAGATGCCACGACTTCGGATGACCCGATGGATGTCCCGACGTTAGCGACGACAGCGCGTCAATTACAAAGCCCCCGCGATTATTCACAGTTCCCGATATTAAGCAGCGGTAGCCCTATTACTTCGCCAACGACAACAACTAAACCACCGCGAAGTGTCTCGAGTTCAATCAATGATGAGAGTCTAAAGTCATTGAATGATGCCGACTTTGATGGACTGGTAGAAAATATATCTATAGAATCTGCTAGTCTTCAGATATTGACTCAACCCTTCCCTACAACAACAACTACACCTATAACGACAACTACACCCATAATCATAACTACACACATAATTACCACCACAACTACGCCCCCACCAACATTATCCCCATCACGCATTTGTCGGGTATGTGAAACCCTAATTACCGGTAAATCAGTATCAGCGCGCAATACACTATCTGGAAGATTCCATCCAGCGTGTTTTCGTTGTATGAATTGTAAACATCGATTCACCGGCGCCGGTACCGAATTTTACGTTTTCAATGATTGGCCTCATTGTCGACAATGTTATCATGCTGCCAATCATACTGAATGTTCTACCTGCAATGATGGTATTGAGGGTGAATGTTTAGAAACCATATTAGAAAGGGCTAGTAGTAAACCTATTACCCCTTCTACCTCTGATGATCCCTCGGTATTAAGGTATCATCCGCCTTGTCTTGTATGTGGTACTTGTCAATTACCCATTCGTGACTTGGAATACTACGCACTAGATGGCAAGACTTATTGTGATGAACATGGACCGGAAGTTGTGTCGACGGTTAGAAAATTAGAGGCTCTGTCGCTGACGACGGAGGGTGATAGAAGAATGACTGTGATAGAAAGAAGAAAGACAAGATTGTTGTATACCTAGCGAGCATTCGAGCGAAACGAGAGTGTGATAAAGGTCAAGTAAATCCCCCCTTCTCCCCACTCTCAATTCACCTTACCTATTATAGCATACATCCATAGCACACACGTAATCCACTTATTTATTTAATACCACTCTTTATTAGCGTTACTATTATATACAGTTCTTTACTACCTAACTCCACTTCTTTTCGCTTGACGTAAAATCATCAACGACTGCATCTTCACCTGATCTCTCCCTCTCTAATTCTCTATCGAACTCCTTTTGAGAGACTTTGTCCAAGTTAACGCCCGAAACCTCTTCTAAAACCCTGGATGGGGCTCTAACCGGCGACGCCTGGGGAGACGATACTGATAACTTATCAACATCGTTTTCACTTCTAATACGATCCCATGAATTATCCTTAGCACCATTACCCTGAGTATTTCTGATACGATCCCATACACTCATTGAGGCATTAGCCATTGAGCTAGCGGTGGGTTTTCCATCATTATAATCATAACCTAACGCTAACTCAATTGAAGATTCACTGATTTCTGATTGAGGTTGGTTAAACGATGAGACTTGGCTTGATTCAGTCTCAACGGTGTTACCACCAACGATAGATTTACTCTTCATAGCCTCTTCTTGTTCTGGGGTAAGTATCGGAACACCAGATACTTTTTCAACCGCTTGCCGCATAGCGGCCAACATGGTATACCTTTGATCAGGATTCTTAGCGGTATAAACATAATAAAATCTCCAAAGACCTAAATTTTCACCACCTTCAGTCTTGAGAAAATCAAATACTCTTCTCTCCGGTGTACCCTCAGGTTGCGATTCAACCAATCGATCGAAGATATAAGGTTCGGCAATTTTCATACAGGTGACAAACCCTAAGAAACCCGTACAAAGTGGTAAAAATGCTGTAAACCTACGTCCTCGAAAGTATTGATAACTCCAATGGCCGGCTACCGATCCGAAAAATGCCGTAGTTGAAAATCCTACTAATTTACTAGCACCGCTATCAAAGGTATTCGCCACTGAATCTCTTTGTTCATTGGTGAGTTTATTGTCAAGATCGACAAAATCAGAGAATTGTTTACCGTTCAAGGGGATAAGTGCACTTGCAATATTTGCTGTGCTCATAGTTATTGGGCTTGTATGCTAATTTGTTTATTACGAAGTATGTTTAGATCATGTCTCTCTCGCAAGGTTATCAATAAAAAGGCAGCTTACTAAGCGGCAGCAACTGACCGCCGACCGAGAACTTTAAAAAAATGACCGTTCCTCAGTATCCATTTATGGGAATTTTGGAATTATTTTAGGCCAAATGATACTCAATTAAAACACTACGATGATTATTTTTGAAAAACAACTCTCGGATTGGTTAAAAAGTAACTTCAATACCCAGAATAAAGTCCCTATATAGACTGTTTCCTACGAATACGGTTGTGTAGTGTAGTGGTTATCACATCGGTTTCTGATTCCGGTAACCTCAGTTCGAATCCGGGCACGACCTATTTTTTGAGAAATTAAAAAGAGAAGTTCTCCATTGTATAGTCAATTCTCAGTTTTACAAGTTAACATTTTTTTTGTTTAAGATTTCAACCATTATTACAACAGCTATATTTTGTGATCATTCTAACCAGTGGGGAGCAAAAAGTGAAAAATTCTTCTTTGGATTACCCCTAAGCACTAGTAACATTTTCTATTTTCTTGTCGCGAATAAAAGACATTTTTAATACATCCTTTACTTTTTTCTTTATTATATTTAAATTCTTCAAGAAGGCTCTGAGATTTATAAATTTAAATAATGGATTTAAAAAAGAACACAAACTTTAAAAAAATCAGAATATATTAAATCAAAAATAAAGATATTAAAAGATTTGTGTAATTTTTTCTATTAACTGATTGATACTATCTGATGACAACCGATACTATTCAATTGAAGAAAAACAACTTTTTAACCACCCGGACCCACCGTGGAAACAAAACTACTCGTTTTTTAACAGCTAGCCGTTGTCGTAAATAGTGGTTGGTACACATCGTTGTGGCCGATGAAACCTCAGTTCGATTCTGGGCAACGACAATTCGTTTTTTTGCCCTCCAGGATGTTGCTCTTTATTTTTTTTGAAAAGGTCTTCTGAGATAAAGGAGTTATTATTTTTTATTTCGTATAGAAAGATGAATAAAAATCAAATTACATATCTAAATTCCACCTATTAAGATGTGAAAACTTAAGCCGTACATATGCACGTTATTTTCGCTCGGCCCTCTTCAGATCATCGAAGCGATCAAACGGGTGGCAGATCGAGTGGAATAAACTAAATGTACAAGAGGACTCATCCCGGGAAAGGAGTAAATACACCCTTCAAACCTTTAGTTTTCAATAAAAAGGTTAATACTGGAAACGATGATACACCATTAAAGGACAGCGTGACCAAGTCGAAACCCAAACCACAACCGGTTGGTGGTATTACTATCATAAAACGAGAATCAACGCCACTAATTGCCAATGATCCTCCAAGACGGGATTATTCACCACGACCAGTTTCAAGGGGTGATAGCCCAATTATCAACCAACCATTCAAACCAGTGTTTAATCCACCCGTTGTGATGGAAGATGAATGCAAATTCTTCAAAAAGGCTAAAATTGAACCAACACTACCATCAGTAAAGATATCGCCAGTAGTATCAGAAAGAACCAAGAAGCCTGCCATTGATACATCTACTAATCACTATTACGGTGTATTGTGGAGAAAGTTCACTACGAAAAAGAATAAAACGTGGGATGGTGATGGGATAATTACGGTAGAAAATAATTATGCTCAACTGAAGACCTTGGAAGGGAAATTGTAAGTTCATACTATGGACAATATTGAGTGTTATTATTTTACTAACTACTACCAGACTAGGCAAAAGTGTCAGATTTCTCGCGAAACTCAGCGAGGGTGAGACATTATCCTTTGGATCATATGTGACAGAAGTAGAAAGGATAATTCCAAATGAAGAGTATTTATCAGGCCGATTATTCGTTAAAACTGTGCCCGACAGGGATTTGATTACTACCAACTTGACCGCTTTCAACCCTCCGGCAAAACTACTCAATACGGGGAATCGAAATCTAGCTCAACCAAGACGTAATTTCAATGTGGTTCGACATGATCCCTTGGCCCCTGGAGCATTTGTACTACCTAGACCCAATATGAAAAAAAGCGCAAGTCAAGAGATTATCGACGTGGTAGTAGACCCTCTTATCGCGCAACACTTAAGACCCCATCAAAAGGAGGGTGTGAGGTTCTTATACGAATGTGTGATGGGTATGAAATCGTATTCAGGTCGTGGTGCATTATTAGCCGATGATATGGGGTTGGGTAAAACCCTGACTACAATTGCGTTATTATGGACCTTATTAAAACAATCACCAATCGCCGGTCAGACCGGTGTTGTACAGAGAGCTCTTATTGTATGTCCTGTTTCATTAATCGGCAATTGGAAAAAGGAGTTCAAGAAATGGCTTAAAAATTCTCGAATTGGAATTTTTATCGCTGATAATAAGGCTAATATACGTGATTTCGTCGCAGGTAGAGTTTATCAGGTAATGATTATTGGTTATGAACGGTTACGTACTGTACAAGATGAATTAAAAAATTCAAGTATTGATATCGTTATCTGTGACGAGGGCCATCGACTTAAAACTACAACTAATAAATCTTCACAGGCTATTATATCATTAAAATGTGATAAACGAGTCATTCTTAGTGGAACTCCCATTCAGAATGATTTAGGTGAATTCTTCGCTATGGTGGATTTCCTAAATCCTGGCTTACTCGGAGCGGAGAATACCTTTCGACGTGAATTTGAAGTACCCATTATGAAAAGTAGACAACCTCATGCAATGAAAAGTGCTTTAGAAAAGGGTATGGCTAGAAGTGAAGAATTAAGTAAGTTAACTCAACCATTTATTATTAGAAGAACGGCATCTCATTTAGAGAAATATTTACCCGCGAAGACGGAAACAGTAATCTTTTGTAATCCAACGGCTCATCAAATATCGGTTTACCGAGAATTGGTAAAATCAAAGGCTATTCGAAACTATTTGGGAAGCAACGATTACTCTGATCATCTTAGGGCCATTACATTAATGAAAAAAGTGTGTAACGCACCAAAGCTTTTACAGCCTGATATAGAGAAGAACAGCGGTATCGATGGATTATTGGATCCATCGGTCTTTAATATCCTTTCGCCAAGAAGTGGTAAAACCGTGGTACTCTCTAAATTTCTGAGAATATTGAATGAATGTACCGATGAAAAGGTAGTAATAGCATCCGGGTTCACGCAAACGTTGGATTTATTACAGGGTATGTTAAGCTCACAGAATTTAAGTTATCTTAGACTAGATGGATCAACTCCAGCTAATAAACGACAACAATTAGTTGATGATTTCAATATTCAACCCAAGGAATTATCCTTTGCATTTTTGCTATCAGTGAAATCGGGGGGTGTGGGTCTTAATTTAATTGGCGCATCTCGACTTTTTTTATTTGATACTGATTGGAACCCATCGGTTGATTTACAGGCCATGGCACGAGTTCATAGAGATGGACAAACAAAACCGGTTTTCATTTACCGATTATTGACCACTGGGGCCATGGATGAAAAGATATTTCAACGACAAATTATCAAGCAGGGATTAGCAGATAGCTTTATGGAGGAAACAAAAAGTGACGAGTCGCCCATTTTTGGTGATGATTCTTCCACTACTACCACCTCAGTAATTAAAACGCTCAATAAAACGTCCAATGGAGTAGCTAGCGATTTATTCAGTAGTATAGACTTGCAGAATTTATTCACGTTGCATGAAGATACCAGGTGTCAAACTCATGATTTATTGGGCTGTGAATGCAATGGTATACCATCCGAGTTAGTTACTTCTAATGCTAATACTAGCACGGGTGAGATTGGTTCACCAGAGAGTAATGAGATTGATGATATTTTTGTTGATAGTGACTCAGAAGCTGAGATAACTAGCGAAAAAGGTATTATTAGCTCAATGGAAGAAGATGATATTTTCAATGAGACCTCCGATAAAGAAGAAAAATTTGAAGAATATGATCTTGGTACATGGACGACCGCTAGTCAAGTAGCAAAGGAGGGTATTAAATTACCCAAGAGGTTTGATATGAAGGATAGAATCAAAAAGTTAGGTTCATTCAAGCATATTGACCCGCAAGAAGTAGTCAAAGTGAATTTAAAGACGCCAAGTAATGATTCAAGTTTGTTTTTGAATGATTCTAAATATAGTGATGGTGAGGATGATCAAAATGAAGATTATGGGGCTACAGCCTTTACCATTGAGCATGAAGATACCGAGGATATGGTTTCAAACATTCGTGATGGATTGAGTGCTATTGGCGATTCAGTACTTGAGCGTACGATTGAAGAAATGATGCGAAACGGGATGAAATCACAGGTTTCCTTTTTATTTACGAAAACAACGGGGGGCAATAGTTTTAGAGAAGTAGTAGATTCATAGTCTTAGAAGTAGTAGATTCGTAGTTTTTTAATCGACTGAAGAGGATTTTTAATTATAATACAAGAGTAAAGAATACAAGTGAAGCGAGGGTCCTCTTTGTGTCGTATGGCTTCATGTAGCTTAGCAAATAGAGTAAATGTCCATACTTCACGCTTTCGTTATGCTCAAATGCTCAGTATCGCTTCCTTCTACTTATTCATTTTCTTAAACCGTTCTTCGGCGGCTCTAGCTCTACGCTCTCTTTCCAATTTAGCTCTAGCTTCCTCTGAAAGACCACCAACACCAATTCCCTGAACACCAACTTCAACGCCCAGTTTTTTACCAACACCAGATTTTTTAACAATTCTATCAACGAATTTTTCACCACGACGTTGATTTTCCAATACTTCCTTTTCTAACATTAGTCTTTCGGCATCCGCTCGCCGTTTAATTTCAATTAATTTAGCGGCTTGTTCTTGAATTTCCAAATCCTCAGGACTAATTGATTTATCAACCCCGGCGGCAGTCCAGTCCCATTTATCTTCACCGAATTGGTGTCTGCAAAGACGGAAGATATCTTTCGTGGGTTTACTATCATCAGCATTACCGATTACTTGCCAGGGAGTTTTACCCGCGGTATTTACAATAGTGGGGTCGGCACCAAAGGTTTTCAATAAACATTGGACTACCTTAACAGCATGGATAGATGAACTATAATGCAATAAAGACGGCGTTTGAGCGATATTGATTGAAGGTGAGGTAAGTTGGAAGTTATTGATATCTAATTTGTGAAGACGAAGGTATGCGACAATTCTGGGGATACGGGCTTGTTTGATTAGTGGCAATAACGCCGCTGTATGCTTATCGGCAACTGGTGGTGTCTTTATCATTGAGGACGGTTTAGGTGCCCTTTGTTGTTCAATGGCTTGCTTAGGTTTGATTGAAAGAACCACGGGCGTATTGACAACCTTTAAACTAGTAAGTTCAAACCATACTCTTCTGACCTCAGTCGCAGTGGCTCGACGAGTAGTGAATGGAATACCATGAATTCTTTTATCCGAGGAACTAAGACCGGTTATCTCACTGGCTCCTAGTAAAATATTACGACTACTTTTACCACTGGCTCTTATCCAGACTCTCCAACAGTTTTTAATATAACCTAGTTCATTCCAAGATTGTAACAAAAGTCTAATTTCTTCCGTCAACATCTTTTCCATGGCTCTACGAAGCGAAGAACCAGCGGAGTTAGCCTTACCCTTTGCGGCATCCGATGCTGATTGAGAACCACCTTGTTTACGACGGGTGGTATACCTGTGGTAGGACTTAAATAGCACAGGGGTTGGGTTAGTGAAAGAATGAGATTTGTCGAATTTATGCGCAAATACGGCCGCTGAGAAATGACCACCACCAACCATTAGTACAATAGATGTTTTATCGTTAGGTGAGGGAGATTTATAATTGAACGATGAGGCTAAAGATCTCTGTAATTGAAGTTCCTTGATTAAGGACGCTGAAGATGAAGTGTCAACATTATCAAGATCAATCATATCCTTATAAAACGCTAAACACTTTTCAGCGGGCATACCCTCGGGACGTACGTGAATGAAGGGTGATTTAGCAGGTAATCGTTCTTCATCATCCTCATCTTGAGTATTTGCAGTAGCGGATTGATCTTGTAAAGTAGTTTTAATCAATAATCTGTCTAGTTTATTCATTTCACTTTCGTTTGCCTTAGCACTTGAGGAGGTATCGTCATCATTATTATTATCCTCGCCACTATCTTCACCATTATCATCACTTGGCTCACTACCCGAGATACTTTCATTGAGGTTGTCCATCATTTTCTCAAATTCCGGTTCACCAACCGCTGGCAAGGTCCTAACCTTACGACGAATATTAAAATTATGCCAATCTGATTTAAAATGAGATCTCAAATCAGTTCCGATCTCGCAATCACAGGTAGAGCATTTTGATATTTCATTATCGGGTATTGTCACCGCCATTTGAGCTGATTTGATTTGACTCTCACCATCTTCATCATAGGTATCGAGATCGTCTTCACCAGGTACACTAGTAGACTGAAAGATCGAATCATCACCATCAGGCAGCGCATCAACCACGGCGCCCGAGGCATTAGAAACTAGCGACAGAGTGGCCAACAGGGGCTCAGGAAGATTATAAACATGTAAAGACTTGTATCGGCCTAGTAACTTCTTAGTGCTCTCCTTATCTAATTGAGACATATTGGAGTTGATATAGATGTCGAAAATGAATTATTGACGAATTAAGTTATATATAGATAGCGATGGTGATAAAGGTTCATCACAATCACGTGAACTACACGTGACTAAAACCACATGACCAAAGTGATGATAAATGAATCCAACTGTGGCAGGATTACGCATAACTTTATGCAGAGTCCGGTGATCACACGGCTGTCGGCTGTATAATCAGCAACGGCATGGGCCAGACCGCCGCGGGGTTGTATATATATATAAAATTTGCGCCATCAGTTCTTTTTTTCCATCTACCTACAAAGTATATAAAATATGAACAAACTAATCCACAATATGTCATTGGGACTCGTTGGCGATAGTAACCATGACGAGAGCCATCTAAAGAATGAATCCGAGGAAAAGGTTTCCTCAATCAGGGCGAAAAACCGGTCCTTATCGTCGTCATCATCGTCGTCATCATCGTCGTCTAATCAAAGTGGTAATAGTGATTTTTCAAGTGGAAGTAATAGTAGTAGGTCGTCTCGGAGGTATGGGTTCCATCGAAGACATGATTCGGGTTCTAGTGTGAGTTCTGCTGGTAGTACTGAGGATGACCAGAGTGAGCCGAATAGACCACACGGTGAAAAGTTTTGGGGTTCATTAAAATCGAAAATATTACCCCCACACAGTAATAAGAGTGATACTCTTTCGGAAGATTCAGACAGATGCAATTTAACCCCTGAACAACAAAGGAAATTGTTTATTGAACACACGGGCACTGCTTTCAATGAACGGGTATTGATTACTGATTGCGATACCGCTGTGGAACCTTGCAAGGACCCCGTTAAAGTAAGCAATATAAATCTGGCTTCATCATCAGCCGATAAAGCTGACCCTGACGAAAGCCCCTGTGCACAGTTCCGGGCTCGTATTCAAAGCGGTAATATTGATGATTTGATTCGGGTTCCGCCCCACTGTGATGAGTACCTGCGGCAGCATCGTGAGGGCTTGAAGGGCGATCCAAAAAGTTACGATGAAGAATTAAGCCAGGAGAATCATCAATACCATTTGGATAAAATTGGTAGCCATGATTTATATTTGCCATTGTCAATAGATGATAGTTATTCCTCAGTAATTGGCTACCACTAGCTTAAATGATTTTTAACAAAGCATCTCAATAATGATATAATACGATGTAAGAGCATATAATAAACATTATGATAAGAATTAAAATTACTTACTCAATTACAGACAAACAGTATATTTAACAAAAGATACCCACAAAAGAAATAAAAAGCTCATATTTGGCACTCCATATGAATCAATTAGATAATGAAACTAAGATATTCCTAATTTTTACCCCCCCTCTTAAAGCTAAAGATAATGGCACTATCCGAGATAGGGATATATGAACCATATTCTAGCCCATAAGGACAGACAAGTTGCGGAAAAGTGTTTGCATTATGAATAACCGTCCTCGTTCAGCATAACCTCACTCAATATCATCTCACCCACTCTTATGTCGCTTCGTTCCATACTAGTACCGTAGATGGCTGCTCAGGCGGAGAATTCTCTAGGATATTTAACCAACTTAGCTATAAAAATCCAGTGTGGTGACCTCTGAAGAAATACATCTTATATCATATATGATTCACATTTCACAAGAGAAATGATTAGCTAATACTTGTGAACCCGTGTATTTCTATTACTTAAAATACCGAGATAAAACCCCGTCCCTCTTTTACTATCAAGAATGAATTTTTTCATGTTACATTAAATTTACTTAGACGTAGAATCTCACAGGTTATGCCATTTTAGTATTACCTAACCATGTACGTCAAGGTACCCCCCTCTATTCCACATACCTTGCATAAAATTGAAAAATTATGATGAAACCGAGCGTTTTCACAGCTATGATGATATAACGGTTTCACAAGTAATTTATAAATATATATGTATTAAACAGAATTTATTATAAGCTCTTGATTTAAATTTTCAATATACATTTTGTTTGATGCAGTTTTCTCATTTATATCTTCCTTCCATGAGATTAGGCAATTGGGTTTGACAGATATCAACGACCAGCGACATCGTGGTAATACTACCATGAGGCGTGAGAGCCGTTGAGCGTGATAAAGTCGTTATGGTTGATGATGGGGTCATTTCAGGTATCGTCGAAGATGCACCAAGTAACAAGCCTGGCGAGATCGCGTTAGGAGTGATGCTGTATGAAGTAGTACCAAACCATGTCTCATTGACTCGGCGGGCTTGATCCTGGATATATGTTTCGTCTATGCTAACATCATGGTCAGAGATTAAATACTGGCCCAACACCGCCGAGTAGTCTATTGAGTCTATTATATGAGACGATGACAGATGTGGGGAACTGGGTGACGAACGCGAACAGGATGATGATAGAGTATCGGAACCTGCTATCACACGAGGACACTTCATAGGCGATGAATTAGATCTCGGACGCATAACGGTGGTGCTGATCACTTTGGGACACCCACGACGGGTACGTGTGGTTATCGCTCGACTAAGCATGCCCGGTTTGCCAGACACTCGCTTGAGTTTATAGCTACCCTTTTTAAGATAAGAATCACTGACAGGATTAGATGAAACCATTCTAGACCCATTCATGATAGAAGTGGTGGTGTTATTATTGATGCTGTTGATTTCGGTGGACGTGCTATCCCTGCGTGGTATAGAGTGACGAATAAAATGTTTCACGGCCCTGGTAGGTTCCACGAGTGAATAAGCGACTAGTGAAGAGGCCAACACTGATAATTGACTCATTCGTACGCGCTCAGCCTTGACTAGCGTAACCACACGACAATGGCGCGATGCCGACCAGGTGGACGGTTTTAACGATGTCTCTGGTGTCTCAGGGTGTGGCGCTGGATTGTGGCGCGCTCTCGATTTTGAGGGTACCGGCTTGGAAAGGGATATCAGCCCACATGTGAGTTGAGCGAAGGCCATTGTGTGAATAAAAAAAAGGATAATATAAATGAGAAAGAATATGAATCACGGTATACTAATGTATATATATACACGCAGGCCAAGACGGAGAAAACAAAATAAGCGCCCGCCACACGGACGATTTAGCACCGAGCGGTTCGGCCGGATCTGCAGCCGTGCATCTGACCGTTAAGCTTACTGAGCCGCGTAGTTGGCGGCTGGTACCGAGGCTGAAGGTTATGGAGGGATTAAAGTATATTTTGGTGTATTATATTATTATTATAATGATTTTATATTTACTGGCTGCTGACACGCTTAACTTCCTTCAGAAAATGTCCGAGCTTTTCGGGCTTCATCCACATCTGGGTACCGTGACCTAAGTTAGCAATGTAGTTCTGCTTACCGCCGCCGAAACCAGCGACCATTTCTTCGACCTTGCGCGAAATGGTTTCATCGGAACCGTAAATAACACAGGGGTCCATGTTACCCTGTAACACGACCCGGCCATTATTAACCTTGACGGCTTCAGCTGGGTCGTAGAGGTGATCAAGGGAGACAACATCGTATCCACTATCACAGAGATCATCAAGAGCGTACCAAGCACCACGAGCGAATACAATGAGGGGTACATCGTGGTCAGCGGCGTTGAAAGCAATATTTTCTTCGGCGAGTCTTGCTAAAATACGAGGCTTAATGCCAGCAGCAATTTCGCGCAAGTAAGGTAATGAGAATTCCTTGAATTCACGGGGTCCTAATTCACCACCGTTACTTTCGAATACTTGCAAAATTTGGGCACCGGCTATAACTTGTTCAGCTAAAAAGTTAATACAAACCTTGGTAATAATCTTTAATAATCGGTGACTCTCTTCAGTCCACTTGTATAACCATTCCTTAGAGATACGGTAAGTCTTACTACCACCACCGTCAATCATGTAACCCATGAGAGTCCAGGGGGCACCACAGAACCCAAAGAGGGGCACACGACCTTCTAACTTATTACGGGTCATAGTGATGGCCTTGAAGGCCCAAGCTAATTCAACACGCACATCGGGATCTTGCTTGGTTAATAAACGATCAATATCCTCAGGAGTTTGTAAGGGGGTAGGGAAATGAGGACCCATCTTATCGACAATGTCTACTGGTAAACCTAAGGCTTGGGGAATAACTAAGATATCAGAAAAGATAATAGCAGCATCGATTAAATCAGGGTATCTTTCAATGGGTTGAATAGTGATTTCTGACGCAATTTCAGGATCTTGACAAGTTTCAAAGAAGTTACGTCCGCCCTTGACTTCATGATATTCAGGAAGGTATCTACCAGCTTGTCTCATAACCCATGAGGGTGTCTTGTCGACCTTTTCGCCTGTATATGTTAGTAAGAGGGTGCGTAGCGAGCGAACATAATAGTGAGCAACAGAGTAAAAAGAACAGTAAAAAAAAGGAAAACAGAATAATAAGCAATAAAGTAAACAAAACAAACTTGGACAGCTGTCGCCATCAAAGCTATTTGTTCACACTCTTTGCTCGTTGCTCACCATCCCCTCTGATGTTCTCATGATTTCCAGTCTCATTTCCAGTCTCATTTCAACATACCCTTGGCGACACGGAGAATCAAGTCATTCTTCAACTCGGGGAATCTAGAAGCCATTGTGCTTTCTAAAATATGAGTAAATCAGTTCAATACACAACAACCACCCTTTGTTGCAGTTGTTAACACTCGAAAAAGTCGCCTCGATGGGCCTGTTTACCCGGTCGCCCAGCTTAAACGACGCGCTTAGTCAGGTCCAAGTGGCCCATTCGGTCTAGAACAAGGGCATATATTGGAGCCACAAATTCGATTGGAATTGTCCAAAAGAAACAAGACTACTTCGAATCCCTATAAACCAAATAACCATACTAAAACTACGAATTCTGCCCTTAATATCCCCCAGATTACCCTCTAGGGCTTACCAGACACGGACAAATCCATCTCCATCCGCCACCGCCGCGGCCGCACCCGATCACACCCTAACCCGGCAGAACCGTTCATAATCAGATTAGATCGGCTAACCACTAGCATTTATACATATATATACAAATATACACACACACACAATGTTTACTGGCCTTATTGAAACTATGGGTAAAGTGTCGGCACTCGAGCATGACATCACTACGCAACACATTACTCTTACTGTCTCTGATGCTTCGGTAGTGCTGGGCGATTGTCATTTAGGGGACTCAATCGCCGTTAACGGGGTTTGTCTTACTGTTATTGAGTTTGACTCCAATAGTTGTAAATTCGGTATTGCACCCGAAACTATCTTTCGTACTAACCTGGGTGAATTGAAAACGGGCGACGCCGTTAACTTAGAACGCGCCGTCGCTGAGGGTGTTCGTTTCGGTGGCCATTACGTCCAGGGCCATGTTGATACCGTGGCTTTTATCAAATCTGCTGTTCCCGACGGTGACTCAATTAGATTCTCCTTTGAATTAAGGGAAAAGGAATATACCAAGTACATTGTGGAAAAGGGTTATGTCTGTATTGATGGTGCCTCATTGACCATCACTCAGGCTGATGATACCGCTGGTACTTTTGGTATTATGCTCGTAGACTATTCCCAACAAAAGGTTATTCTCCCCACTAAGGATATTGGTGCCCCAGTTAATATCGAAGTCGATTTTACCGGTAAGCTGATTGAAAAGCAAGTTGAAAGATCTGTTGAACGCAACCTCAGAGCTATCTTAGATGATTTAGTCGCTGAAAAGGTTAAGATTGAAGTACAGAAGTATTTAAAACAATAAGCGAAAACAAACAAAAAAGAAAGAAAAATAAAAAGAAAAACAATCAATAAACAATATTCTAATATGTCTATAAATAAACAAGTTCTTAAAGAATGACGAGATCAAACATTGAACCGCTCGAGTCGTATTATTCTCACCCATCGGGCGTATTATACTCGCTCATCCCGCTACGCTCATTCCATGAGTTAGCTTTCATGCCCTCTACCAATAAAATCCATAGCTGCTTCATCACCCTTTGCCAATTCGGGCATTTCTAATACATCAGCAATACAAGCCCAAGCATCTCTACTACCACCCCATTTCAATACTCCATTACGGAACTTTTCACCAGCTTCACGATTAAGCGGATCATGTTTAAATAATTTATTCCAAACCCTTTGAGCGATCATACGATCTAATAGATAACAATAATAAGTTGTACCGTAACCGATTAAATGTCCAAATTGTGCATGCCACTGCGATCCACTCATATCCGGGAATAATCCTTTATAAGCTTCAACTTCATGATAAACGGCAGTTGAATCAACTCTACCGGCAGCATTAAAACTAGTAGAATTATGTAAAACTTGATCTAATAATGCCATCTTAATCTGAGCATAAGTTTCCATATTTTGTAATTGTGACTGTTCCGCCAAATGATTTTTAAATGCTTCCATCGGTAATGCCTCATCGGATAGATAATGACGTGCGAAAAGTGATAAAACTTCAGGAGATGATACGAAATATTCCATTAAAATTGACGGTAATTCCACAAAATCAGCTACACATCTTGTACCAGACACATTATGATAAGTGGTACGACCTAACATTGAGTGCATGGCATGACCCATTTCATGAAACAATGTTTGAACATCATTGAACGACAATAAACAAGTAGAATCAAACGGGTTAGCGTCATTAGTGAAATCACAGATTAACGCAATCGTTGGTAATTGATATACTTTACCATCATTATCAATATGATTGAAAATACCCTCACCATTACCATTTTCACCATTATGAAGTCTTTGAGTGAAATCACTACCTAATTCTTCTTCAAACACTTGTCTTGAACATCTCACAGTATAATGCGCTGGATTTGGTGATTTACCAGCTCTTTGGAAAAGATCACAGTACATTACACCAATTCTACCCTCTGTTTCACTAATAACATCCAATCTACGCACATCGTTATGCCAGACTTCACCAGATTTAGTCTCACGAGGTACAAATCTAATACCATAAATATTATTAAATAATCTCGATAACCCCTGCATCACGGTCCCCACTGAAAAGTAAGGATATACTGAATCTAATCGCTTAGAACGACCTCGTCGCTTTGATGCTAAATACTTGGTCGTATAATAATCTCTATCCCAAGCATGGAATTCTTTAGTATCATTAGCGCTCTCACCACGATAATTATCCTTTAAGATAGCCAAATGTTCGACCTCCTCACGAGCCAAGGGGTAAGTGGTATCCACTAGACCATTTAAAAATTTTAAAACATTTTCGGGCGTTCGTGCCATTTTATCCTCCAACATATAATGACCATAACTTTTCTTACCCATCATAGTAGCTAAATAATTTCTAGTGTCCAATACGTCATTCAAAGCATCTACTTGTTGTTCCTTGGCACTTCGTCCGGCTAACCATACCTCTTTCCGTACATTTTCATCCCTTACCGTTGAAAGAATACTACTACTAATGGGCCCCACTGAGGGTACCTCACTAACACTACCACGAACCCGGATACCCTCCATGGCCGAAGAGGGCAACCCCTTCAATAAATTAGTCTTTACTTTAACACTATACCTATCGGGACCAATATCGTTTAAGAAATGCTGCCCTGCCACTGAAATATGATTAGATAATTGAACGAAAAGGTCTCTTGTCTCTTCATCAAGGTAAACACCACTCTTTTTAAAATCATCGAGTAATAATTTACCGACAATTTTCTCTTCATCGCTCAATAAAGATAAAATTTCTTTATTATTCATAATATCGTTCAATTGATTGCATAATTCTGTGTTGATATTTAACTGATTCATGTAATCAAACATTTCCTCATGACATTCTTGAGCAACTTTAACGAATCCCGAGTCAGGATGTGCCATACGCACAAATTCTGATAAATCAATTACTTGACATAATGTATCACTTAACCGATCTAACTTTTTAATATTATCCTTCAATTCATGAACGGTTTTAGCGGCAATAATATCAGCGGTAATCAATTTAGCCTGCTCGAGTGAATCACGAGAAAACTGTCGAAACCCAGATGTAGTCTTTAAATAAGGATTATTGAAAAGACCAGTATCGTATTTATTAATAATTTTTGATAATAACGACGATGCCGCTGTGTTTCTACTCGAAGCCGAAAACTCCTTCCAAACATCAGCGTTATCAAACACCTTTCTTAACAAATCATCATCATTTTTGGCATTATGTTGACTCTTGGCTACACTATTCAATAACGACTCCACTGTCGGATTGCGAGGGTCATTATTAACACTCCGTTCTAAACAGCGTTTAGTGGTAGATAAGTGCCGAGTTTGAATTTTCACCGATAATGATATATAATCGGATAAATATTGATTTACATTCGACCCACATAACAATGATCGATTAAAAGCCGTCGCTTGCCATAATAATGAACGTAACTGAGTATTACTAGCCGCCCTTGCCAAGCTTGACGTGCGAGAAATCATATTCATTTAGTTAAGGCCGGAAAGTGTGAAATCTGACCACTGGGAGAGCTCTGAGATCGTACTCGTTGGCAGTCGATAGTACGAGAGTTGTCTCATAAGCTGTAAATCATGGCTCTCTACACAAATTTACTTAAGTGATAATAAATATATATTCTTTCTTATTCAAAAAACAAAACTATTTATTTATGTATCGTTTATCTCTCTCTCTCTTTCTCTCTCTCTGCCTTCTAACTAATATCCTTGAAGAGACCCGTTAAGGCTCGCTTTATTGGCGACTTGAGCTTGGACCCGTTATAGAATTCAACTACTTTAACGGCTTGTTCCGCTACACCCTTGGGTGTAAAATTGTGGAAAGCATAAATATCTTTATAGGGAGCTGAGGCACCAAATACATCTAATCCAAATTGTTCATGAGAATATCTTTCCCATCCCAATGTAGATAACGCTTCAAATGACATGATAGGAGGACCATCGGGGAGAACTGAAAATTTGTATTCGTCAGATTGAATATCAAAGGTATGCCATTCAGGAAGTGAAACTACTCTAGCGGCAATATTATGGTAATCTTGAAGAATTTTGGCCGCTTCAATGGAAACTGAAACTTCAGAACCAGTGGAAACTAAGATAATATCCGGAGATTTAACATTATGCAAAATATATCCACCCTTGGAAGCCCTTTCAATTGAAGAGCCCTCAAGTTGAGGAATATTTTGACGAGTAAGTGCGATAATTGATGGAGTCCTCCTACCATTGATTGCTGATTTATAAGCAGCAGAGGTTTCATTACCATCAGCCGGACGCCAAACGTGAATGTTTGGCAATGCGCGGAAATGAGCTAATGTTTCGATGGGTTCATGAGTCGGCCCATCTTCGCCAAGACCTATAGAATCGTGAGTGGCGACCCAAATAACCCTAATATGAGATAAAGCAGCTAACCTTACAGCACCAGCAGCATAAGATACGAAATTGAGAAAAGTACCACCATAAGGGATAAAGGCACCATAAGCTGAGATACCATTCATAATCGCGCTCATACCATGCTCTCTTACCCCATATCGAATATATCTACCTCTGTAATCACCAAAACCTGAACTAGGGGGTTGAAAATCAATTGAACCCTTGGTTTTAGTATTATTTGATGGTGTAAGATCGGCTGAACCACCAATGAGCTCCGGCAATACATCAAACAAGTCATTGAGTACGGCTTCTGATAGTTTCCTAGTAGCAACAGTGGCATCAGACGATTTGTATACTGGAAGTTGCTTCTCCCAGCCCTCAGGTAAATCGCCTCTAAATCTTCGTTCATATTCAGAGGCTAAGTCAGGATACTCCTTTTTGTATTCAGAGAAAAGTTCATTCCATTTGGCTTCCATTTCAGCACCTTCATTGGCTCGTCTAGCATATAAATCAAAAACTCTTTGTTCAACAACAAATTTTTTCTTCGGATCAAAACCAAATTTCTTCTTGACATTAACAATATCATCATCCTTTAATGTTGACCCATGTACAGCCCCAGTTCCTTCGTTTTCCGAGCCATACCCTATTATGGTGGTAACTTTAATACAAGTAGGCTTATCAGTGACAGTCTTTGCTTCAGCGATCGCGTTCGAAATAGCAGTAAGGTCATTGTTCCCGTCTTTGACCCACAAGGTATGCCAACCATAAGCTTCCAATCTTGCCATGACATCTTCTGTCAGGGATTGATCGGTATCACCATCGATACTGACATGATTATCATCGTAGAACGCAATCAATTTACCCAACTTAAGGTGTCCGGCAAGTGACATTGACTCTGAGGAAACCCCTTCCATCATACAACCGTCACCAAGGATAGCGTATGTGTAATTATCAGAAATATCAAATCCGGATCTATTAAATTGAGCGGCAATGCTTTGTTGAGCAATGGCCATTCCAACAGCATTAGATATACCCTGACCCAAGGGGCCAGTAGTGACTTCTACACCGGGAGTTTGATTTTCGGGATGACCGGGTGTTTTCGAGTGCAATTGACGAAATTGTTTGAGATCATCTAGAGTCATACCTTCATACCCAAAGAGGTACAGAATAATATACTGCAACATACAAGCATGCCCATTAGATAGCAAGAAACGATCACGATTATACCAGTTTGGATTCTTGGGGTTGAATCTCATATAATGATTGAATAAAATATGAGCAAGCGGAGCAAGTCCCATGGGGGCACCTGGATGACCTGATTGAGCCTTGGCAACAGCATCAGCCTGGATACATATATTTACGGTTAATAATGGCGATAAACGATAAGACATTATAATGAAAACACATTACAATTAGAGACATACGGCAAGACAGCGGATAGTATTAATTGATCTAGTATCAATCTCAGTAAAAGACATTTTGGGTGAATTGAGTTATAAATTTAATTTGGGCCCCTAAAAAGAGGTACTAGCAGGGATTTACAGCCCATTTATATACCGCAAGCGCCATTTATGAAATAATTAGCTGGGCCGTTCTGTTTTCAGTAATTGTCATGATTGTGTCAAATGCCATGCGGCGACATGCATGATATCAGAGCCAGAACGTAATACAGCATGAGTAATGAGACATGGTTGAATATATGATTAGGAATTATTCGTATAATAGCAATCGTGATATACTTTTCTATAGCAAGCTAGATGAACGCTTATCGAAATCACCTCTCCGCAGATTATTTGTGGGTTCACTTCTGTCTTCAATTTCGTAATCGCTGAAGGGATCAAAGGGAATATTAATCGGAATATCTGCCGCACCTACCGGTGATCTGGCGCCCGATGAGGTAAAGCCCTCGTAGTATTCGTTTTCATCCTCACTTTCCTCAGAAATGTATTGACTCTGTAATCCCATGGGCTCCATCAAGCCGGCCTTACCAATACGGATACTTCTGGCGTTACCTCTTGATCCAACGCCTATTATAGGATCAGCTTGGAAACCTTGGCCATAAGACGCCGCTGTAGATACACTTGCCATGGAATCACGATTATCGTCGGTTACCCCATTTGAGATAAATTGCGAGATGGTTTTACCCTCCTCCAACGAACTCAAATTATTATATCGCTGTTGATTATAAGAATATGACTGATTATTATTGACTTCGACCAAGTTAGGTTTGACTTGAATCGCTGTCATGGCCGCCGATGAAATGATAGCTGTACTGTTTCTGGGATCGTATTCTTGTAGCGATTCTCTGATAATTGGTGTATTATCAGTTGGGGGACGATTAGTAATCCCAGGGATATATGCAATAGGAATAATGTTTGATGCCCTCGAGAATGCAGTCGAAGCAAAAGATGCAAATGTAGCGGCCGAGGTTCGATCATGAACCATATCGTTGGACTGATAAGGCATATTTATAAAATCTTTATCTCCATCCACCCAATCACCACCATCAGAACCCGGTCGATTAGTCGTAGAAAGATCCAACCCTTTTTCTTGTATATATTGCCCTTGACGACGTTTAGAGTTTTTAGAGAAAAATTTCTTCCATATAATAAAAGACACAATAAGTATTATAACAACAACACCTGCAGTAACTCCACCTGCTATTCCTGCCGTGGAGCTTGATTTTTCTGAATCGGAAGACGAAGAAGAAAAAGACACTGATGATGCCGATGATGTGGATATACTCGAACTGGACGATAAAGAGCTAGATGAAGATTTGGCCATCGAACTGGCAGATGCACAATAGTAACTTGGACAAGAGGTGCACGTTATAGTACTCAGGAAACACTCTTCATTATCATCACAGGTTGGACACTGACCAGGATCAGGACAAGTAACGCAAGCTAGAAGCAAAACAAGTGGCTAACGGTTAGTACGAACCAATAATAATAAGAAAAGAGATTATTAGGTCCGACAGTCTTACAACAAGAGAAAAACCAGGAAAACACAATTAACCCAAGTTCTCTTAGTGAGGTATAAACGAAATGAAAACATACCCGCATCCGTCATAGTGATATTCTTTTATTGATAGGTGAGAACGGGGTTTATATGCAGACTATCTGGGATTCAGAGATAGAACGCAGAATCAAAAATCTTAACTAAAGTAGAGGAAATACTGTGGGTTGAAAACTGATAAGCTGAAAACTCCCATTGATTGAGGGCCGTTTTCATCGCTTCAACGTGTTTCAGAACTTGGAGACCCAGCATGCACAGCCCAGTAATACCTCAGTTAAATGATGGATTATTATATTTTAGATAAATTTAACACTGATAATTTAATATTATTATAGACTAAACGCTTAAAACAAATATTTATCAAGACTAAACATACAAATAGAATATATAGTTTCATTCAAGTTTCTTACATTTTTTCAAATAAAACTATCATTTTTTATAATTACTTGGCGAAGGGAAATGAAAAGATTCATTACTATCATTCACAGATGCCTTAGTAGTCAGTCTGCTAACATGGTTGTCACGTCTGGAGGCATTTTCAACAGAAAACAATGTGGGACTACCCCCTCTAGATATTCCTATCTGTTTTTCGTTACCCTTGGGTGATGTGAAGGGCGATGTAATAGACCACTTACTATTTATACTATCCCTGGCCGGAATGTTAGGGAAAACCGTTCCATCATGACCATGGTTCATTTTCAAACTCAAGTTCAAACTTCTGATGTCAGAGTCCAATGAGGTGGTCGACCCCATATTCATATGATCATGATGATATAATCGATGATGATGAGGATTATACCCAAAGCCCGGCTGATCCGGGCTATTACCAACTAATTCTTTATCTTTATTTTTCTTTTTGGATTCCTTTTCTTTCTTGGATTCCTTCTCTTTCTTAAACTCCTTAGATTTACTTTCCTTAGGCTTTATTTCCTTGATTTTAACTTCCTTCACTTTTGCCTTCAAATCCTTTTCACTCTTTTTCTTACTTTTACCCAATGAACCACGAAGTAAGCTTTCCAAGCGGAAAGAACCTTCTTGATTACTACTTCGTTTAGGACCTGTAGGACTAGGAATATTAATAAACGTACTTGAACTACCACCGTAAGCGTTCCCACTGTTCATTAGAGCATTAGATGCTGACATATCATTTAAAGTAGTAGCGGAAGAGTTGGCATGTTTAGGAGTAGAATAATTAGAAGGAGAAATACTCCTAAGACGCATATTTTGTAAGTGATTCGTAACTTGATGAAGCGAACCAGCATCTGATCCACTTGCTTCATCATCGGTGGACATCGAGTAACTAGTATTATAGAACGGAGATGATTGAAAGAGATAAGACGACTTATTGGTGTAGCTGTCATTTTTGTCTCTAGATTCGTTCATATCATGCACTTCACTATGACCCCGTGGCACACCTGGCCCAAGACGCGGTTGGATATATGATGAATTTGATGATCTAGATGGAGGGGTACCTGGGCCACCAATATTAAATACAGAAACTGGATTATTACCGAATGAATCGGCCAGGGAAGTCTTAAAAGATGTCGTCGAAGGGTTCCGTGCTAATGATCGGTTCAATATAACAGAGACCTTCTTATCATAAAATTGAGGCGCGGATTCAGATTCCACTGGATAAATCGGATCATTACTCGCTTCCGTATCAGTAGCAGAGACATCACGAATATGCCCATTTTGTCTTGCAGAATCCCTCGTGAAAAACGTATCTAAATTATCCAACTCCGCCCACATATGACTCAGGGATCCCTCGCCACCATCATCGGCCACGATAGACATGGTATCGGTCAACTCCAAAACATTATTATGTAAGTAATCATCGATATGAAATTGGAAGTCATCGGGATGAGCAGTATCTTCTTTGCCTTCCTCTTGGTCAGCATTCGACATAGTGAATGTGTAGAAAACAGAGTGTACATTATTACGAGTCCGTGCAGCAATTACAGCAGGCATTGGAATAGCCCAACCGCTATCATCAGGAATTCCAAACAATGTAGCTGTATTTTCGTATTCCTTGCGAATTGTACGATTACCAAGACTCATTCGCAAAACGTGTCGGTCCATTTGGCTACCGGAAATATATGTGGCTCCATCAAGAACCTCTAAAGCAGTTTCAGCATAATCAGTTTGAAGTAGTCTCAAAAGAGGTGAGATCAAATCAGCCCCAATGCCAGAAAATTCTTCCCTATGTAAATCTATGCATGGAAATACTTGTTTAAGAATCTCCAGCATTTCTTCCTTCACCCATTTGAGTTTATTGGATAGAAGACTCAGTAAAAAGACCAATGATTGAGCTTCCCAAACCGGGAAAAATGCATTTTCAACAGCTTGAAGGGTTTGCTTAAGGAAATCTTTCTTCGTTCGAAATCGTTTTTTGGCATATGAGTCAAAGATACGAGACAAAGCAGCTAAGTTATGCGAAGCACATATTTCCGAAATATTTGAGGAAGAATCCACAATACTTTTCGGTAAAGCTTCGTCCTCGAGTACATGCAAAAACCTTGGCATATTATACAAGATGGAAAAGATGATCCGTCCAGAACCAGCAACAATCTCATTATCAGGAATTTTGTCAAGTTTATCAAGGACACGTACTGTTTGGTCCCAAGAATTCGATGACCGTAAACCAATCATAATAATCTGTTGAATTCCATCAAATTTACCATCCCACTTCGTGGGAAAAGTAGATATCAAACAGGCAACCGTATCTGCGGACGCTAAATCTACCTTTGAAATGAATGTCTCCAAAATACTCAAAACCTCAGTGAACTCAGCTTCATGAATTGTACTCAGACAGGCGACCGTAGCCCAGAATAGTTGAGGATACTTTATAAGCTCCTCTGGTGGCAACTGAGCAGTTATGGTATCCAACGTCATGAGTATCTGCATGGCAAACCCTTGAATATCGGATGTGCTATCAGAAATCGTATTTGAAAGCCGAGCAAGCATATCAGCAAGCATACTTTGGTCTAACGTTGTTAACAGTGACCTGAATAACTGGAACGAACGACATGCGATATGACGGACAGGACATGTTGTAGCCCAAGTCAAAGCGACATGAGCCCAGTCAGACCTCAAGTCTGGATACTCTTCCTTAAACATTTCTATTATATCATTTACCATTTCGTTCATGAACTTGGGAGTGCGAGCACCGTTTTTATCGTGGTTGAGATCATCATACGACCATCTATTGTTCTTTTGATCTTTTCTTAAAGTCTCAATGAACCTGTTTGAAGTACCACCAGGCTTTGCTAGTTCATGGATAACATGAACCAACATTTCTCTCGCCTGTTCGTGAACGATTGGTAAGTAATGATCTAAGAGAACAAAAGAGATGTTCAACAACAATGCTAAATTAGACCGCATTGTTTCTGTTGGCGTAATCATGACGTCGACTAAGAGAATTAATGCGAGCTGACCGTGTGAGAATCCAGTTTCCCTTGAAGGAAGGGGTAATGTGCTGGAAAGATTGGCAACGTAAGAATACGCTTTTGTAGCAAGACTGATATCGTGTTGTTCTGGATATTGCGGGATCATCGATCTAGGCTGAAGATAACCGACCAAGGTTTCAACCAAGCCAGAACCAGCAGAAGTCATTGTTAGATAAACTAATATTTGACGCGAATATTCAACAAATATTGGATCTCTTCGTTCCAAGCTATGGTGGATAAGGAAATTTAACACAACATTGATATTTCCTGGGAATAAACCATTACCAAGAGCGACCCACAAAGCTTCAACTTCATTTTGAATTTTGTCGCTAAATTTAACAGTAATTTCGAATAAATTGTTCATAATCATCTGCGATCCAACATGCGGGTAATCAGCAGAATCCGGTTTGAGCTCCACTGACTGTAACCAAGGCAAAAGAACAGCTAAGATATCTCTCCTGGAGTGATTCCTCACAAGATGAAAGTACTTCGTAAGTTCCGAAATAATCATGAATGAGTCATCTGAATGATCAGATGCAAACCTACTGGAAATATTGAAAAGTGCCCTCTTGAAAACTGCAGTTGTTTTGTCCGTAATACTAATTTCATACTCTTTCACACAAGAGGTACTATAAAATCGTTTTTCGATATCTTTGAGTAGATTTGTAGCTAAGCTACGAATCTTTTCATCTTCATCACCTATTTTGAAAAGACTTAGAGCTAAAGCTTGAATAATGCGGCAAGGATATGGGTCCGCTAAAAGCAAAATTTCACAGATAATAGAAAAGTAACTTGAGGCGGTTGTTTTTTCAGGATATTCACGATAACAACAAGTAATTACTTCATTCATTATTTTGGTCTGTGAGCTATTATGAAGAAGAATATTTTTCAAAGCACGCTTACCAATATTCTGCATGTTTTCACTGGAACTTGAAAGGATTGTGTCAATCCATTTGAGAAGACCGGGTACATTGAAAGCAATAATAGTTTTCTTCCCTCCAGAAAGATCGTGATTTTCAACAATAGAACCTGCGCACAGGGCCGCCATAGAACTTAGGGCAGCTGTTTCCAACTTACGTTTTTCTAATTCCATTGACGCAATGATCAAGTTATGCTCTTTATTATCCTTAGCACGGCCCAATACAGTTCTTCGCATCATGGCCTCACGTTCACTAGCAGTATGCCAATTCTGACTGTGACCGCACCATTCTTCCATCATGGTGAAACATGCTAATCTTCCTTCAAAGGGGAGTAATTTATTCATATCGAGAACTTGATGAACATGCGTGAATACTTTTTCAAGCAGACCACAAAAGTATCTGCGTAATTTTTGATAATCCCAATCAAACTGAACCTCCCCTTGTGAAAGGAGAATTTTCAAATCCTTAATAAGAGTTACCAGTTGGTTGACAATCCATTCATCTTTATATATGGCAGGATATTCAAGGAAATGACTAGTAAGCATCAAAACATGAGTAATCTCAGTTTTCATTCTATCTTGCTCTACGAAACTTTCAGGGATTTCAGGCCTTGATTTCGGTGTAAACCCCGAACGCGGAGCTACCCGAACAGGCTTAGGCTCACTCCAACGAGTAGTGAATGGTTGAATACATTCGATAAACGACTTATAGATATTAATGTTGATATTAGTGAGCCCTGTGACAACTGAATCTCTGATAATAGGATGATCAACGGCCAGTAATGGAATGATCATTCTGAAAACTGATTTCGCTGAGGTAATCTTCTGATGATGAAGTGTTATCTTCTGCGCCGAAACTTTTCTGCCATGACCAGAAGAACTATCGGGAATATGAAGCTTCTGCTCATCAGTCAAAGTCAAAGTGGAACAAGATACAATAAGATATGTTTTCCATTGTTCTATCAAAACTTCGGCATACGTTCTCATTGAATGCTTCAAGACGAATGCATGAGATGGTGGCATCTGTGGTCGCTGTGATTCAACAAATTTCAAAACAGCATCATGCATTTGCACTAATCTTATACATACGATATTTCGACATACCGCAACTGGTATAGGAAATTTATCGAAGCAAACGCTAATCAATGTTGGGAATACCTTCAGCCAAATTGCTGTATCAACACCATAATCCGATTCCGCCAGCTTTGTTAACGTTTCTTTCCGCTTTCCATGTAATTTATGAAGTCTACTTCTCTCCGGACCACTTAAGTCAGGCGCAGTTTTCGAACTTTTAAGCAACTCAGGTATATCAAGAGTATCGAGCATACTAATAAGTCGAGATGATTGTATTTCTTGAGTGCTACGTGATAATCTTTTAGCAGCGGATGAAGCCGAATGTGATTCAGTGTGCTCATTCAAGATCATGTCGAACTCTGCAGCAAGACGGAGAACCTTTACTGCTAAATATCTTATAGAGCGATCTTGAGAACATAAGAAGAACAACCCATTACCTTCAATTTCTTCAATAGCAGTCCAAATTCCATTATAATCCAAATCATCATTTGATTGAGATACATCGGAACTTTCTCGCAAGGTAACTTCGAAATTTTTAACCTTTTTTACCCAGAGATCCAAGAGCTCTACGTATAGGGCCAGAATCTTTTCAAATTGAGAAGCAATTGACAGCGAAGACTCATAAGTACTAAAGAGCTTTTCGTCAAAAGAAAACATAAATTTGGCAAAAGCATTCATTACAAGCTTTGCATCCTTATGTTTACTAATAGTTTTCAGAGCATTCGCAGCTGCCGCTGCTATTTTGGTGTCACTATGCAAAGCATTACGACACAATATTTCTAGACACTTAGAATAGGAGACATTATTGGGAATACACCAAGGAACTGCTTCGAAAAGAACACAAAACAAATCATGAAAACTGCTTTTTTGTGCCGAGCCAGAAAGATCACTGCCAAAGTGAAAGGAAACGCCCATTGAAGGCCTCGATGGTTTAGACTTAGATGCTGACTTTTGCTCTTCATCTATAACTGAAATTCTAGAGCCATAATGGTGATCACACATTAAAAGAACTCGTCCTAGAACAGTGCAAAAATTTTCATGAAATTCTTGTACCAAAGTACCAGTACGAACTCTTTTTATCACTCCCTGGAAGGTTTTATTCTCAACTAAGTTTTGTAACACCTGATCGGTAAGAAAAGCAGGACGATCACCAGTTTCACCGTCGTGTAAAATATGAAGATAAGCTCTGATACCAATCATAATTCGTTCAGGTATTAGAAGTTCAGGCGTAATAATATTGGAATTAGTCAGAATCAGGCCGGTTTGTAGAAGAGAAGGGAGAATATTCTCCAGTATCAACTGCAATTGTGTGTATCCAACACAACGAATCAAGTGCGTACAGGATTGTTGAATATAAGGATCAGATGTTATCCAAGGCTTTTTGCTGCTAGAAGAAAATAAAACCTTGAAGATTATATTTAACTTTTTCGTTGTACTGTTCAAGGACTCCGTACATCTGAATAAGAATACCCAAACAAGCCTCGTCACACAAACAACAAATATACTTGGCGCCACTCTATTTTTCTCTTTTAATTTCGAGACGTTGGATTCAATAACATTAATCCAATTTTCAGCGAAGAATTCCTGAGGAGACACTGCAAGTATAGTGGTCACTAATGGAAATGCACTAAACCAATAGCGTAATTTTGGTAACAAGGCCTGACCTTTATTAAATATCAGCCTAATTGCTTCTTGCCAAACAGGATGATTTACTTCAGCCGTAGCAACATTTGATATTGGTAATAGTAATTGCGTTAAAATATCAGCATAAGCTAATTTAATTCTTTGACCTTCACACTGAGAAAAGAATTTGCCAATGAATAACAAAAACTCAGCCGAATCATCCAACTTATCCATTGGGTATACACTTAGCCTCAAATGTCTCATACCATGTATTATCAATTCGACATGTGGCTCTTTCTCTTTATCTATTTTCCCTGAAAACTTCTCAAGGTCAGCAATAAATCGATCAGCGACACTCATAAAGCTCGAAGAAGACATCTGACCTAAAAGCTCGGCGAACATATTCCAGTTCGCGCTTCTAATCAAACTATTTCGAAATAAGTCAGGATCCGTCGAGCGTAATTGTTTGAAAACTATTTCTTCCAATTTTTCACTCAGATCTTCACCCAGCGATTCAACGGGAGTCTGTTTAACGATCTCTACAAGAACTCGACATAAAATGTAGATACTGATCAAACTCTTTCTATCAGCTAAAATCGCAGCCTCTCGTTTTTCTTCCATAAACATCTGGGCTTGAATACTTAGATTTTTACTCAAGGACTCGCTACGCGATCCCATGCGATGATGACTTTTGGGACTACCAGACTCTGAGCTAATGCCGTTAACTGCAGCGACGGCCTTCGTAGCAGCTTCTGTCTTAGTTTTTCTCCAAAACATTACTGAATCAATGACAGGTTTCGGCTTTCTTCGTGCTATATAACCAAGCGAAGCTATTATTTTGTCAAACGTTAGATCAACACCTTCAGCAAGAATATTAGAAATGCTTGGCTCAGGACCAAGAGCATTGCCCAAACAGATGTTCATTTTTCTTTCAGCATGCCTCACAAACTGAGTAAATAATATATGCAAAGCATACTCTGACGGTGTTTTCCAGTCAACTCCTGGGATGCTGTTATTGACTGTGTGACCCTTTGAGGAAGTCGCAATACTAGCCGAGCGAGATATAGGCATCTTTCGACCCGAAGATGATCTTATGATTCGACTTGACAGCTCGTCAGGATCAGGAATTGTTATTTCATTGGTTTCACTAAGGCCCAAGCCAACAGCCTTATTCTCAGTCAGATCAGAAATACTTATGACCGCCGAGGACGAAGAGTTTATTGGATAATTATCAGTTGAATGATAATCATTATTGATGCTGTTATTGATAAACTGTTGATGTTGACCTTGACTTTGTAACCCTGAATTATTCATACTACTGTCAGTGATATTGTTAGTTGATGGTATGGGCACAATATATCCCGAGTAATCCTGCTCATTATAGAGTATATCATCATTCATTTGATGGCCAGTCTCATCTATGGCGTATGTACCATTAGACGCTGAAAACGAAGGATTTTGGTGAACAGCTGAGGTGGCCTGTAGCGGCGTATATGTAGCGACTGGCTCATTGAATTCAAAAGAAACATCTTCCGTAGTGGCTCTATTTCTAAAATCCGAGTATATGGCTTCCTCGGACGGAATATCAATCATGCCATCAGTAAAATCATCTGACGTCGGCTCTGCTGCCGAATACGAACGATTCATCATACTGCTGGACTCGAAAGCCCTGTTGATAAGCAATTAAAACTTTGGTTTCTCCACACCCGAATTTGATTACAGTTAGATAACCGTTATAACTTTTGAAGATTTTAAATAAGGTAATAGTAGTATCGAGTTTCCGAACTCCCTATACTGTAACTGGGTGATTGAGCGCAACGTGATTGAATGAATAAAAGGCGGGATAGCAAGAAAAATATATACACCGACTAGACACGCTAATTAATCCTTATCACTCTAAAAGCTGAATCGAATGAGAACAGCTCAAAATCTATTGATGGCTTTATGAATATATATAGAATAGACCCTAGGAGATAAATATACAGCCTATGCACACCCCGTGAATTACCCGGAAGTATATCGATACCAAACCTTGAATGCCGCGCATGTAAAACATGACACCAGAACATTAAAAAAAGTGAATAAAACTAAACTCAATATTGATTATTACTACACTTTAAAATTCCTCCCCCATAGTAGTAAGACAGATTTATATGATAATGAATTAGGATATCATAATAATGACGAAAAAGAACTTGATTAAATGGTATAAATAATGTAATTAGAGTACGCACCATTCAAGCCTAGAATATATTCAAACATTCCATTCTAATTTAATCAATGATATAATCTTTTCTATAATAAAGGTACTTTGTAGCTATATAACACCATTATGCTGACCACAGTTCATCCCAAGTGATATTTTTTCTCACAGCATTAGAAAAACCTTCATTGTACTGAATCCATACCCTTGAAAGGGGTCCTGAGTTACCAGCTGGTGTGGAGCTTCTACTCCGATGAATAACAGGAGTACTGGGAATTAATCTACCAAAGAAATCCCTCTTTTCCAAAGCCATATGTTGGTCATTTTTGATTTTGGGTCTCTTAGAAACAACTGCTTGAATTCCCTTCTCAACCTCATCCGTACCATTCATCTCATCATACTCACGCTTAGTTTTGCGAAGCTTTTCCTCATAAATCTCCCTAGCTAATACTTGGCGAACCGAATATTTACCCATCATATTCGTAGTTTGTTGTTCTTCTCCAAAATGTGCCAACATCTCAATTGGCGGTTCTAGTTTGTAGATTGTGGCTGTATTAATTTTGTCTTTCACAAGCCGTATATTCATTGAAAGAGCAACATGTGCTGCATTTGCCATTTGTTCCTTTTCAATAGCCTTTATCAAAGACATATTGACCGGCTGAACGTTAGGTGATATAATCCTCAGTATATAAGGAGCAAGTTCCATAGGAATATCAGCTTTTCGAAACATCTGAGATATTCTAGCTGGCATATTATTTAATAGTTGAGTAGATAATTCCAAACTAGAATTTCGGGCTTGAAATATTTCATAGTCACTCTTTGGTCTTACATTATGAACATTTGTTGTACTACTGAAGAGAGAGTAAAATGCTAAAATTGCTTGTCCAAAGTACTCCTCCAGCTGATAATGTTGCGACTGATAAACCTTCTTCACAAGCTCATCATAGAAAAATAACCAGTCACCTATCTTTCCTGGTTTAGATACCATATCATCATGATATTGCATTTCAGGATAAACAGAGAAACACCCAGAGACTAGCTTTTCGTAGTCACCGTTCATATCAGCTGTCGCCAAGATTTTTTTAGATTCATCCTCACGGGTCGGGCCACTTTCACGATGAAAAACTCGATTCACAATGTTGGACCAACCAACATTCACATCTTTTTTCTGACTAGAATTATCCTTTGATTTACCAAATTGCAAAATATTAAGCGCACTTCGCATATCACCGTCAACTTGATTGGCTATTTCCGTCAACTTCTTGGTATCTATAACCCGCTTTTCTACCGAGCATATATGCTTAAGTTTTGTTATCATCATTGACGAAGGAACCTTCTTGTACTGAATAACTTCAGCTAATGGCCTGAGATTTCTCAAGCTGTTGGCGTATACATCATTACAGATAGCGATAATGGGGCGCATAAGAAAAATATCTTTTTTCTTTTTCTTTCTTTTTTTCGAATTATCTGAACCCGCCCCGTGACGATAATTATCACAAGCTTTTTTGTCCGAGTTAATCATATCCACGAGAACACGGATAAACCCAGCCTCAGAACTTCCTTCAATTTCGTCTGCAATAATACAAACTGGCTTATTATCGTCAACTCTATGTGATTCAGTAGCACCAATAATTTTTTCCTTTACTGCTATCCCAGATCTTTCATCACTAGCATTAATTTCAAGAATTTCGTAACCAGCCTGGTGGGCAATAACATGCGCAATAGTAGTCTTACCAATACCGGGAGGGCCATGAATTAATAGAATTTTTTTATCTGGTCTACCCAGTGGATCCATCTCATTACCATCGTGAACACTTGTCTCATTAAATACGCACCTCGACCACATCTTTAGCCATGCGAGAAGTTGCCGATGTGTTCTCTCATTACCAACCAAATCAATCCAAGAATTGGGCCTCCATTTTTCGGTCCATAAAACGCCTTTGGAGTTTCCCTGATCAGTTGCAGATTTTTTACGCAGATTTAACTTTACCACTTTTTCTGCTTCAATATTGGATAAAAGACTATTAATAGGTATACCAAAATTATTATCACGATTCTCTGTTATGTCATCAAGGTTTTTTTTCTGTTCAAGCTTACTCTTGGGTTTAATGCTGATCGATTTTCCGTTAGCAAGTGTAGCTGTTCTTTGTACTGTCGAATGTAAGATGGATGATGTGGATAAACTCGGTAAAACAGTATCGAATGTAGAACTTATCTTTGTAGTACTAATTCTATTACTCTCAATGATTTCCTTAGGCATCGATGTAATCGTTTCTTCGACCCTCTGGACTTCTTGTACGCTAGGCACCGAATCACTACAACCTAAGGGAGCCTCCTGTTCTGAGTCATTCGCCACCTTATCCGAAGATCTATAAAACATAGATTTCTCAAACGTAGGCACGGGAGATAGCGAGTTAACATTGTTAACATCAGTGCTAGTGGCTGTTTGTTCTTCGGACGCATGATTTTGTTGTTCAATCGCTGAGCCACTAAGGAGATCATTCAGTTCGTTATTTAGAACCTTTTGATTCACATTTTGTGGCGAAGATGTAAAATCGTCATTTTCGGAGTCATCTTCAATACTGAAGGGATTTTGGTCCATTTTTTGGTCTTTCAATGTTTACCTTCTGATAAGTGCAAGACTGATTTTGTTCATAACTCTCTTTACTAAACGCGTAAATGGGAGTTGGACATCGCCAATATATGCACACCAACAAATAGCGAGAAGAACGCGTTAATGCTGAAGGAAAATAGGTCAATCAAGAAAGCCTTAGTTCGTATACTGTAAGAAATGCTTCTATTTCAGAATTGCTGAGTTAACTGAATTCTTAAAAACCCGTATTACAGGCTTTATGCATTGTGCAAAATAAACCACAAAGCTTATCTTACGAAGGTAATGTGACACAACACTAGAATACTAGAATACATCAATAGTTTTATTTTGAGAAAAAATATAAACTATTCTACTTAATTGGCATTCAAATTAACATATTGAAACATAAATAGATTATATCCAAAGTGTTCTGCTTGAGAACATTGACCCGTCCGAATTTTGGAGGTCTAGGTACAAGTCTGCTACAGAAAAGTTGTTTAAACTAAATGCTAAAGTATTCGAACTCGAAACGCATTTCGAATCTTGTAAGAATAATAATGGACACCGTGTAAATGCCTCACTCAAAAATTCAGAGACCCACGAGACATTCAGTGCCATGAATACTGATAATGATACAAGTATGTTTTCATGTCTTGCTTCAGCGTAATAATTTAACTAATCTTACTCATTCCCGCCTTTTTAGCTGTGAAATTTTCCATCAACTGTATCTTGGTAAATTCATCCTCCTCGGTCAATCATCTTAGACAACCAATGGAGGTGATACTTAATGCTTTGGATAGTTATGTTGAGCGACAAATCCTCATTAGCTCTTCATATTTTGAGCTGCACTTACGCTGTTTGTTAAAATTTGTCACAGGACTATCCCAGTCGGAAAGACTAGATGAAATTAATAACCTAGTCCAGAGAATACTTGATTGGATTTACAAGTGTTGCGGTTTCGCTAGTTTACGTTATTCTGACAAGTCATCATCCTACGAATACAGTGTATCATCATCATTAATGTCGTTCTGTTTAAAGCTTACACAAGCGAACTGGGAAATCACAATCCGTGAGTAGCCAAAGTTGGATATTGTGTAAAATAGTATATATGATTATTCTGCTGCTAACTGTGATCTGTTATACTCACTTTTGTATAGGTTTAATAACCATGGCTCTTAATCACGTTTCGACAATTTTTGATAAATATCAAAATATGGAAACATCAGATCCTGCTTCTCTTATCAAAGCTTCAAAAGAAAAAGAACAGATCATAGAGAGCTTCTGGTATTATTCGTGTCTGGTCAGCGATTGTTTGAACGTCTCGAGCTTTGATATAGATTCGACCCGTAAAAAATCCGTTCAAGATCTGATAAATAACTTCGAGTATAAGATAACTAGATTAGCTTGTTGTGATGATTCAAGGATAAAGTTAACCGGCCTTAGAATAATTTGGAAGCTTTACGATGTTTCAAGCTACGTTAATAATTGTTAATCCTTTGTTCGTACAGAATGTAGAAAAATTAGTTAATAAAATGATATACGATAATATATCAGTAGCTAAAAACTAAATAACAGGTGAGAAAATTACAATAACGGAGATTTAAAAATACAAACCCATGAAGAAAAAACATGAAAGGAAAATACAGAAAAAAAGAGTATGGTTTAAGGTCAAATTTCCCTGTCAACAAACGATATAAATCATAATAAATAATATAAATAAGGAAAGATTAAGAAAAAATAGAAGAAAGATGAAAAAATGAAACCAATCTATTAAGAAAAAGCCTTTTTAACTTCAATACCATGTACTGAACGAACCTTGGCAAAAAATGGATGAGACATCGCTTCCTTGGCGGTTAAACGTTCTTTATGATCATATCTAAGTAATCGGTTAAGGAAATCTAATGCTTCTGGTGAACAATATTTTCGATTTTCGTTGTTAATAAATCTATCCCAATTACGACGAGGGTAAGTTCCGATGTCATCAAACTCTGGTCCAAGCTGTAAATCGTATTTACTGAGATACTTGTAGAAATCGTCTGTACCAAGTACTCTAACGATTTTAACGAGCTGGTCAGTGTTGGAGTTACCGTGGAAGAAAGGATCCTTTTGAAAAATCATAGCAGCGAAAGTAGCACCAAGAGACCACATGTCAAGAGAGTAATCGTATTGTTGCAAGTTAACTAAAAGTTCGGGCCCTTTATAGTATCTAGAAGCTACACGAACATTATAATCAACTTCGGGATGGTAAAACTCGGCTAAACCCCAATCAATAAGTCTCAACTGTAGGCCTTGTTAGAAAATTTCCTCTAAAGTTCCAAGGTGTCTTTTGAAAGAACAGTAGTAAATAACAAAAATCATATAATAAAATAATTACCAACCTTTTTCTTTTCATGATCGATCATGATATTATGAGGCTTAACATCTCGATGCATAATACCCTTTGAGTGGGCAAAGTCTAAAGCCTAAATACATTTTCTGTTAGAGACAGAACGATGAAAACTGGGGCCGAATGCCTCGCAAAAAGCCTGATCTTACCCTTAACAGCTCAAAGATGTAATATTGTTGGTCATAAGAAGTGAATGTAGGATATAACATTCTGAAATCAACATTATTGATATGTTCGAAAATAAGCGCCGGCGATTTACTCTAGATCAAAAATGAGGCCAGTTAGATTTGTTCTTCAAAAATATTTAACTCTAGGCTATTAGCGACTTTGAAAAACATACTTGCGGGTCACGGACAATATCATAAAGAGTGATGATATTAGGTCCGCCAGCCAGATTTTGAAGAATCTTTACTTCTCTCTTAATCTTCTTCCGCCTTACGGGCTTCAAGGCCTTGATAACGACAATCTGTTTATTATTGATGTTGATACCCTGAAAAACTTCGGAATATTTGCCACGACCAAGTTTTTTGATTATCTCATAGGGTTCAGGATCAGCCCAGGTAAACGAATATTTTTCTATGTGAAATGTGATGTTAGTTCACTGACTTATAACCAAGTAACGGCTAGGCTGTCAAAGAGACCAAAAATCTCAAGATTCAACATACCATAATCCCAATAGGCATTGGGCATACGTTCATTGACGTCGGCGTAGACGCGAGAGACTGACATTTTGATACTGAACAGGTCTGAATGATTACCGATGGAGCCTGCGAGATTGATGTTCGATGGGTAGGTTGGGACAAATTCTTCGCCCAGGAGGCACAAGAATCGCACAACGAACCAAACTTCTGATAACGCTGGACCAGCACAAAATGGACAGGCAACTAATTAACACCTATATGGTTAGCGATGATGACTCTGCTGATTCGGTTGAGATCATCAGACAGTTCGCCGAATGTGAGTCTCTTCTGTGTTAGCGTTAGGTTTACCGAGTCTTTCGTTTAGAGTATTACTAACTGATATAGCCATAATGAGCGGGAATGCTAAACTTGTCGAGCTAGTCCAATTGCTTGGTGACCACCTTACTACTGAGGACATAGTTACCAGATCAAAGGGTTCGTAATATTTGAACGTGCCATTGCAACGGTTCACACTGCAATAGTGCTTTTTGTTTCAAGGGCAGCGTTTCTAACTCAATTTATCTATTTTAGCTACAAACTGTATCGCGGAAACCATTGCCCAGCTAAAAGCTAATACGTTAACAAAGCAACAGGGTATGTGCTAACTTACTTTAGCGAATATATTAAGTACATCATTGCTAACTTTCTATATTAGTTTCGGTCGTCACATCTTTCTTTGCCGGACGACTCGTCGACGAGGACTCCATTAAAGCAGTTCTCAATGGCCTCAAGGCTATTGTTAACATGTCATTTTTTGCAGTTACCAATGTAGAAGATTTATTGTCATCTATATTTGAGAATATTCGAATGGCTAAATTAACTCAGAATAGCAGACATTTGGTTTTTGAAATTTTAAGCACAATTTTACAGAAGCATCTCAAGTATATTAGGGGAAACCTTGGTACTAAATTTATTAAAGGTTACGTTGAAATCACTAGTGGAGAAAAGGATCCCAGAAATTTGATGGCTTCTTTCGGTATCAACAAAGTAATTCTTAACGAATTTGATATTAGTGATCATGTCGAGGATCTTTTCGATGTTACATTTTGCTACTTCCCTATTACGTTCCAACCGCCAGCAAATGACCCTTACCGGATTACATCAGATGATCTTAAGAAGGCATTAAGGTCCTGTATCTCTGCTAATGGTCAATTCGCCAAAGATGCATTCCCTGGCCTTATTGAGAAACTTAACTCTAGTTCCCTTAGTGTCAAGAGGGATACACTTATCACTATGAAATCTTGTATTGAGAGTTATGGATATGAAGTAATGAGGGCTAATTGGAAGCTTATATGGAATGGTATAAAATTTGAAGTTTTACACGGCTCCGAGGATAATGTTCCTGAACTTATCTTGGATGTATTACGTGCTGTTGCTGCTACACTCGCATCAGCTCCAGATGCTTCGTATTTAACTCAATATCTTGATACTGTCGCTAGCGAGTGTAATGAAAGGTTAAAGGATCCTCAGGGAAAGCTTTCCCAGGAATCTGCCACGATTGCCTCTTCCGTCGCACAGGGGTCTTTTGAATCATTGCATTATATGATTAACAGTTGTATACCTGTTATACTTGCTTCTTGTGTTGGCCCAATGCCAATTAATCAACAGCGTGCTGTATTGGAAATTTTAATGAAGTTTATCAACGCGTCAGATTCATTTTATGGCAATCAAGATCATATTGATTTTACTGCAAAGGAGAATCCCTTGTTACCCCATAAAGATAAAATATTTGAGCTTTACACTAAGGCTTTAGTGGGTAACTCAAGAAACGAAGTTAATCTGATCAATCTTGTGATGCTGAGTTTAGCCAAGCTTGCTCAATCAAAAAATCTTCTCGATGACAGTGAAATTGGTTTGATTGTTCAATACTTGGATGAAATTATACTGACTGAAGAAAATGAAAAAATTGTGATGGTGGCCCTAGCGACCTTGAAACAGATATCTAATCAAAATTTCAACCTCATCTTTGATATCACCATCCCCGCCTTTATGGCCCAGCTTCCTGATAGTGATGATATTAGTGATCCCGTCCTTATGGATAATACTAGTGATAAAAGTTACACTCAAATACTAAGATATTTGGCTGAGTTATCTACCAACAAGACATTATTTGACGTTTTATATATCAAATTACTCAATAAGCTTGATGTTGTTAATGCTAATGGTGCATCTCTGAAATATATTCAATCAATATTTTTCAGTTTATATTTAGCATTAACACACTTGAGTAAGGATGCTACTCAGGACTTATCGTCTTACATCTATAAATTTATTCCTAAAATTTTTACGAGAGTTTTTGTTGCTGCTTTCGAAACTCCTGAGACCCACCCTTTGAGATCAGATTTCGTAGTCGATATCACAGCCAAAATGTTTATGTTAGTGTCACATGAACTCACTGAAGAACAGCAACAATTATTTGTTGATGAATTATTTAAGGTTTTCATCTTCTCGTCTAAATCTTCTCTTCTCACCACTGACAAATTGGCTAATTTTAACTTATTTGAACAAACTACAGCTCAGAATCTTATCTTTATTTTCGCGGCTGCTCTTACTCCTATTAAGAAAGAAGTCATATTTTCTCAAATTACTCCCAGTCAGTTGTTATCCAAGGCAATTGACAGCTGCGAGATAACTACTAGCGTTCATGATAGACTAGGATTTCTCAGATTGATCGGTCTAATTGTGAATAAATGGTCAGGACAGGTTGAAACCAAAGATTTTGTTGCATCTCAACTTAAAGCCCTTATCTTAGAATTGAACAATTCTGAAAACATGCGTGCTTCAGTTAACGACTTGGAAATCGCTTCCTGGATTGTCAAGGGCCTCATTATGCGTGGAGATCAAGTTGGATTTGCTGCGGTTAATGAATTGATCAACTTAATTGCTCGCCCTAAATTAGGCGCTTTTGTTAGTAGGTCGTTTGATATTATATTTGCGGATGATGATTTCCTTTGTAAAGAGAACAATATGGTCATAAGATTACTTAGTAAGCAGCGTCTTTTCTCCATGGTAGTTCCACGTTTGGTTGACGGTTTCAAGGGAGCCGAAAAGGGTTCAGCGCAAGCGAATTATTTAATTGGACTTTCTTGTATTCTTAGATCCGTCCCATCCAAGATCATAATTCCCGAACTTCCCAAGTTTCTTTCACTTTTGATTCAATCTTTATCTCTTCCCGATCCTACAGTCAAGGAGGCCACCATTGACACCTTAAGTATTACATTGACGGACTCCTTTGAAGTGTTTTCTGATCATGTGCCTACATTGATAAAACAATTGTTAGAATCTTCAAAGCCTTCTGTTGCGAATACCACTAGCGTCAAATTGGCTGCTCTTAACTGTTTGAGACTTTTCCCCAAAACCTTTAAGACGGAAATTTTATTACCTTACAAGCATCAAGTTATTCAAGATTTAACATCCGTCCTCAGTGATCCTAAAAGAGATGTCAGGAAGGGCGCAGCTGATTGTAGACAAGAATTTTTTGAGTTAGGTATTAAAAGCTAGGTATCTCGTATTGATATAGCCGCTGAATTCGAAGCTTGGTACTGTTGTAGGTAATGCGTCATATGATCTTATGATTTATAACTGGTTCGCTCGTCCTCTTTTTATTTTTCCTTTTGCATCATTATTAGAATCAATTTTTTGTAAAACGATATACAGTTATTACGATATAAATATAAATATATATTTGATTGATTTTTCTTTATCTAACGAGTCTACTCATAATCATCATCTTCATCAAATGAAGATTCAATTTCCTCTACTGAATCGTCCAAATCCTCCACGTCAATAGCGTAGCTCTTAGGCGCAGCTCTAGCTGCTCTACGTGGGCGCTTCACGCTAGGCTCTAAGACAGGATCAGACATAGTTTCCAAACTATCATCATCTAATTCTTCTTCAGAAGAGATAACTCTTTTTTTGGCCCTATGATTGGCTGGTGATGGCGCCTTCCTGAGATTATTTGTTTTAATTGCCGCAATGGGGGTTGAAACTGAAGATATGAGATTCGGTGCGACAGACGTTGAATATGCTGAAGTTGAAATGAGCTCATCCTCACTGTCAGAGCCTAGGTCAATTAGACCATTACCAAACTTTGAAACAAATTTAGAAGGCTTGGCCACAACAGATCCAGGAGAAGTGAAAATATCTTTTGTGCTATCAGAATCAAGAGACGATTTTCCAAAAGAGCCCATACCAGAAAATGTATCGCTTTCTCCTGTGTCCGGGCTATCAACCTTCTTAGGTTTAGCTATGGTTCCAAAGATGGAAGAGCCGGTTCCGAAAATTGAAGGAAATGTGGCTTGCGTTTCCATTTTTGGATTGGAGTCTGCCGATGAAGATTCCGATTTTATTATGACTCTATCGCTCGTGTTTGTCATAGCTTCGTCAGCGACCTCCTCTATTTTCGGTCTTACTTCAAATTGCAGTCTAGCCTGCTTTGAAGTTGAGACCAGTTTTGCCAGCGGGATCGGGTTTGGCTTAATGAACACTCCGACAGGCTTCAGAATATCCTGTTTCACTGGCGCCTTCTTTTTCTTGGAAGTATCAAGCACAAAATCATCATCGGTCTTCTTCTTTCTCGACTTTTTAGTTGCAGTTTTCTTGGTAGGAATCATACTATTACGTTTTTCCAAGTCATCTTCCATAAAATTTTCCCAAGCAACAACAAAATCATCAAGATCCCTGTTCCACAAATCTTTTGGCGACAATTTAAGTAAGGCAATAAGCTCTAGTTCCTTTCCGTTACACTCTTTCAAAAGTTTTTCGTATCTTTCACGGGTCAGTGACCAAATTTGCATACCTAGTAAATAGTCAAAATCTGAGATAAGAATTTTTTGCTTGTTAGTCAAAATTTCATCGTTCTCGGTATCCTCTTGACCTGTTTCCGCGACAAAATCATCGGGAACATCTTCAAAGATGGGTAAACCATTCTTTCCAATACGAGGGAATTTTAAGGATTGCAATTCTTTCACTATTTCATCACGTTTACGGTTGGTAACGATCAGAGTTTTTTCAATGATCATTTTAACAAAGCGTGCCTGCTGAGAAATTTTCTCGAGTTGGTTTTGAAGCAAATTTGTCATATATTCCTTTCGCTTTTGATAAAAATTAATTCTAATAGGATAAAAGTCCCTCATTATTTCTTCAGGACTTGAATATTTTTTAATTCTGTTTTGAGGATCGAACGCAACCATATTGCTCAAACTAACTGAAGAATTCATCTTGAAACGCTCATAAAAGCCTAAAGCTTCCGTTTTTTTCATTTCTTCATCGGTAAGAGTGACCTTGAAATTGATACCAATACCATGTTCTTCAGTCATGTCTTCAATCCACCCTTTATCGTTTCTATCCTTTTTGATATTATTCAACAAAAATTCCTTCATGCTGACGGTCCACATTTTAATTGGCAATTCAGTTATTTCAATATTATTATCGTCAATTTTGTTGATAATACCACTTACTCTATACTTATCAGGGCCCATTGGCTCAATTATACCTTCCCATCCTCTGTACCATGGATGCATAGATACAAGGTCCTCACCATTCATCATTTTTCGGAGGTTATCAACGATATCTAACGGATTATAGGAAGGAATATTACTACTCCAACCGGTGCCGATACCTTCACCACCATTGACCAATACCATGGGAATGATTGGAACATACCACTCCGGCTCAACAGTTTCTTCGTCATCTTCCAGATAATTGAGTAAAGGATCATCTGCGTTTGGAAAAACTTTTCTGGTAACTTCATTCAATTCAGTGAAAATATATCTTGCTGCGGCTGCATCTTTACCACCTGTTGCTCTTGTACCAAAACAGCCGTTGGGATTGAGGAGATAAAGATTGTTACTACCAACAAAGTCTTGAGCTAAACCAATAATGGTTTGAACAAGTGATTGTTCACCATGGTGATACCCTGTGTTTTCAGCTACATTGGCAGCTAAATTACCAACCTTAATTTCATTTTTCAAGTTACGCTTAAAACAAGCGTACATGACTTTTCTCTGACCGGGCTTTAAGCCATCAAGTACCGATGGAATTGAACGGATATTATCAGCCATTGAGAAAAGAATCAATTCTTTATTAATAAAGTCACTAATGGGCACTTCCACAATGCTGTTATCCAGATGCGTACCTGGTCTGAAGTTTCTAAGCCATTCTTTTCTATCGTCGGCCTTCTTTTTAGAGAACGCGAGTTCGATAAGTTGTTGGTCACCTTCTTGAAGAGCATGAAACTTTTTCAAATGCTTATCAAGTTGAGAAAAGTACTCTCGACCCTCTTGGTGTGACGAAGTACCCAAACCCTTATAATATTTATGTTTCCAAGAGCAAGTTTTACCCTCATTATCTCTCCAATATTCGAACTCAGGCATGTTGAAAAATGATATAACATTGATAACAGTTTTACCTCTCATTACAGAAACTTTAACAATCGGGGTAACGAACTCAATCAAGAAACCAGGAATATCCAATAGACCGGGGAACGTTGAGTCAATAAAGTTAATGATAAGGCCCTTGATATGCGAACCATCATGATCTTGATCAGTCATAATCATAATATGGCCGTATCTTAGATCAGAAGTATTGGCATAATGTTTCTTGTGCTGTAAGCCCATAATTTGCTTAATCGCTTGAATCTCATTATTTTTCATAATTTGATCATGAGAAGCTTCGCGCACATTCAACAGTTTACCTCTAAGGGGAAATACACCATAGTAATCTCTACCTACAACTGCCAAACCAGCAACCGCTAGAGACATTGCAGAATCACCTTCTGTCAGAACAAGCGTACATTTATGACCTTCACGCGTGCCTGCCTTATTAGCATCTTCTAACTTAACGAAACCGGTTAAACGTTTCTTTTTGTTACCGTCGGTTTTTTTTAAATCCTTGTCCGCATTACGGCCAGCAATATCCATGACATTTTCGACAATGGATGTTTTCAAGACCTTCTTTACAAAATCTTCTGTCAGCACACACTTAGAACCGAAAGCTGACACTTTTGTTGTAAGCTGTTCTTTAGTTTGAGAAGTGAAAGCTGGATTTTCAATTAAGCAATTGACGAATAAAAACATGTTGCCCCTGATTTGGGACGTTCTTAATTGGGCACTCTTGTTCTTCTTTTTGACATGATCGAGGACTTTTGCGGTAAGTTGATCAGCAATATAATTTACGTGGGTACCGCCAGATGTCGTAGCGATAGAATTAACGAAGGACACTTGCTGAAAGTTACCATCAGAAACTGCAAATGCCACCTCCCATCTATTGTTGATGATTTCATGGACAATTTTGGGTTTTGGTAGAGCAGCCAAAGCCTCCTCATCAGCCACAAGACCATTTTGTTCGTATTCGGCCTTGGCCATGGCATTAAGGAACATTTCAACGTAGCTCTTGAAATCTTTAATCTTAAGACGTTCCTTATTGAGATATACCTTCACCTTAGAACTTGAGCCAGCTAAATCATATACTCTTCTCATTAAAACACCAACTAAATCAGCGTCAATTTTGTCCATTTTGAAGAGCTTTAAATCAGGCTTAAATGTAATTCTTGTGTATTCAGACACCCTCTTCATAGTTGTGATTTTGGGTTTCGAAACCTTTGACATATTGTCTGACCATGTCTGTACATAAATCTTATTGGTATTCTTGTCTGCAGTTTCAAGGATGAATTCAGTAGAAAAAATATTACAAAGTTTAGCACCAAAGCCGTTTCTCCCGCCTGTTACTTTTTTTTGATTATCGTCGTAGTTACTTGAAGTTAAGAGATTACCGAAAATAAGTTCAGGAATATAAATTTTTTCCTTTTCATGGATCTCAATTGGAATACCCTTACCGTTATTGTAAATCGAAATAGTATTATTTTCGACATCAATATCAACTTTGAGCTCATCCATAGTAGGATCTCTAATTTTGTTATCAGCAGCATTTACTAAAATCTCATCAAAGATCTTGTACAAGCCTGGAACAATAGTAACACTTTTCCATACCATACCATTTGTCTTAGAATCATATACCCACATTTGCTGTTCCGTAGGCTCAACTGAGCCAATGTAAGTATCAGGACGTTTCAGAATATGCTCCAATTGAGTAAGTTTTTGATAAGTAGACGATGCTGACTTATCATCAACAGTTGAAGCCCCATCTGAATCTCCAAAATTGATTTGGTTATCCTGAGTTTCACCTCCATCGTGCTCATTCAAAGTAATTGAAGCTGGTGTAGTTTGAGCGGTTTTAGGAGGTATGTCGAAAGGGGACTTTCTAATTACAGGAACAGTTGTTTTGACTCGTTTAGTTGTTGTTATTGGTGCCGCGCTGGCTCTTTTCGTACCGGTAGCTGCTTTTTTAGTTGTTTTGAGCGGGGCTTCATCAGCAATGAAATCGCTATCGTTATCATCGTTAACGATGAAATCGTCATCCTCGAAGTCGGACATTGTTACTTATTGCGGTTCTTTATTTGGTATTTGCAAAATTAACAATTAATCAAGTTGAAATCAGACACGCGACTGGAGATATTGATACTCAAAAATGAAACCGGTTTTAAAAAAAAATTGGTTCCTGAAGATATTATTTGTAAATTTCGAAATAAAAATATAATTAAACAATTGTAGAACTACAGTTAAAAGCCAACAAAGTTAGCCGAAGCCGCAACTACCAGGATCTATCATGGGTTAGGGTATCAGGAATTAGCGTAATCTAAAAAAGTGGTTAGCATTTCATGGACATCAAATCATTGTTAAAAATCTATATACGGGATTAGCTTTTCCAAAATATCATTTTAGTAGTGGGAATGACTCCAGATAAAAAGATAACTGTAAAGGCGTAAATTATCAAATATGCAAAAAACTCCGAAACGGGGAATCGAACCCCGGTCTGGTCGGTGAGAGCGACCTATGATAACCACTACACTACATCGGAATGCTTTTTAGAAAAAGGGCCCAACCGGGAATTGAACCCGGGACCTCTCGCAGACAGAACTTTCTGAAAAACCCTAAGCGAGAATTATACCACTAAACCATCGGGCCTTATATATTAATACTTGTTTATAGGGCCTATTCAAACTATTTTTAAAGAATTCAAGACTTACAGAACGCGGTACTCGCAATAATGCGGCTTCTTTCTGTGAAGGTGAATATAAATCAGAGTCAAACTATTTTGTCAGTAAAAATAGCGTTCATCAGGATATCCAAATTGGCGTGGCATATATCTTTTCCGAGTACACGGCATTAGCATTTTACTTATGTATCTACTTCTTGGACATAGATCGGGCATTTAAAAAAACTTGACATCTAAAAATGTAAAGAAAGAAAAATGTAGTGGTAGTGGTATCTCTTATTGGGTTTTCACATTTCTTTAGTCAAAGTCTAAAACTACTGTTGAAATTTGGAAGTCTGCAACATTTTGCCCGTTTAAGCACCAAATCATTTTAATCATGCTCAATCAAATTTATCTATTTCTATTTATCTCCTGCTGAGAATGTCATCAAAATTAATTTTGTTCCGCCAGGATGCGCGTTAATTTGTATCACTACTTGGTATTATACAATAAAAAGTGTAGCTTAATACGCGTTTCATTGAATATGACAATTCTAACATATTTAGGAGCGAAATCCACTATATTTTCATTTATATGGATAAATTGCCCCTTCTTTATTCAATGTAATACCAAATGGATCCTAGGCATTGCATCTTTTCTATTTTCACCATCCCCTTGCATGATAATCAAAATCAGCTACCTCAGCAATATCTAAATTGCTCTTCCATCGTTCATCCGAGCATTGTTTATCAGTTGGCACATTATCGGTTCCATTTTTTACTAGCTTGGTGATATCCACGGATGTATGCCTTCGCCTTAACCCTCCAATGTCACACACTTCACTTTCATTGTCTTTAGTGTTCTCAAAATTGAAGTTAAGACATTCCAGATCCATTAACCCTTTATCATCAGCTTCCTCTTTATCTCTGCGAATAGTTCTCCTAGTTTTAAGAGCATCATCCAGTTTCCTTTGTAAAATGATATTTCGCTTCAGTGAATTACTTAACTCATTTCCGAGATCAGTCTGTTCTTTATTAGTAGCAGCTCGGTATATATCTGGACCAGATTGACTGGTAACGGGTGACGCAATAACTGTATTGGTACCCCTGGTGGTGGACGATGATGAAGCAGAAGAATAGTGATTATTATTTGATGTATGTATTGTGAACATAGAATAATTTGGTTCGGTTGGCTTGGAGGTAAGTAACGTCTCTGAGGGTGAATCTACTGACATAGTAGTATCATTTGATGAAGACGAGTTATTGAGTGCTGTTGTAAGCTGTAACCCAAACTTTGTAAACTTAGACACTGGTTTGGAAGTTGGTATTGTCCTATTGGCATCATTTGAAAATATTCGTTTCAAATTTAAGCTTGATTTTGAAGCTGACGTTGACTTAGAGATTGAAAATTCCGATGTTTTATTACTTTGACTCGCTGCTACAGTCCCCATCAAATTTAATGCGGTGGTCGATTTTGAACTGAATAAGGGTTTTGAAGCATGGGATTCATTCGAAAGCCCATATGTCGCTTTATCAATATTTCGCTTAGATGATAGTAAGGATAACGACGAACTTTTGATATTCTGATCGGATACACTTCTGTCCTTTTTTTTGGCAATTTGGTTCTTCCCTCTCCTTAGTTCTGAAGGTGATCGTTCGTACATATCAGTTGAGGCAAAGTTTACGTTTTTATGTGTATCGTCAGAGACATGCAGCAAGTTGGATAATCTTGAAGATCCGAGATTAGGTTTTAAACAATCACCCTTCATCAAAAAGCTTGAATTGGTTAATTTATTGTCATCATCACTAAGTTCTTCGTCAACTGAATCCCAATCAGAAATGTCTGGTGATTCGCCATTTTGTTTATTCCCATTATCGATGTTTTTATTGTTAGCATGGTCGACACCATTTTGATACACGGCACCGACTTTTCTATTATCATTATCGGCTTCTTGATTATCAACAGATTTTTCTGATGCCGACTCGAACCGCAAAGAAGATTTTCTTTCTTGGCTTACCGACGGTATTGAAGCATTGTCATTTGATCCGATAAATCCACTGTCGTCACTATCCGAAGTTGATGAGTCGATGAAGAACATGTTTTTACTCTTCTTGATTTTATTTTTAGTGAACAAGCGTAAAGGATTGAAGTCAATGTAATCACTCTTTACTGCTTCTTCTTTTCGTAAAGAGGGTGTAGAGTTTGGGTGAGCAGATGGTAGGCTAACATTAGACGGGAGATCCATTTTAGATTTTGATCGTACAAAGGACACTGATACATTTGATAGATCAAATCCTCTAACAACGGACGTGGTCCTATGCTTATAAGATAATTTGTCCTCGTTATTCGAATCCTGGGAATCAGTGGTTTCAACAGAATCAGCACTTCTTGTAAACTTACCATCAGTAGAGTAGTTTTGTGAAGCTTCGGAGAAGCTTGGGTGTTTTTTGTCTTCTTCATCGGAGTGATCTGAAAATTCAATAACACAAGATATGGCTTGAGGTCTAGATTCTTCCTTTTTACGTGAAAATAGTAATCCTACAGGAGTGATTATAGGATGTAACTTGGCTTTCAGTAATGGACTGGCGCTTGACGAATTCGTACTGGCCATTGTTGATGTTAATGCTTGTATTGAAGCCTGTGGTACTGAAGTAGGTACTACTTTAGACTTCAATAACGTTAAAGTAACACTAGATCTTTTATTCTTTTGATTTGTCACAATTAAGGAACTGCTCTTACTATTCTTTTGTAATTTGGTGTGAGGCCTGATCTTTTTAGCCGGTGGTGTTGATATCACCCTATTCTTTCTAGAAAATGAAATCACGTTCCCACGTTCACGATGTGTGTGTGTCTGTTCCTGCATCTTTTCACCTTCGCTATCGTCTTCGGGTAACTCTACGTGTGTTTGTGTCTTTTCACCGCTATTCTCATTTTCATCCTTCCGCAATTCGGCGCTTTGTCTAAAGTCAACCAAACTTTCTTCAGAGGATTTGAGAAGCGTCATAAGTTGTTGTAAATTGGCGGTTGAAAGTTTGAGTCGTTTAGGTCTTTTGTTTCTGGTAGTCATAACCTTAGCCGTGGGAACGGCCGTGATATGCGAATATGATGGCCACTCCGCTGGTGACGATGAAGAAAGTGATCCTGAACTTTCAATAGACGTGGGTAATGCAGGCATTTGAGCTAAAGATGAGCTTTCTTCGATATTTAACTCAATAGGCGAGGACGCTGTGTTTGTTGTAGCAGTCCGGTTCGGCATCATATTGAGCCCTTGTTCCTCTAAACAATGTGAAGTTTCGGGGCTTGTTTTGAACTCCATACCATTCAGGCTCGCATGTTTGCCTTCTTGTGCTATAAATTCCCTATTCCACAATCGCCACGATAAATTTTCCAGTCTTCGTCCATTCTCGATGGTATCGGGACACTTTGAGAATATGGCCCACATGGAAGATAGACTGTCTGTAGATACATTTTCGAATGTTGCGATGTGAGGTGATAATGCTAATAAAGGAATAGAGGTCTTGTGTAGAGCGTCCGCATTATTATTAGATGGAGCTTTTGAAGTAAAATGGTTCTCCATTATCCTGGAGCTAAATGCTTTGTTTCTACTCTTGTTGTTCTTCGCAGTCCGTTTCGTCCACCTTCCGGCTTTACCCCGGAATTTCTATTGGATGCGGGGTCGTTTAATCGCATATGATTGAGTATTAGTAATCAGGTTTGAGCCGCCGTGAACTGATAGCAAAACAAACTTCTTTTGAATAATATCAATCTTTTTCTTCCACTTATCGTGATAAAGCATGTTTTATTAGAAAAGATAGAAATTAGAATTCTATATGTATATATGTACGAAAAATTAAGGAAGGATATTTTATTTGTGCAAATGATCAAAAAGAAAGGCTGGGAATAGCCGAACTACAAAATTTCACAAATCTACTTAAATGCAGTTCCTCATTAATAATCGGCTTTATTCCATAACAGGGATGTTGTATCTTATATTATGCCAGTATTTATATGCAGTCAAGGATTCGAATCTGTTCTAACTTCCACTTCTGAGTTCTTTATGATCGTATTTGAAACTGAACCTCAAACGGAAATGAAAGATTAATATAAAAAGAATAAAATATTCCATTTGATTCATCCGCTACAGTCCAATTACTTGCCAACACAGGATATATTTCACCAGATCAGTAAAAATAATAAATAACAGAAATCACAATTGGGCTTTGTCATGCAATACTAGTGAGAAACAGTCTTTCACTGGAAATCAAAAAGATATGATTTTCTTCTTTTTTGTCAAACTAAAACCGTGGAAAAAAATGACTTAACTTTGAGTTTCTGAGCATACATTTAGAGTTCAAAGAGATTATCAAATACGTTGCATTTCATTAGTATTATAGAGGGTGTTATTAGGTTTGCAGTTTCTAAGTTTCCTATAGTAAATTGGTTAATTCTTCTCTGAATGTTTGTTATTATCTTGAGGATACGGGGTCATTAATATTCCCAGCAATCAATTGAGATTTCCCAAGCATCTGTCTGCCTCACCACAACCGCGTTTTCGCTCTTCGGAACTTCACCAAATTTTCGGACGATTCCACTACCCAAAAATAAGTCAACGCTATTTCAAAAAAAGTAAATAGACTGTAGCACCTTCAATTTCCAAGTGGAATCCCTCCGTCGTACTTTCGAAAGCTCTCTTTGGCTTAACTAAGATTGATCGGACGGGAAATCGTGCTTTCCAACGGATATGACCAGAGACAATTGTTTAGCAATTAAGCGGTATATAGGACGCATCAATCTACGTAACTGATGAAATATTTACTTGAGAAGAAAAATTGAAATTAACTGATTTAAGGAAAATTAACAAATATTTCTAGTCTCACTCAACCAGTTAGAAGATTAAATGGTAAATCATTGAATTGTGAAGTTTCATTTATTATTAGTGTCTTACCGGCATATAATCTGAGTGGTTCTCGTCAGATCGATTCATCTAGTTCATATCTTAGCATTTTTGTTTGCTCCTATTCCAGGTGAAGATCAACAAAAAGAAAAACAATTTCCCGCAAATTGATATCTAGCAAATCCTTATCGGCCTTTCAATCTCTTATTGGTTGTAGTTTTTTTCACTAATAAAGCCTGATACGTTCTTGTTATTGCCAATCGCGTGTCAGAGTATATTTATATTGTATTTGAAATCACTTATGAATTCGTTACATAATGATATATAGTAAGAGTATGATGGCATGGCAACAAAATAATAAGCGTACGATGTCCTTACATGACAAGGATATGATAAGTTTATAATGCGTGACAGTAATATGACAAGGGTGGACTACTACGACCATAGTAGGGGAACAAAAAAAAACATAACGAAACTACGATGAAAAATCATGAAAATAGCAGGACGACAACAATACATTAATATAATAACGACAACTTAAGAATAAATGACCTGATAAAAAATATTAATATGATAACGCCAACATAGTCACTATCCAACGGTCAGGGAATGAAGAGAAGAAAGAAGAAAAAGTGTTTTGATATAACCGTATAGTTTCTGATGGGGCGAGATTACCATACTTTCTCTTCATCGGTGTAGTTTTGTATATCGTCCAGTGTTAATAATGTAGCCATTCTGTCGCCAAAATGCAGCCAGAGTAGCCACCATGTTATCATGATGAGCCGTTGTATTGACGGTGTTTTTGTGAAATTTACTCAGATTTAGGTATTTCGTGCGGCTCCCGGTGCTTCTTAGCTGCTGTTTAATTAATGTGGGCTTTTGGCTCACGGCTTATACTTAGGTTTTGAGCATACTATGCGATATTCGAAGTTGATGAAGTGAAAGTACATGCATGCTATCACTGCCATTGGACAGGAAATGAAGTCCATATAATAAATGGATTGATTTCTTTGGGTAATATTGAGAAAAATAATAACTAATTTGTACTTTCAAGTTTAGTGATTGGCAATGGTACGAAAATGTCTAAGAAAGCAGTTTCGAGATCAAAAAGTAGCATATGTATATGAGAATGAATCTTTGCGTTTTTAATTGAGAGATTTCTCTACGTATACATCGTTTTGGAGCGTATAAAAGAAAATTCATCTTGGCTTTATTTTATTTTGTGCTGCTCTTTTCGATTACAACTCAAATTCATGTACAAAAACACGCTCTTTTGAAAAGTTAGCAGGAAAAAATTGAGCTTAAAGCAAAAAGGATTAATATAATGTTACTAGTGAATAAATAAATACATAGATAGGGGTATACCTAAATAACTAAACTGGCGAACTTGTCTTAATCAATTACTTGGAGTTACCACTGTTATTACTTAATAAATTACTGAAGAAACCTTTACTCTTGTCAGCGGCCTTGTCAATCGTTTCATGACTCTCTTCAAGGGCATCTTGCTTGCTTTGATCAAAGTATTCTGACCATTCCTTCTTCTTTTCTTCCACAACAGAATCCCATTGTGACTTCTTATCTTCGGCTTCTTTTTTCACTGTTTTATAATCAGCTTCGGCTTGCTTCTTATTAGCTTCAGCTGAAGATTCCCATTCCTTCTTCTTCTTTTCGACTTCAGACTTTAAGCGAGCGTACTCGCTTTCGTAATCCTTCTTCTTGGACTCAAATGCGGAGACCCATTCTTCCTTCTTCCTGGCCACAGCATCCTTAATATCACTGACCTTGTCATCAATATCAGACTTGACATCACCAATCTTATCATTAGTTTTTCTGATAGCGTCATTGTAGGTACTTTTGGTCCATTCGGCCTTATTTTCTAACTTCTCTTGGCCATGGTTAATCTTGTTGGCAGCCTTGGCTTCCAGTTTTTCGGCATCGACCTTGGCAAGATGAGCGGCTTTTCTAGCATGTCCCTTGGATTGATACAAGTAGTAGCCAGCACCACCGAGAGCGATGGCACCGATAGTCAAAGGAATTTTAGCCATTGTAGATAGTTATTAGTAGTTGTTAGGTAAGGGGTGGGGGTGGTAGGTTGTATATGTAATGCGTGAGAGTGGATGCAAAGGGTACTCAATTGATGGTAATTGATATAGATGAATGCACTCGAATAATTAGATATTGTGTGATTGAATAGAGTGGGGCTGCGAGCTGGCCCCATTTATAGCCTTACAAGATTGCTATGTGAGTATGATTGCTATACTGCGTTCATGCATACTTACGTAACGCGTGACTTATCGCTGGAACACCGGGGGGGAATTATCCCTCGTCACCTCGGTGTCTCACATTGTTGTTTCAAAGACAATTGATTCATCAAGTTAATTCTGCCTCACGCGGGTTTAATATTCAGTGTCTCCCATGCTTTTTCCTCCCTGAATCATGTGTTGGCGGGGGGTCTCTTTTTGTAGCTGAGTTAGTAGCCTGATTTAAGTCCGCCTCATCTGGGCTTCGCTCGCGTCCTTCCAATGTACAATGATGTCATACAAAATACACATATGGCAACCATCGCTACGATGTCAATACGAGCATAACAGTATCTTGCTCAGATGCGATCCCAATAGTCAATTGCTTTAATTGAGTGAGGCTTTGTTTACTCGCTTTCTTATTCTTCGCGAATTCCATTTCTCTCTTAGCCAAGATTTCCGGGAATGAAAGTATCGCATAATACAACCTCAGAAATCAGAATATTGGTACCGGGAGCTATCAGAAACACGGCCGTATTGTTAAAAAATGTTTAACTCTGTGTCAAGTTTTATAATTAGAAAAAGAGGTTAATGATTTGCGTCATCTTTTTTTTCTAGGATTCGTTATTGTTATTGTTACTTTCACTTTATATGGGTGTATGGTTAAGGTAACGGTTATATTTAAACTTTGATATCATTTATCAGATTGCTATGGCCATCACAAAAAGACTCCAGAAGGGAAGCTTGTGAAACAAAGGATATTAAAATTTTATTAGACTAAAGATAAGTAAAACAATAATGCTAGGAATAAAACATAATAATCTTAGTTTAAATAAAACAATAATTACCTTCCTGTAATATAAATTGGATTCCGAACATATACTCATTCTCACCTTTACAGTAGGAGGCCTTCCTATTCTAGTACCTTCAATTAAACATCCCTTACTCGGATAAAAATAGATTAAATTCGCCAAAGAGAATCACTTGATAAAACCCTCGGATATCCCACGATAATCCGAACTTAGCTTAGGCTAGCGCAAATTTAGACGGTGTTTATCCCCAAAAATCCAGTTTTATCTTTTTTGAATTCGATCATGCGCAGGAAAGTATTATATAATCCTTTTCATGATCCTAACATCTATCAACTGGTGAGATTTTAACCTTCAAGTACAATTGTTTTAATTACCAATTACCGCATTTAAAAAAGTATCTTGTGGTGTAAGCCCTTTGGCCTTCATAAGGAGTAACGACGCGCATGCTTTTGGGATCAACTCCACGTTTTAATAAAGAGATGATAATCTTTTCATAATTTGCAGCTTCTAAAGAATTGTGATATGAAGTACAGTTGAATTTTTCCAGGTCTGTGGTGGCCCAAAATAGCATTGGATGATCAGGATTAGGAAAATTAAATCCAGGCTTGATTATTTGAAGAGAATTAACGCCCTTCTCCAAAGAGCCACCATAAAGCATATCACTAGGCCATTCATTTAGAGATGGGTGTATATGATACTGAGTATTAAATCTCATTAGTCTGATACCCATCGTAGTAAGTTTTTCAAATAACGAGTATCTAAGAACACTAGCCCTAACTTGTTTATTTAAAATGAAGGGACCCAATTGTAACTAAAATGAGATGTTTACAGCCATGTGTAACAGGGATTAGGCTCTCGGTCTCAATGGCTTGAGGCTTTTATCAATTAAAACTGTAGAAAAGTCATTCCGCTTAATCTACGTTGTCATGCTCCTGAGCGTGTAATACAGATAATTTCAGCTTTGTCAAGGGCATTCTTTTCATCTATTTTAATCAACCTGTTAAGCTCTTTGTTTTTACCATATCTTAATTCTTTTTGGTTTTTTTTGGTCATCATCGCCCTAGCATCTGCAGTATTTTTGATTCTCTCATCAGGAGTCAAATTCTTAACAGGGAACTTATAACCGGGCTCTGATTTACCTGAAATTCTTACAACGTCAAGACCTGTTTTCGCAAGTTTAGTAGCTAGTTGATCAACAGCATCGTCTGATATGACACAAGCAAGAAGTGTATATGATATAAATGATACAGAATGGTTGTATAAATAACCATATTACCAGTACCGGAGGAGGCCTGGATCAAAGCTGATGGTATATTTAACACTTTTTTAATCGTATCTTTTTGCGAAGAGTTAAGTTTGGGAAACTCCGTGACAGTGAAATTTGTAGGCAATTTTGAGTTTTTAAAAACTGGGGGCGGTCCGGTCATAGCCAAGAAATTTCATATAGATATATCCTGAAACCTTTTTTATTGGTAGAAATGGTTGTAAGTGCGTCTTTCATTCTTTGGTAAGTAATAGCATTCCAAATAACTTGTCAATTATAACCATTAGAAAATGAACAGGAGTAGACACATCCGAATATTCCATTCCCAAAGTAATATTAGAGTAGGTAATATCGGTAGCTTTAGTAACGTCGCCTCCGCCTTCCCATCTTTCTTCAGTGGCGTCCTTATGACTCCATATTGAGACTTCATCCCCAATTTTGACTTTCATTCTGGATTTGGAGTGTTTTCCCTTTCTTTCTTTTATTTCCTTTTTTCTCCTCTTCAATCGGTTTTAGAAATTCTCCTGTCATTTTAAAAGAAGCAGTTGTTTTCCCTGTTTTAGTTTCAACATTCATCAATCTCAAATGTAGCTTTCGATTTGAGGCTTAGCTAAGTTCAGATTCTTCAGATTCTAAATTAGAGAGTATGAGGTATCTGTCTATAATGCTTAGTGCCATTTCAATATACCTTGATGCTAAAGCTTTAATTTCAAGCACAGATGTGTGCAGGTAAAAGATCCTTAACTCGAATCAAAATTCGAACGTAGTGTGTATCTTTTTTCAAATTGCAGCTCGCATTACAGGACATATTATTGGATGCATATAGAGCAATTTTTTTATTAGATAAACGCTTATGAATAAGAACTTTGTGAGAATTTCGTTTTCCATGAATCTTACATAGGGTACCTGAAAACATTTACTTTAGATTTTGCCCTTTAAGATTTGTATGATTACTTCGTGTAATCATTTTGAGCCTAGGAGAATGAATGGTTCACATTACTAAGGTGTCGTAAATGTTCGCGTTAAGATTGGCTTTATCGTTTTTTCGAAGATGTCGATCAGCACAGCTGCTGAGCTCTATCTAATATTCACACTACCTTGAATAGGCCTCTTGTTGAGTGCAGTTTGCTAAACTTTCATCTACTGGAGAGTCTGGAATATGAATTTATCGTTAACCTACTTTGACGTATATCAGAAACTGAAGGTATTTTTCTTTAATGCCTGCGTCTTTTTTTTTTATTGATTTCGCTAGTTGTAATTTTTTAAATTAATTCATCTCTTCTCGGAATACTAATTGAGATAATCTACACAGGAATGGAAAAAGGTTTTTTAACTGCCTATTCCGTATTAAATAATTTTAAACTAATAGCCTAATTATGATCTGTATAGAGGATAATATACAATAATAGGTTTACTTCACTATATTTCGACAGCTTTTCTTTTTCTCTCTTTTTTTTCTTTCCAAGTTTTCTTCTCCAAACCTGAGAAAGCGATAGACCAACAAAGGATTTTTAGCATAATTATTTTGAATCAACATTAAATCAGTGAGTATTGTAAAAAACATGAAAAAATCTCATGCAAGATGTAGTCAAACTTTAGACTGGATCAAAAATATACTTTAACCTTCTTAATTCTCGTTGAATTCTCTTGTCTGAAAGAAATTCAGTACCATATTTGAACATAATTTCGCTCTTTGAGTATTTCCAACCTTCGAACGCTTTCCGCAGCTTTCTTTTTAAGTCAATATATATCTGCATTCCCCTCTTTTATAGATAAAAGGAATATATCAAAAAGAATATATCTTAAAAATCTTTCAGCATTCTAAAATCTTCCACTGTTCCCAAGATTCATTCTTTCAATTCTATTACTTAAACTATTATCCATAGCTTGAGGAATAAAATCATCATTATCCATGTTAAGCATGCCAGATACACTACTAGTGAAACCATGCGAGAACATTGAATTGGAATCATGATGACTACCAATGGCGGAAATTGTATTGAGCACACCTCCATTGTTATAGTTATTACCACCTTGGCCATTCAGTTGATTGTTGATGATTCCGTCCTTGGTTCCTTGAACATTTCGTTGGCCTTGAATTAAAGAATTACCTAAAACACCAGGCATATTTTTCAATCCGCCTCTGGGTCTTGTCAACACAACATTACAGGGTCTGAAATTACCAATGCCACCTTCAACAAAGCATCCCTTATCCTTATAAAAGTTAATCAAATGGGACCAAAGAGAATTACGTGATAAAACTCTCGGGTTGCCAACGATAAACAAACCAAATTTAGCTCTTGTCAAAGCAACATTAAGACGACGACGATCACTTAAAAAACCAATGGAATAAGTTTCATTTGATCTCGTACAGGAGAAGATGATATAATCTTTTTCACGACCCTGGAATGAGTCAACTGACAAAACTTCTACTTCCTTATATTTGTCAATAAATTCGGCATTCCCGTTACTGAGCATATACTGGATGGTGTAAGCTCTTTGACCCTCGTAAGGAGTAATGATACCAATATTTTTGGGATTCACACCACGTTTAAATAAAGTAGTCACGATCTTTTCACAGTTCATAGTTTCGGAACGATTCAGATATGAGGTACCATTAGACGACAGCTCCTCTTGACCCATAGTGACCCAGAATAACATAGGATGTTCAGGATTGGGGAAACTAAATTCGGGATTATGGGGCTTGGTTCTATCTAAAGCACTAACACCGTTCTGTAAAGAGCCATCATAAAACATATTACTAGGCCATTCACTTAACGAGGGATGCATACGGTATTGAACGCTGAGTCTCACTGGTTGGATACCAGTCATAATAAGTCTCTCGAATAAGGAATCCTTAAGATTACTTTGAGCCACCTGGTTATTCAGAATGACAGGGCCTAATTGTTGATGATCACCAACAAGAATAAGTTGGTGACAGCCGTGAGTGATAGGAATTAAACATTCGGGTTCAACAGCTTGAGTGCTTTCATCTACAAGCACAGTCCGGAAAGTTCTTTGAGCCAACTTTTGTTGGCCAGCACCAGAACATGTGGTGCAGATAACATCAGCACTATCAAGGATATCTTGCTCACTTCTGTAAACTAGTTTCTTGAAGGCCTTTTCATCAGATGCTGATAATTCGTTCAATTCACCCTTTAACATAAATAATTTACGCAGTCTAATATCACCTGTCTTCTTGACCTTTTCTTCAAGAGATAAAAATTGAACTTCTGAACTTACATCAGTTCGACTCTTGGCCAAAATTCTAACTACATTCAAACCAGCCTGGTGCAGTCTCAGGGCAAGTTGGTCAACAGCAATATTGGAGGGGGCACAAACAAGAATTTGTTCCTTCTTAATACGAGATAAATGGTACAGAATAGTAGTAGATACCACAGTCTTACCGGTACCAGGAGGGCCCTGGATCAAAGCAAGGGGCATCTGTAAGACACTTTCAATTGCATGAACTTGAGAGAGATTTAATTCGGGAAAACCGGGAATGGTGTACTTGCTGGGTAGCTTGCTGGCGTCGAAAATAGGTGGAGCGACAACATCGTGACCAAGAATCTTACGCGAGATATAACCTGAAGCACAGTTATCATCAGTTGCGAAAATGGTAAGAGCTTGCATCATACGTTCGTAGGGAATAGCATTCCATAAAAGTTCGCAGTTAAAGTCTTCAGTTAAATAAATAGGAGGAGGAGTCTTAGAAGGTTTCATTTCCAAAGTAACTTCGGGATTGAGACCATCAGGTGTTCTAATAACAAAACCTGAACCTTCCCACTTGATTGTATCATCTTTACGCCAGACTTTAACCTCATCGCCGATGGCCAGTTTCATATCGTAATAATCGTTAGTGACCATATTGAATGTAGCTCTAATTTTATTATTAAGACCCTTATCCCAAGTGATTGTCAAACTAGTTTGCGATTGAGAAGCTTTGATAGATTTGGACTCCTCAGATTCTTTATCAATAAGGGGGGCAAATACTCTCTGGTATTGGTAAGGGTCATCATAGAACAAAATCATAGGCTGAACGGTCTTTTCAACTGGGGTTTCTTCGATATCTTCCAAAGTAGCATTCGGGTTCATTTTCCATAACTCCTCAAGCTTCAACATTTGGCCTTGAGTAATGGATCTAGCCCGAAGTTGTTCCTTTTCACTAGGGACACTAATAATCCAGTCCAAAAAGGATTTATTTTTGATTAAGGGAGTCCAACGGGCGACATCCCATTCTTCTCTGTTCGCCTGAGAAGTGGAACAAGCACCACGACATAAGATCAGAACGACTTCTTTTCCTTTGGCAGGAACAAAACCTAAGTTAAAAATGTTCTTCGTGCCACATCCGTAGCATTCGATAGGGTTATCTCCGTATGAAGAATTAGGATGGAGTCTAACGACTCTATGTTTCGATTTGACCAGGTGGTAAACAAGATGAGAACTGTGCAAAGCTCCCTTAGTATTACAGAACCATCTGTCGCAAGTTTCACATTTGGCAATGCAATTGGCATTGTGAGCCCCACAATATGAGCAGGAGTTTCTATGGACTTCTTCACCATCATCTGAATCGTCCGGAGAATCCTCATCTGAATCGTCTGAATCTTCGTCCGAATCGGAGTTATCTGAAGAATCGTCGTCCGAATTGTCTTCAGAATCCAAATCAGAGTCGTTTTCATCCGATTCTGAATTGTCATCAGAATCTTCCTCGGAGTCTTCGCTGTCGTCTTGATAGTCAAACCCAGTTTCTTCTTCTTCATTGCTTGACTCTTCCAGATCAATAGACGAATTATCTTCATGATTGGCGGCCTTCTCTCCCATATGACGGAGCTTATCCGCATCGTTGATATTGAAATCAGAACTTAGGTGTGAATTTGATACCATATTTGACAGTTAAATCTATAATTTAACAAATACATTCAAATCAGGACGGGTCCACACGAAATATCGGTCTCTAAAAGGCGGCTGAGCGACTGTCGAACTGGAAATCTTGTTAGCGATATATAACAAACACGCCAAACCAGATTAGTGAACAGAAAAATCAATCTATTGAGCTATATAAGTAAATATAAATAATATACTCTAGCCTGGCGACGCAATTAGATCCAAGCGCTTTACAATGACTATTCCAGTGTAACACAAAGTGACTGTAATATAAAGCCAGAGGATGGCGTTTATGGTTGGAAATACTGATAACTGATACTAAGTCTCGGAGCATTGTGATCAATCCCAACAGGCCTAGGCGGCCATGCGGCCAACGGCGTCACGCTTGTGTCGATCCCAATTCGAAATTTTTTTCAGTTGGGACTTTAGAGGCTTACCTGTAGCGGCTATTCTCGTTTTTTTTTTCTTTTTTTCTTTTTGGGTCGGTTATCTTCTCTTATTCAGGAAGTATTATACATCGCCCGCGCTCATATACACAACAAAATGATCCGAAGACAAGCCCGTGAGCGACGAGAATACCTTTACACGAAGCAACTTCAGCTTCAGGAAGCCTCCTTGGCTCAAAAGCGTCAGCAAATGCGTGCTGCTTTAGCCTCTGGTAAGCCTCTGCCTAAGGAAGTAGCCGATGATGATGAAGTACGCAAGAATTTCCAATTCGATGAGAGTATGAAAGAAGAGATCGATGATGAGTATAGCGCATTAAGTGGTATTCAAGATCCTAAGGTCGTTGTTACCACGAGTAGAGATCCCTCGTCTAGACTTGGTCAGTTCGCCAAGGAAATTAGATTACTATTCCCCACTGGTATCAGATTGAACAGAGGTGGTACCATTTTACCGAATCTTGTGTCTGCCTGTCAAGCTTCCTCGACAACTGACTTAATATTATTACATGAACACAGAGGTGTTCCTACCGCTTTGACAGTTTCCCATTTCCCCCATGGTCCTACTGCCTCATTTTCACTTCACAATGTTGTTTTAAGACATGATATCGATAGTAACGGTAATCAATCTGAGGCTCACCCTCATCTTATTTTCGAAAACTTCACCTCGCCTTTAGGTAAGAGAGTGGCTACCATCATCAAGCATTTGTTCCCCCCTGGTGTGAAGAAGGATAGTTCCAGAGTTATTACCTTCTCCAACAATCAAGATTTCATCAGTGTTAGACAACATGTCTACGTTAGAACAAAAGATGGTGTTGAGCTTGCCGAAGTGGGTCCCAGATTTGAAATGAAGTTATTCGAATTGAAGCTTGGTACTATTGATAACAAGGATGCTGATGTCGAATGGAGATTACGAGGTTTCGTCAGAACAGCTAATAAAAAGAATTACCTATAAGTTAAATTCCTCTCTCTTCGTTGTGATATAGAAGGCGCAAATAATCATTGAGAAAAAAATTTCTCACACTTGCTGAATATGCCCTGAACAAAACAAAAAGCGCAGCCCTTTTTCTTATAACTCTTATGTATACTAGTTCACTTTAATTAAACAAAATTGCGATATCTTCTCATTGATAAATCTATTAGACTCATATTTTTGAATAATCTTTTGAGCTTTTGGCTCGCTATTTATGAAGATAAACCAGCAGTGAAAAGTTTAGCGAATGGAAGTCGTCCGCGAAATAATCAGTACAAATTCTTAAGTATATGTGAATCCTTTCAATGGTTTAATTTCTTCTCTTTTCTGGTGGGTATCATTCTTTATGAACTCGAAAATTGATATTTATCTATCTGTATGTAAAAGAGTCTATATAAAAGAAAAAAAGTACGTCCATTTCAAAAGTGGATATAAAAAAGCTAATTTCTAATAGTATATTTTCCTGGTACTGTCTCATTTTTGTTTTATCAATTTTCCTCATTACCACTCTTAGGGGGGCCTATTAAACTTAGATAGGCCTCGCTTCGTATGTATTTACAAAATCGTTAAGCAGCTATTCGGTTATGAACCCCAAATCATTACCTTCTTGAAAACTTAGATATAACAGTTTCAACAAATTGAGTTTGTGTGGATCATGCATATACACCAACACTTTTGCTCCGCATTTTACACTCAAACTAATAACAACTCATAATTGAGGTCTATGTAAAAAAATATTACTAATTAGTTGATTCGATATTAGCGGAGTAAGGTCATGAGGTGATTTTGGATGATACTTACTGAATAAGATTTCCAAACGCGTAATTTCTTAATTAAGCTTCGTATGACGATCTGCAAAGGACCGAATGCATAAATTATTTCAAGATTTCTCGTTTTGATTAACATAAAAAATAAGGTCTATACGAGTTGGGCATATTCTCTAGGTATGCATTAGGTAATTGTGTAAGTTTCTTACGAAAGCTGATTTAAGCCCCAGCGCCCTAAATTTCAAATCTAAATCTAGCATTTGAAACATGCCTCTGAACAACCAATTTAGCCAGTAGGATATATACTCAATGATTAATGAATAAATTTCGATCCAAATATAAATTCCACATGTTCTCCTTGTTATTTTTGATATTTCCTCATCAAGCAATTGTACAGAATCAAGCACTTCTACATCTCTAACTTCCACTCTCATAAATTTTCTATCCCTCGCTTCAGCGTGAAATTATCTCAACTTATTGCTACTTCATGGATTGTCTCGGCTGGCGTTGCTAGTGCAGTTCCAGTTGCGGAAACATCATCCGCTGAAGTTTCAGATTCAACTTCTTCTGATGGAATTGGTTCTGGTGTTCCCGAGGAATTCATTAAGGAATTTATTGATACTAAATTTAACTTCAATTTTTTATTTATTTATTTATTTACAATAAAGAGTTCATGCTTTAGAAACTAGCTAATAAATAACTCCAAATACTAATAACTAATTTTATACCTAAAACCACTCGGATTTGTTGTAAGAATTGGGTCTATTAGAGCAATTAAACCCATTCCATGTTTTATCCATCTTTACTACAGGCTTCACAATCTTAATGGGTACACCAAATCCGGATTCAGCAAATGTTTCCATGTACTTATCGGGGCCACATCTCGCATCTTTACCCAAAATATCGGGTCTAACTTTATGAACCTATTTGAGAGCTGTGGCTGAAATTTTGTCAACTGAATCAGTGTATCTTATTTGAAGGAATTCTTGAGAATGATTTTGTTTGATTTCTTCAAGTAGCCAATTGGGATAAAATCCTCACTTCAGTACTAACAGATTGTATTAGACCAAAGAGGTTTTACCCCAATAAGTGCCGCCCTTAGTGGCCCTTTCGTAAATGGCTGTCAGGGCAACAATAGCACCTAATTGGCCTGGACTATAATCACTCATAGGGAGAGGGGGGATAACGGGTTCATTTAAGCCCATGAAGTTACCTTGGGTTTAAGCTAGACCTGTTATACTGTCAGCAATTTGTTGCCAGCCTGGCCTATATGGCCATTCACCCTGAAACCCGAAACAGTTTTCCGAAACATAAATGCACCCCTTGCCTCTTTTGACACCTAATTCTTTCATTGTTGAAGGACCGTATCCTAACTCTTCAGATACACCTGGCCTGTAGTCATCAACTACCATATCGGCATCCTTGAGAAGCTCATCAAAAATGGCTCGGTCATTTGCGTTTTTGAGGTTTGACTCTGTTGTGTGTTTACCAATGCTACAGTCGAATTGAAGAAAGGGTACATCTGGAAGGTTAGGGCCCGTAACCTTAAGCACAGTGGCACCGTATTCAGCAAAACTCTAGTAATAGTAGGGCTAGCGATAATTCTACAAAGCTCAATAATTTTAAATCTGGCCAAAATTTGGGGTTTACCATTAGATCCTATTTCGACCTTGGGTAAAGGAGTAGGAGGAGTTTCCGTTTTGAGAGATTCAATTTCGTAAAATGAATATGAAAGAATTTATCGTCCTTAGTACGATACAAATTAGCTGACAATCTTCTGTATAGAATAGACTAGGCTGAAAACGGATCAATGTTTTTAAGCCTAAGCTTTGCCTCCTTATCTAGCTTACTCCGGCCATTGATCAATCCCAAGTAAGCTATCATCAGGAACATAGTAACATTTCAAATATCAATTTCCAATTTCTGTACGTAACCATATCTCAGTTCACCAATGGCACTAGCAATCAACGCCTCTATACCCTTGAGCGCCGCAATAGTCTTCATCTCTTTGAAGGGGCAAGGCAAGGAAATACCTTGGAGGGGGTCTTCAATGCTGTTTTCCGGGAATACCCAGTTAACCTTACCGGCAAGCTTCCGAGCCCCGTAAGGGATAGGTATAGCAGAGTTGTTAATCAGATTTTTGAAAAGCTGGGCTGTTTCGGCAGCCACATCATATCGGCGATTTTTAGTCATGGTGTCATTCTTAATATAAATTTTTTCAGATCGGAAGTTGGTGGACAAGATCAAGAATGAAATGAAAGTACATGTTAAATCCGATAATGCAGCTTAGAGCCGGATATATGGTCTCTGCGATCGGATAGGGATCTTCGCCGCAATAGATGGGGCTTCATGGTTTACTCTAAATGACATTTGTAAAAACTATGCATGTTTAACAATTTATTAAAATTTGGATTTTATTGGTATTATTTACTTGGAACCCTACTTTTGAAAAGAAAAAAATTACTAGAATTCCTGTTTATTCGCTTGCTAAGTATGAATCATTGTGGAGTTAGTCTCGGCTTTAATCAGTGTTGATAATAACCTGGGTGTCCATAAGTTATCGACTGCATGAGAGCTGGGAATAACGAACAATGGAACAAATCGCCTAATTGGGTCTTGCAAGAAACCCAATTTCATAGCAATGGGCAAATGCTAGTTCTTAATATGATTTACATAGTGAAATCGAATGCAAGCATGAGCTCATAGGCGCGGATCAATGGATTATAGGCCAACCCATTGTTCCCCCCCCCCCCCGCGAAAAGTGATTTATGCGGTTATCAGAATAAATATAAATACTTTGTGTTTTCCGTATCTATTGGCTTTTAATTTAATTCTGTAATTAACCGATCACTTCAAACCTGATCTAATTAAACACGCTTTCAACCAAGTCATCATAATCTAATTATCTATTAAATTACTTGGAAAGTTATTTTGTTAAGCAAAGAAAAGTCACGTGATGTTTATACCTAATGGCAATCCGTTCCGACGCGAATACCCTGCAGAACGCTGGTACCTCAAGTTCCTATCTATAAGAGATTGGATCACAAATCCCAGATTATATGCTGGACTTTGACTGATATTTGGTATGTGTTGAGATAATGCCGATTCGTTGTGTGACCATAGTCATGCCATTAAATACGGGTCAGTAGTTTCTAAATGGGGCTTGGGGCTTCCGGTCAAGTGGATAGCAACCATGAAGTGAGAGTTATTTAAAATAGATTTGTCATATTAAGTGTCTTTTTCTGATTTTGTTTTTTGAGGAAGGTTTACATTTGGGGTTTCGGTAAAGGGTTGCAATAATCACCTTCTCACATGATGCAGCAGTGATGATACAGGAAACACAACCATGTAATAGACAACAGTAAGCCGGTTAATTTAATTAGGATCATCAGGTGGCACTCTGAAACCAATTATTTTTTAATATATTTGTTTAGGGTTAAATTATCTTCTCTTTTTTTCACGCTTCTTGCATGTTTTTTTTCTGTTGGTATATATTACCCGATTGAGTGTTGCAAGACTCACGGCTATTATGTCTCAATACAGGTTCCATCCAAACTGTGAGAAACGAAGTTTTCAATCATGTTAAGAATTATTGTTTTGTGTTCAAAAATTGCTATATTGCATATTCGATAAAAAAATTTGAGGTTTAAATTGATTTCTTTCGTCTTCGATTGTGATTTTAGATCACGCAGGTGATCTTAAAACCACTTTTGCATAACTAATGCCCCAATGCGGTTAAGGTGTATTAGATTTAATATAATGGTTACACTCAAAAAAGTTCTAGAAGATGTATAAAAATTCCTTTCATTCTTTACTTTGAATATATATATTCTTCCTATCATCACTAATTAGCTTCAATAATTTCTAAAAGCTATTTATCTGCACTCTTATTATTATTTTTTGACATGAAGTTGTCTCAACTTGTTGCTATTTCGTTAATTGTTTCGGCTAGTATTGCTGCTGTCGTCCCAGTTGCGGAAGCATCATCCGCTGCCGATGTTCCTGATTCAACTTCTTCTGATGAAATCGGTTTTGGAGTTCCCAAGGAGTTCATTAAGGAAATCATTGTTTTTGATGACAATGATTATCCTGTTTTTGCTAGTAACAGTACTCATTTTGGTGTTATTGTTCTTAATAGCACTGCTCTCGCTGAACCCCATGACTCCGATTTAGGTAAAAGAGACGCTGAAGCCTGGAGAACTTGGACTCCCAGAAGGGGCGAACCTAACTATGGACGTGACTTAGGCAAGCGGGAAGCCGATGCTGATGCTGAGGCCTGGAGAACTTGGGCTCCTAGAAGAGGTGAACCGAACTACGGGAAGTAAATTTACTAAATAGAAAAACGAAACACAATCTGGAATTGGGTTTGTTATTTATTCATCTTGTCTACTTCCTTTCTGCTTGAGGGCAGAAAATGACTTGGCTATTTATTTTAGGAACTGTTAATTTCCATAATAATTTTTATTTTAATCTCGGGTAAAGTAGGATTCGATATCTATTATTTGAGTTACTCTTTCGCATTTTTTTTCATTTACTCATTTCTTTATATCTATAGTTACCTACCTTTTAAACCAAGTTTTTATTCTTTCTTTTCTTTCTCTCTATTATTCAATATTCTTTTCCATCTCGTTTCCAGCTAAAGTTGTTAGTGTATCTCTTCGCTACTTAATCCTCACTTTTCTTTTCCTTCATCGTTCGTTGCCTCCCCGCCCGTGTTTTAAACACACATTATCTTTGGAACGGTTCGGTGCGGCGTGCGTTGGGGTAGCATTAATGATAGCGAGTGCGGCAGCCTTAACATCGTTTCCCGGGCGACCGCGGTCTGGACAACAAACACCAGCCATTCCTGCCCAAGCAGAGCACGCAAACAGTGGTTTTGCTTCAACAAAACGCTTTCTACGCGATCGAATATCTATTGGCGGTTACGAAGTGTGTGTCACGATTTAGCGTGTGTGCTTGATCCTGTTTCTCGACGGCAGTTTGTTTTTCCCTCATTTATTCGTATTTCTTCAGCTACCTGCCTGTCCGTGCTTGGCGTTCAAGGGTACCCTGTAACCTCGGACTGACTTATCAATACCAACATTTCGGGTTGTTTTCCTGGTTTTTTTGAATTTCGAATCGAATTCGTTCGTTTATTTCCGCGTCTCGGTTGGTCTTTTTTCTCTGATAAGACCTGCCCCATCGTTCCCCCTTTGGTTCTGCCTTCAATTAGCCGCTCGTTGCCAAATATAGATCGATATGGTATCGTTCAGCTTATTTCATCGTCGAAAGACAAAAACGCAGCAGCAAGAACCTTCGCATGATCCAATGTTTGACGGAGATGGTAAGTTATGTCGAAGTAATACAGAATCCTCGGTATTATTTATTTATTTTTGGTTTTAGAAATATTTACTAACTGTGTACGTGTTTTTTTTTTCTTTTTTTTCCTTTTTAAGATGACGAGCCTTTGTCGATAGAAGAATTAGCTACGCTAAGTGTTGCGCATCCTCCGTCTAATAAATATTATGTTTCAAAGCCAGTTAACAACTCTGGTAACACTATGAATGCTCTTCACAATAATAATAATAATGATAGATCGTCTCAGCGGCATCAGCATCAAAGGCGTAATGTTACACCGTTTCGAAATATTAATGCCCAGCCGACATCTGTTGTCCGAAATATTGAGGCTGGCAATGCTTCATCCTTACATTCCAACTCATTAAAATCATCCCCTGTGTCTGCTGGATCCACTGCGTCATCACTACCGTCGCCTAGGTTAATGTCTCGATCTACGGCTTCTTCACAATCTCTCAAGAACTACAATGAAAGTAATGGCTCAATGATTAACTTGGCCGGTATTTCAGTTTCAGAACCTAGATCGTTTAGTGTAGGTTATTCAGACAGCCCCCATGATGATAAAAGCTCTGATTTCTCCTGGTCAAATAGTGGTTCTCGAGCTTCTATATTTAATCCATCGAAAATCAACCTTACGGTAGATGATCTCATTAATGCCTCTGTACCAGGGAATGATTCTGGTATATTGAACAACAGCAATAGTAACAGTAATAGTAATATGTCACGCCGAGTATCATCGGCTAATCTGAGTGTTCTATTAAAGAGCAGTAAGCAGAATACAGGCTCACCGTTCTCTGTTTATAACTCTCCCAAATCAAGATCAACTACTTCATTATCAACAACTTTAAAATCATCATCGGCTCTTTCAGCGCCACCCACAACCACGACTATAACAACGGAAAACTTATTAATAACGGATAGAACTATTGATGAAGCAAAGAAGCAAAACAAGAAATCTAAATTTTCTCGACTATCATGCTCATCTACTTCCCCAAATGGCACCCCTAGTCGTCGTTTCTCTATGATAAATATTACTAAACATAGAAGAGATAAGGTGAGTTCTAATCTCGTTATCAATCCGATATCTGAAATAGATCATGATCAAAATAAATTAGTTCAAAATGTGTCAATTAATACGGAATTTGCTCAAGAAGAATCTGCCCCTGTTAAAACCAAAAGATTTGTTGAAGAGGATATTATTGAAGAATCTATAATTAATGACACGGAAATATTGGGACAAGTCTCACTTCAGCCTGGCACCATCGATAATACGGTACCTGGCGAACCGCAAACTCTTACTCAATATGTCAATGCAGTGAATATATCAAATACTGAAATTGTGTCTGATGAGTTAATTTCTGAAAAGATGGTTCATGGATCTGAAAAGATTGTGCCTATTAAATTCCACTTTCTGGGGATCAATCTTGAAGAAGACGTTTTTGAGAAGAAAGTTCCTAGCGACGAGGTTATTAAAAACGTCTTCACGGAAGAGATTTTTGAGAAAGCTTCCGAATCTCAAGAAATTTCCGAAGAAAGTCCCGAAGAAGTACGTTTACAAGATCTTCCTTTCGAAGATACTCATTCTGAATCGCGCCTTGAAGACGTGTCAACCGAAGAAACCCTTCCAGAACGTTCAGATGAAAAAACTCATCGCGATGGTATTGGTTATGAAGAAATACTTTCCGATGTACATCATGAGCAAGCTAACTCGAGAGTTTCTTCTTTCGTTGATAATGAGTTCTTCGAAAAGGATATTGCACATATTTTGCATGCTAACACTGGGGGTGCTGATATCATGCATTTGGACTTGGCCGAAGATGACTTTGGTTCAGAATTAAGTGCATCTTTGGAGGGCAGTAATTTCAATTCTGACACAAGATCTATTGATACATTAGAGCAAAACTTCGAAAAAGCTGATGGTAATGAAACTCTAGGTGAGATTTCAGTATCTCTTAACGACACTATTGAACACCCGATCATTGAAGTAAATGATAATGATAGCTTTATTACAGTAAAAAAAAATATTTTCACCGATTGCGACTCAGATTCTAACGTCTTATCGTTGGTAGAGCCAGTCCGGTCGTTGGAAAAGGATGTGGAATCATTTGAACCATTTGAGTATGAAACCTTATTCGTTGATCATTCCAAAAATACTGAACGTTTAACCGAGACTAACTTGAACAATGATTTTTCGATGATATCTCACCAGTCATCCATTACATTATCGCACTCATTTGCTGATATCGTTGCGCCACTCTCCATTTCGGGCATGTCAGTAGCTGAGCCAGTAGAAGAACTCAACACGTTGGCAAAGACTAGTAGTAATGCTAGTAGTTTAATTTTGACCAGTTGTGCGAAAGAATTATCTCCACAGTTGGAATTTAATGATTTGATTAGTTTAGGCGATACCAGTGCTCTCTCGGTACTTGAACCCCTGCCCGTTATTTCAGTACCGGATATTATTAATAATGACAATAATAATATTGATTGGGATCATGAGCGCCTGGTTAATGCAACGAGTGATTACAGCGGGATTGATGCGACAGCCACTGTCAGCGAGATCACTGTAAATGATAATGATACATCAACCGGTAGTATTTATTCACCAATTATCAATCCAATGATATTAGCGTCCAACATTAATATACCTCCAATGGGTAATGTGATACCCAATGATAGTGATTCAAGTTGGAAGGTTTCGAGCTTTGCCGATATTTTAAGAATCAACGGGGCTGATGATAACGGTGACGATAGCTTTGATTTCAGTGATAATGTTAATGAAAATTCTAGTGTTTATATGAATGATAATCATTCATCTTCTCGGATTTCAAGATTTACTGATTTATTGACGGCAACCATTGATAAAAATATCGACAGTTCATTTACGTCGCCACGTATAGGGTCGCCTCGTATGGTTTCATCTCCTCGTATGGGTTCATCGCCACGTATGAGTTTATCACCTCATATGACAGCGCCAAAGACGTTTGTAGATGCTTGGAAAACCATGGTGGTTGATAATAGTGAAAATGAAGTTCCCTTAGCGCAAGAGTATAATAAAAGTGAAGAAAATTTGAATACACAACCTAGCTTTGCTGATGCATTGAGAATGAAGTACTTTTAGATTATATAAATTAGATAATACACAAAGAAAGAAAATTATAAGATTGGTATCAGAGCTCATGTAATAACGTGAGAATTTCATCACGAATTTTCATGGTAATAATTATAAAATACGGTTTCATTTAATTAAGTCTAATATTTATTACAAAAGGAATGTGAGTTTGAATATTTAATGAAGCGGGGTTGGGTTGGCGGGGGATTGAGTAAAATGGCACTCATCCGCCTCCTGCTCACTCCTCACTCCTCACTCCTCGCTACGCTTTTCGTACGTCGTTCGTCATCGTCGTCTTTACGTCTCCTTTGCGGAAACACACAATTTCGCCAAATGTTGCATAAAAGCCTGTAAACTAACATCATCCGTCAATACCACAGTTTTACCTGCCACACCAGACCCATTGCTAGCTGAACCATCCAAGGTATGATAACCGAATCCATCAATTTCACGATAACTAGTTGTAGGATTAAGTTTTGAAAACAAGAATCTAGCTTGAGATCCGCCGGCTTGAGTATCAATAAATCTAGGTAATGGGAATCTATCAACTAGAAGGTCAGCTGCATCACCACGGGGTTGTTCTAATAAAGTACGGAAATTATTGTATTCTTCGTCATCTTGATATCCTGCTTTACGCCAAGCGGCGATAGTTTCACCATGGTAGAGAAGGATATGGAAGAAGGTATCAAGAAGTAAGATAGTATCGGGTTTAACACTAAGCGAATCAAGGAGTACTGGTTCAGGTTCTTGATCAATGGCATAAGAGGTTAATGAGGGTTGAATCATAATGAGCGCGTTTGATGTATCTTCCGTGAGAAGTGCATGACGGTAAACGGTAGTTTCATCCGGTGAATTGTTAAACACTTGTAAGAATTGTGATCGACGTAAATGGAAAATAAATTGCGGTAAGAGACTGAATTGTGATTTTAATTTGAATGAATCAACATTATCACGACGGTATTCGCCGAACTTTGCACATAATTGTACTAATAATTTATCAACCCATTTAATAACATCATCACTTGACATTTTACCCTGATCTAATTTAAACATGGCTAATTTTGCTAATGTAACGGCAGCGGCCTCTTGATCAAACGACTGAGCGATAACAGGGCTGGATCCTGGGTAAAGACCACGGGCTACCGTAGTTACTCTAAGTCTATAATGACCACTTGAATGTTGATAATGAGTGATAAATTGCAAAAGACCCTGAGGTGGTTGAGGTGCACCATTATGAGAAGTACCAGGTGCCGTGGCTGGTGATAATGTTGGTTGCTTTGAACCAATTTCAAAGAAAATCGTATAAGTTGATCTTGGACCGAAACCACTCATTTTCCATGATGAAGTCTTACCAACACCAATTTCTGTAGTCTCTGATATATAACGTGATTTATTATTCAATGATATCGCGGGTCCAAGGAGACCACAGATACGTAAATTAGTTGAAGCCTTTACCTCTAAATTACCGTTGAAGGCCATTTCTAATTGACCCGTGTTAGGATCATGAGCTAATAATCTTTGGAAGGTCTGTTTAAAGATTGACGTTTGAAAATCATCAGTGATTACCATCGAACCACCCGTAGAATTACTCAATGAAGACATTTCTTGAAGACCAATTTGATCATAACAACCCGCAAAGATATCAACTACATGACCATAACTTTGTGCGACTTTGGCTAGTGAAGCGTAAAATTTACTAGCTTTGGTGTAATATTTAGCGCTACCCTCAGTGATATCATGATGAGATCTGATGGGATTACGATGACCAATACCAACTACAGTACCGGGACCAACCGTACAGGGACCAGCGGCAAACATGATTACACGTGCTGGAATGTTAGGGAAAGCACTGCTTAAAAGTGTGAGTGCGGTACGAAGGGCGGTACCTGTAGCCCTCTGAGCACGATTACCTGCACAAACGGTGAATGAATCAGGTCGAAGTTCTTCAAGTAAAGAGGATAATGTGAAATTTACCTCCTGACAGGGTTGAAAAAATCTTGATGACGTAGTAGAGTGAGGGGCTTGTTGGCGTTGTGGTTTATTAACACTCTTTAAATCATGAGACATAAACCCTAACATATCCTGAATTTGTTGTGATGTATACTCTTTATCACCGCGAAGAGCAAACGATTTAGTGCAACCTTGATTAGATAATTCGTAAACGTTTACAGTGGTACCAAAGGTCATTAAACCAACGAGCGCTGTCTCAGGTAATAAATTGAGACTTACGACAATAGAATCCTTGAGTGCGTTCAAACTATCAGGATCTTGAGCGAGATCAACGACATAAAGGAATATTAATGGCGATCTTACTTGACGATTAAGGATATATTCTACCGTTGTACCCTGAGGGCTAATTTCCACGGGCAAGGCTTCAGGTGTAAGACCTGCCGCGTAATTAACTGGTAGATTATTTCTTTTACCACATAATGCACAAATCCATGTCTTTGAGTAAGTATCAATCATACAATAAGGGTTGATAATCGATTTACAATCTTGATTATGACAAATTATTGGTTCATATTGAAGTACGGGTAAATCAGTTCTTGATTGGAGTGGTTTATAAGCGCATGCAAAGGGGATAACGGTCTTGGATGCTTCAAGTTTTGTCTCGGGGAACGCATTCCAAGTGAATCTAACTCCATCGATTTCTTCTGGAGTATAAAAATCCATTGCGAGAAGCGAGTGAGTGCGAAATAATTGTAGTGTGTGTAAAACAAAATGAGCGATCCCCTGCAAGTTGAGTTATGCCCTCTGATACCAGATCGCGGTGGGAAGATAAATCCGGGTAAACGGTTTATTTGTTAACAGGTTTTTTGTTTTATTGAAAGAATATTTATATAAAGAGTTTTGACATTTTGCTCATTTTGCTCATTTTGTTTTTATTTTGTTTTTATTTTGTTTTTATTTTGTTTTTATTTTATTTATTTTGTTTTTATTTTATTTATTTTTTATTTTTATTTTGTTTTTATTTTATTTATTTTTTATTTTTGTAAAGTATGAAATTGTTGTAGAAGTCTGAATAAAAAACTGAAAAAATCCATAATTTAATAAATAATAATTTAAAATAATAAAAAGGAAAAGATCTATTAAATACTACCGCAGAAAAAAGCAGGATTCAAAATAGGGATTTTCAAATTACACAGCAAACGAGAAAAATCAATGAACGTATAGATGAAGGAACTCCGAGAGAGTGAGTGTCAGTATTCACCTCATACATTTGATCTTCTAATCACTTGAGTGAGTTTTTAATAAGAAATTTATATTCTAATACTTCTATCATCAGTACATGAGAATAACAAAATAAAATAGAATAAAACAGAGTGATATGGAAAAAGAAATTTCAGAAAGGGGGTAAATAAATAAAAATAAAAGATATTATGGAGGGGGAATGATATGGGATATAACTCAAACATCAATTGAGCAAAGCGAAAATTGAAGTTCTGCTCAATTAGAGTGAGATTATAATAATAATTCTAAAGGATTCTCGACGACTCTCTTGAAAGCCTTAATCCATTCACCACCAACGGCGCCATCAACAACTCTGTGATCGAAGGAAGCTGTGACAGTAATAACACTTTCAAAAGCGACGCCAGATTCAGATTCAACATCTTCAATAGCACGTCTTTGAACGGTACCAATTGCTAAAATAGCGGCTTGAGGGGGGTTAATAATAGCAGTGAAGTTATTAACGGCACTATTCATACCTAAATTAGAGATAGTAATAGTACCACCAGTGAATTGATCAGGAGTTAATTTATTTTCCTTGGCGAGCTTACCGAGCTTCTTAACTTCAGCGGAGATAGCGGCAAGTCCTTTAGTGTCAGCGTTACGGACAATGGGTGTGATGAGGCCAGTAGGAGTGGCAACGGCGACGGAGACATCAACGGCATTATATTGACGAATGATACCCTCAGATTCGAGCCAAGCTGAGTTAGCGGCGGGGACAGCCTTGTTAGCGTAGGCCATAGCCTTGATAAAGATATCATTAACGGAAATCTTGTAAGCACCTTCAGAGGTGGCATTAAGGGCAGCACGTAACTTCATTAACTTATCAACGGAGACAGTTGAAGAAACTTGGTAATGGGGGTTAGTAAGCTTAGATTCGACTAATCTCTTGGCAATAACCTTACGTATGTTGGAGATAGGGATATCTTCGTATAGGTTAGAAGCGGGGACAGAGGGAGCAGCGGCCTTAGGAGCGGCAGCAACGGGGGCAGGGGCCTTGTAAGATTCTACATCACGCTTGATGATACGACCGTTAGGACCAGTACCCTTAATATCCTTAAGGGGAATATTCTTTTCGAGGGCAATTTGCTTGGCAACGGGGGAAGCGTTGATACGAGTAGTTGAGAGAGCGGAAGCTTCAGTCGAGGCAGGGACAGGGATAGAAGCAGCAGGGGTAGGCTCCTTAACTTCTTCCTTAACTTCAGGAATGGATTCAGTAGCAGCGGCAGGGGCAGCGGCATCTTCAACGGTGAAATCGGCAAAGGCAGCAATATCTTCAGCGTTTTCAACGAAAACACCAATAGGGGCGTTGACGGGGATATCCTTAGAACCGGCTTCAAGGATAATCTTAGCAAGGTAACCTTCATCTTGGAATTCGAAATCCATTTGAGCCTTATCAGTTTCAATTTCGGCTAAGACATCACCGGGGGCTAATGAATCACCGACAGCCTTGTGCCAAGCACCAACATTACCTTGGGTCATGGTAGGGGAAAGGGCGGGCATGCCAATTAAGGTATGAGCGGGGTATGATTTAGAGGCATAAAGACGAGCGAATTGGGGAGTAGCAATTCTAGGATTGTTAGTAGGAATTCATTAATTCATTATCTCGCTTCGCTCAAGCGAGATTGTTTGACTGGGAGTAAGATAGATTCAGCTTGAGATTTCTTGTAAATAATTTTACAATTACCGTATCTAAGAATGTCTCAATGTAATTTTCACACACACACACACACACACTCAAAGACAACCATCCCACTCAGACTCCAACGACAGATTCAAAGACATACCTAGAAGCGCGAGACAGCGCACGGGCAAAAGTAATAGCAGACATGATGATGACGATGGTAGAAAAAAAATGAAAAGGAGAGAGGAAGAAAGGCACTGGGAGATAACCTTAGAGGGGGGATCAGAGTAGGGCGGCGGGGTATGGCCCAGCGGCCGCCGCGTGCCGTCGTGACCGTCTGATGTTGGGCCACAATCGCGGACCGACAACGGCCGTCGCGACAAATCCCAAATATTTCAATATATGCGTACAAACTCTAATGCAATATCATATACCGCTCTTCATCAGTCTATATAATTACGAATAATACTAGTCTACACACACCACTCATAGTAATATTCCCACTAGCTAAGGTCTAAACACGACCAAAGCGGGGTCCCGTCTCGGAACGGAACGCCGCTCGTCGAACCCTGCAAGACCCCCTCCTGCGCCTCTGGGGGTGCGGCGAGATTCACTTTCGCGGGTTTTTTCGGAGGACAATACATACAGTAGATTTGTTATTGCTAAGGAAAGGGTTACTGTCGTTTGAGCATTAACTTTCTTCACTGGAAGTAATAATATGAGAATTTAAGTGTGAATTCATTTATACTGTTCACTCACGAAACCTAATTATGGCGCTTTCATTCGTTATGGATAAACATATTAAATATATTAAATAAATAAAATTTCAATCTTTGTGTGAGCGCCAAATAAATTACAAAACTCACAGTTACGAGATGATATGTGAAGGCGGGACTGGGATAACCCAACTGCGATGAGATGAACTATGACTGGGTCAATGAGGAGTCGTGGGTGGATGGTGGATGGTAATACTCAGGTGTTCATAGCGGTGAGGATTGTGTTATTATTATTGTTATTATCGTTATTAATTTCATTATCATATCATATCATTATCCTGTATTATCATATCATACCAACTCACGATGACCTGAATCCGTTGAGGCATCAGGCGGGAGTTCGGGATGATTTACCGAGCTTTCTCCCAGAGTCGTAAACGATTTAACCTGGGCAATAAAAATCACAAGAGATAGTGCCGTGAACTGAGTATGGTAGATGTAATCATAATGAAAGTAACTATCATATTATTCTTTTTGTTTAGAGGATTATATTTATAAAATTAAACAACGGGTGATTTTAAGGCTCATAATGTTGGTTACAATTTTGAGATCGAATGAGCGCACCGAGTCAATTAGTTATTCATTGGGCTTCCTCTAGCATGATAACACTAGAATGAATTTTGCATCACCAATTGAGCGTTACGCTCAATTGGTGATGCAAAATTGGACGCTCAGAAATCCACTTCACCACCATACCACCTTGTAGAAACTGGCAATTTCTCCAACCCCGACTTATCATTGCCACTTCCATTAAAATAACTTTCAACACTAAACGATTCAGTCTCTAAATCATCAGCCCAATCAACCTTCCAACCATTTTGTTTCTCCAATACATCTCTTGTTGTTGCCCATGAAAATCTTACCACTGGACCCCAACCAAACATAGAGTCCATATTTGCCTTTACCCATGATGAAGTCTTACCATCTGAAGGGTATCCACTACCCCAACTAGTTGAAGTTTCATTATCATTCTTTTCAATGGCATGTAACCATACATCACGAGTAACTTTTGCACAAATACTTGCTGCACTAACAATAGGATAAATTGAATCAGCCTTTTTCGCTACCGTAAATTTTACACCAGGGAATCTTTTGGATAATTTATCTTGATACTTTTCCGGTGGTCCAACAGTATCAATGAATGCGTGTTTTAAATTAACTCCTGATTCTAATACTTCTTGAATTAATTTCATCGTTGTATCATGAGCTTGTTCATTTAAATTATAAACTCCATACCTTAAGGGTTTAAGCATACCACTACCAATATCTCTCGCTGACATTGTAATTGTACCCCAACCAACATTTTGTTTTAAATCATCCGTTTCACACATTTGTTTTAATAAATTTTCTCTATATTCAGCTGCCAGCACTTTAGAATCATCAAATCCGTATCCCTTGAGTGTGGGATTATAACTATTGAGACAGTAACTGTAAGCGTATACCATGGGTCCAAGGACCGGTCCACGACCAGCTTCGTCAACACCAAGGATTACATCTGCTGTGGGATTATCGAGGAGTTGTGAGGGGATGGCGGTGTGGTATGTGTGAGATTGGTGGTTAAGGGGTGTGGAGATTGAGGGTGGGAACATGATGATGTGCAATGAACAAATGAGCGAAGAGAGAAAAGTGGAAAGATGAGCCGAGTGAATAGTGAAGCAATAAATAGAAACACTTATCAAGACTCAGATAAATACCCCGTATAACCTAATGATCCTGCACAATCGTGGGCATTTTCGTGCCATTAATCCAAATTTTCACGTATTAACGCGTCGTCCCGCCGCACGTCGCGTTATTAATTTTAATTTTTCAAAAATCAGAAATCATAACCATCAGCTTATATGTTCATCGTAAAAATTACAATTATTCTACTCTATTCTATTATTCGTATATACATAATTTTAGGCGAGTTTGTATACCAATTCTCATTTACTCGAGCGTGGGCATGCCCTCACTCACTCGTATGTCGCTTCGCTCCATAGTCGTTGGCTCGTTACTGTTTTCCCACTGTCCTCAAACCCCCGAATGGCAAAACCTGTTCAATCCTCTTTGCCCCCGTCAACAACATACACAATCTATCAATACCAATTCCCCAACCACCGGTTGGTGGCATCCCCCATTCCATTGCTCTAACATAATTATCATCAGGTAATTGTGCTTCACTATCCGCATATTCCATTTTAGCCCTTAATTGATCTAAAAACTTTTCACGTTGCGTTGAGGGACAATTCTCTTCTTCATAAGCATTAGCGAATTCTTTACCCTCAATAAATAATTCAAATCTCCTTGCCACGGGTCTTAATATATCACCTTGTAATCCTGTCATGGTTTCATGCGATTTAGCTAATGGTGATAATATCACAGGGTGATTAATAACGAACGTCGGACCTGAACATTGCGGTTCAATGTAAATTGATGCTAATTCATCTAATAGTTTAGCAGGACTAGCCGGATATGGTATATTAAGTGTTGAAGATTTGAAAAATTCAATTAAATCAGTTTGATTAGATAAATCTTTAGGTAATGTCCTGCCAGATTGTAATTCAATTTCACTGATGAAATCAACTATTTTAATTGGTTGCTTCAGAATTTCCGCTAGGGGTCCTGTATGAGTTTCAAATCTTGGGTATTCCCTTTGAATACGTGCCACTAACCCCACTAATAATTCTTGTGTAATATCCATAAGATCCTGTAAACTAGCATACGATTGATAAAATTCACATGTTGTAAATTCCGGATTATGCGTAGCATCAACACCCTCATTACGGAAACATTGCCCAATTTCAAACACTCGATCGAAACCACTTATAATTAATCGTTTTAACCAAAGTTCAGGCGCAATTCTTAATGATAATTCCCATTTTTTATCTTCATCACTTGCGCCACCCAAGGACGTTGAAATAGTAGTAAAGGGCGTAGCGGCCGCTCCACCGGCAGAGGTAGAAATTATGGGTGTATGAACTTCAGTGAATGACCTTGAATTGAAGAATTCTCGAATATAAGCCATTACCGTCCATCTTAACAATATGATGTCCCTAGCTTCATCATTTACTAAAGTATCCACTACTTTGTTATGAGACCTTTTGACTAGATTAGTTAAATTCTCCGGTAAAGGATGTAAACTCGGCGAAAGTAATTGTACCGCCTGATTAGCGAAAACTGATAATTCTCCAGCCTTAGTGCGACCGGCATTACCCGTAACAGTAACAATATCACCTCTTCGGAATAATGTATGATCATCATCGAATTCCTGAGCGGTTAATTCTGTCCTCTGACGTCTTATGACTATTTGTAATTTTTGAAAATTTTGATAAATATCCATGAATATTAATCCCTTGGATGCTCTTCTAATAGTCTTAATCCTTCCTCTTACTGTAACCGAATCCTCACTGGGTTCACCAAATGTTACACTATCGTACTGTTGTCGAAATCTTTCAATGATTACTACCGGTATACCCTTGGGCGTTACAGCGTCAATAACGGGGTATACGGGTTTTCCACAGTTAAATAATCGATCTTTACGATTAGCGAAATCAATGGCATCCGTTTCACTGCTTAATGTTGATGTAGGCTTTCGTTTTGTTGGGGTTGTTAGGGTTGTCGGCTTGGCGGTTGACAAGTGACGATAAATCTTCAACCCCGGTCGAAATCGGTTTAGATTAACATACCGCAAACACCTATTCATTCTAAAAAAAAGTGTTAGAAAAAAGAAACGAAGATACAAAGGAACAAAATCGAACTGATAAAACTACATCAGAGAGAAGATTAGATAAATTCATCACCAATATACCTTCCCGATCTGCACAAGAGCTAACCAGACAAGCCAGAAAGCCTTACTTAAACCAGAGCACACCGTCTTGACATAGAGATACATAACTAAATCATCATAATAGTTTTATCTGCCGAGAATCCAAAAAGTACTCACCTTGTTTATGAGTATTTATTATTTGTAAATATTGACGTGTAAAGTTACGATGATGGAATCGTAGGTTTTGTTCGCTGGGAGAATTCCACTTCACATAATGCGACTGTTCCATTCTCACCTCCACCACCTGACGCTAAGAATAACTGACTAAAGTATTCAATTGTCACGATCCGTACGCAATGTCCTCCTCTGAAACCTCATCGCCATCTACGGGCACGGCTGGCTCAGCCACTCCCCGTAAACCATTAACCGGCTCCATCCAGGCCCGATTAGCGCCCCTTGTTAAGGTATGTTACGCCATGTTGCTCTTTGATAGCCAATTGAACGGTTGCTAACATGATTCTTCTTCCGTTAATTCTTCTTTTCTATAGACAATTCAATTCAGTTGGTTTGCCGGTATGTATAATTTTTTGTTTTGAGTGTCTCGATTTCGACACTGTTGTCGTTTTCGCCGCTCTCATCGTTTCTGCCCCTTTTTTTCAATTGCTAACTCTCAAGTAGGCCACGTTCTTGTATTGTTAAACTCCCTTCTTTACATCATTGCCAGCTTCCGATTCTTGTTCACATCCGAAAAGTTCGCTAGCTTCGTTTACCGATTCGCTTACGTTTCTATCATTTTCACCTTTGGTATCATTATCAAACAAACTTACCAATCCAAGAAGATTGGCCCCTTGACCCTTCTTCGCGATGATAATGTTCACTATTTAGCCATTGCCTTCCTCTGGTTATTTTCCGCTAGATCTTTCTCTACCATTTTACCCTTTATTATCTTCTCTATCTTCCACGCTCTTACTTATTTACGTTCTCATATCTTACCTGCCCTTGGTTACACTGCCACTGCTCCCTTACCCACTCAGATTGGTAGCTTCGTCAAGACTCAAAACGATAGAGCTATGCAATTCGCTGCTTCTTCGGAATTAGCTAACTTAGCTAGTCTTTTCTTTGCTTGTTTTGCTATCAACAAGGCCGCTTGGTTCAAATTTATCGTTTTCCTCTTATTCATTCGTGTTCGTTATGAACAATCTGTCTTCACTAAGACAGCTTTAAAGACCTGGGAAGTTAAAATTGATGAATTACTCGCCCACCCTAAGGCTCCTGTTTTCCTCAAATCCGCTTGGGTTCAATACAAGAACTTTGTCCGCGTTTATATTGGTAAGGGCCTTTCCCCTGAACGTATTTTCCCTAATCGTCAACCCGCTCAAGCTAAAAAAGCTCAATAAATTAATAATAAAAAATAAAAATATCTTTTATTCTTACTTTTAAACCGCAACTTCTTTTATTTTTTATCCCCCTTCTTCCATTGTGAATCTTCGGATTTCTATTTATCAGTAGTCAATGTATTATTATTAGTGTTTTTTTCATTTTCATTTTCATACAAATTTATTAAAGCCTTACATACACAATATCAACGTAAAGAGAATTTCTTTGCTTTCTTTTCCTCTAGTGGACGGTCAGCCTCTAAACGAGCCTTTCTTTCCTCTAATTCTGCTCTTTGAGCTTCCAATTGTTGTTTCATTTCATGATGTCTAGCAAATAATTCTGCTTCTGAACGTTTTAATTTTTGTTCTTTTTCAGCGACCTTTTGTTGAAATACAGACTTCATTTCAGCTTCCATCTTGGTTAACTTTAATTTATGTAATCTAATTTCTTGTTCGACCTTGGCTGAAACTGAGAATGCATCCAAATCAGAAAGGAAAACACTGCCATCTTGAACCATACCTGAGGATAACAATTTTTGTTCACGATAATTTTCGTACAACTTATTAGCGGTAGTTTCTCTTAATTCTTCCAAATAATTTTTAAGTAGTAATTGACGCAAGAGTACGAAATCACAATGATCTTGATTATCTACTTCAATGACACCCCAGGGGTAATCTCTACCTCTAACTGATCTACCATCAACGGTTTGAACTTGACTAGTTGATCCGACAATGGCAAAGGGTAATTTAGCAACTAATTCTTCAGTCTCCAAAATTGATTCTTCATCATCATTCTCATACTTGGGAGGTGTAAAAATTTCGATTTGTTGATGGGCGATATCGGCCAAGATACGAATTTTAAAATCAGATAATTCTCCTTCAGTTAAAGTATCAGATTTAGCGATAACGGGGATCAAATTAACTTTTTTATGTAATTGCTTCATTACAGTAATATCCAATGCACTAAGTGTATGACCAGTAGGTTGAATAAAATAAATACATGCGTGAATTCTATCATCAATAATTGAAGTACGATTTACTTTACTCTCCGTTTCCAAATAAGCATCGAATCGGGCATCAATGTTATCTATTATTATTTTCCATGAATCAGTGTTATTAACGTAATCACCAAAACCGGGAGTATCCACTACAGTTAAATGTAATTTAACGCCATTTTCTTCAATATCAGCGGTAACTGATTCAATCTCAATAGTCTTGGGGGTTTCTCCATTTGATGAATGACGCGATGATGATTCAGGTATATAAAGAGACATGTTGAATAATGTATTCATTAAAGTAGACTTGCCCAAACCGCTTTGACCAACAATCATTAAATTTAAACTGAATCCCTTTCTGATACTCTTACGATGCCATTGGTTGGGTAAATTGGCGAAACCAACGTAACCATTCAATTTGCGCTTAACAATATTCGATTGAAGTTTCTCCGGTTGTTCGCTCACCCTGAGGTTTTCAATGGGGATAGAAACATCGCTAGCTGTGACACTATGTTCACGACTAGTTGGTACTACGGCAGCAGCGGCCACGGCAGCGGCCGCGGCAGAGGGGGTGGTCTGTGAGTGATCACGTTCATGGTCAATGCTATGACTAACACTAGCATCAGTATTTTGAACGTTTTCGCCAGAGATACGGGACGTCGCATCCTCAAACGCCTGGGGTTCTTGATCTTCTATGAGAAGGAAAAAGTTAGTACTGGTTCAGATAAGGCGAGCCCTGGAGAGGACCCTGGACAAAGGATCTCGCGCGAGAGTGAGACAACTTGGAAAAAGACATACCGAAACTCATAGCTCTAGAAAATAATGAAAACCAGCAAATGAGAATTAGATATAATAAAGACAAATAGCCGAGACAACGAGTGATATATTGTGGAATAAATCTCAATTCAAAGCACGCGTGAGGCAAGTTTGTTTGTTTGTAAACATCGCTTCGTCGTGAGCTGGCTTGTTGGGACTTCTTAGATGAATGACGCCCACCAGATCTCCTCATCTGGCCTTTCGTTCATGTACTTATGTTATATATTCAAAACTACATTTTACTATCATACGTCTTATATAAATATACAATTATACCCATTAATAATCCACCCTGGCCCGTTTGGCGCTATCGACTTCCTCAGAATCCGCCTTACGCTTAACCAGGGTGGCCTCAGCGGTCTGAGCCTTAACGGGCTTCTTCTTTCTTACCATTGACGTCAAATCGTTGACCACGGGGCCAGGAATTTTAGCTGTAGCTAACTTCGAAGATGACCCTGATGAAGATCCCGATAAGGGTTCCGATAATGTAGACATAGCATGTCCTAGAATATCCTTTAAAACATTATTCTTTTCATTCAATAATTCATCATCAGCGTTCTTTAAATCCTGTAAACGGATATTCAAATCATTAATTAATTCAGGATCGCTTTGCCCTGTCTTGGCGATACGGGCATTGACACTGTCCAAGGCCGATTGCATTTCCTCCACTGATCGTTTCTTAGATTCGGGATCCATAACATGGAATTCTAATGCCAGCGAAAGCTTATAATGAGCCTCGGAAATATATGTAGAGTGCTGGGCGTAAAGGCGTTTCTTAAGGTCAAGTGCTGATTGTAAATCTTGCGAGGCTTGTGCGAAATTTTCTGATTCAAGCGATACTTCACCTAAAATATCGTAACATTCAGCCAATTTCTTCATATCTTCGTACTCGGGGGCGCTACTTTCAATGAGACTAGTAGTAACTTCGGCGGACGCCGAAGCCTTACCTTTACCCTTATTGTCTGTTGTTTGATAAGGTTGTAATCTCTTTTCAAATAGCATTCGAGATAAATCCAGAATTCGCCAAGCAACTTCGAATTCATCTTCGACACCAACCTCATTATTATCTTCACCTTCGATATCACCTTCGATGTCACCTTCGACATCGCAATCGCTATCACTATCACGGTCTACGTCTTCGAAATCATTCTGGAATTGAAATAACTCACCGTTAGGGCCTGTAGTAGAAGGGGCAACAGCATCGTCTTCCTTACTAGATGATTCAGACTTGGGCTTAACCCTGCCATCATCCTTAGCATCGCCACTACTATTACCACCTAGGACTTCGGATCTTTGCACGCCAATTTGGAAAATAGCCCGACCGTACAAGAACAACAACGTGGGCTCCTCTTGACCGTCATTTTCGGCCGAGTAAAGTTCACAGGCCTGAGAAAAATGATCAGAGGCCTCGTCGTAAGATTTGAGAGCGTAGGCTTTTGACCCAGTGGCCACTAACGCATCAATTTCAGCATCGCCATATCGAGAACTCATTTTAGTTAGATGGTTGTTTATGTTGAAGAAGTTACCTATTACGCGTAATTACGTGATTGAAATTAGTTCGCGTAAGCGCGATTTGAAGATCATCCACCCAGCCCCATAACTACACCCAACCCCAGAACTACGGCCAGGCCACCGAAGTTGTGATAAAGAATATTGCGATCCATAATCAGTTATCAACCATCAGCCCAGGCTATCTATCCTTATACAATGTCCACGCTACACGGTTCTAAAGCTGGTGATATCGCTCAAAAGCGTCGTAGAAGAAATAAGAAGAGAACCGAAGGTATGTCTTTTGCTCGAAGCTGGGGTTTTTTATGAGCAGGCCTTTACTAACTGCGGCTTTCATATTTTCACTTAGATTTCTCATCTGATTCCGATTCTTCATCAGACTCGTCCTCTTCTGACAATGAAAATGAATCACCCAAGGTAACCAAGGTAAGTCTTTTTTGTTTGGGGAATCGGTCCCTATGTTTACATTTTTCTTTTTTTTAGTTACTAACATACTACAGGCTAAGAAAGATAGTGATCAAGTTATGCATGACGATGTCTCTGAAGCTGAATTCGATGATATCAATGATGATATTCCTGCTTCAGTTGAAATCGCCCAAGATCCCAAGAACTTGATCCCCGCTGAACTCAAGTCCTTTGACATTGTCAACAAGGAAAAGTTTGAACAATACTACTTGGGACTCATGACCTCCAAATTTGGTGATGATCTCGTTAAACTACGTGAAAGTAAGGATTTCCAACCCAAGTCATTACCTCTATTGATCAATGCCCTGAAGGAGGGTGTCAATATCTTTGATGACGCCCAACAGAAGCTGATCTTGTCTCAGTTAGATAATGATAGCTCATTATAAGGGGTCTTTTTAGAGCCTGTCCTCTTGCATCTTTACTCTGTCTCTCTCTCTGCGGTTAGGTCAGTTAGACGCATTTAGTTTTATCCTTTGTAATATAGCTTTATCATTTTTATTCATTTTAGCCATCAATTTTTTTAACTTGGGAATTAAATATATATTTGTGTGCTTTTAAAAAAGAAACCCCATTATAGTCTCAGTAACCGATTTTGCGGCCAAGTTGACCAAATATACTGTAGTAACTACCACCGGTAGTTTTATCATCTGCGACGATAGGCGAAGTAGGCGTAGAAGTACTCTTAGCCGTTGTAACGAAATTAACGGTAGTTGTGGAACTACTTATGGGAGAAGATCGGGGGTTAGCGCGAAGATTAGCCTCGTTCAATCGTTCTCGCAGGTCATCAACAAACTGAATTCGACGCGGGTAAAGGTTGGTGCCCTGCCAAACTCTACAGACTTCAGTAATTCGATCTAATCGACACGTGGCACCCATAAAATCACCACGATCAATGAGAACATTCACTTCATTTGTAATCTTAGATTCATCAAACAGTTCAGCTTGGTCAAACAAAGCAATGACTGATTCCATGCCTCGTTTAACACTATCTAACTTTTCGAGTTCTTCGATAATGGTATCTTGATTAATCTTGTGTGCTAATTGCCGAATCATGGGCTGAACATCATCATTCACCGTGCTCTGAAGACTGGACAGCTCACTCTTCAACAATGAGACCTGATAGTTTAAGCGAGACCCCGATTTAGCCATATCGTTAGCCAATATCTCAAGTTGCTTGGTAAGTTCTTGTGATCCCTGATCTAATTGTGCTAGCAGATCGGCCGAGGCAGCAAAAAGTTGTGGCATTGATGATACTGATTTAACGCCATCTGACTCGGCTAACTGAGGACCCACACTCGGCAAATTAGCGTCAATAAATACATGTGACACTGAATCAGGATCCGAAAATGTCGCTAATATACAATCTACCGATCTTACTTCACGCTTATCTGTGTGCTCCATGTTGTGATCACGGTCGATTTAATGGCGCTCTTGTAAGCGCTGAAACTTAATACTCGTCATTGGGTTCAACCCGATCCAGTTGAGCCCCATCCCGGGATGCCTTCTTATCAATACAATACATACACACTCAAATTTATCGATATATAATCCGTCATTTTTGATTATTTTCTCTCTTTTTCTAACCATCACTTTGATTTTTTCTTCTAGAACTGCCGCTGATACGAGTCCTTTCATTTTCGTACTTTAATTTGGTTCTCTTAGAGCCGTCCACTTTGTATTCGACCTTAGTGCCGACTCAACAGCCGTATTTGAAATAACCGATATAACTGGTTATCCATCCACCAACAATGCCCGATATCTATCGATCAAACACAGGCAATCGTCGTAGTTTGCCCTCACCTAGTGCGCTGAGATCGCCTAGCTATAACCATTCCCCCGTTAAGGGTGGTACACCCCAGGCCTCAATTCAATCCACGCCCACCCGATCCAGTTCCAACCAAACAGGAAGGGTGTCTTCAGCATCCCTGTTGTCGCCAACCAAGTCTGAGCAGGGTGAAAGGTTTTACATCCCATTAAAATCACCAAGTTTAGCGCCTGTTTCAGTATATGTTGGTAAGTAAAATTTGAGTGCCACAACTGTGATGTAATACCACAAATGTGATGTAACATTACTAACCATCTGTTGTTTTTTTAGCCACAAGATTAAGACCACCTATTAAACCCACTGAAACTAGTTATGAAACTGTGCCGACTCATTTAAGAGGTTCGGGGATTGACGATATTTCTGCGACGTCGTTAACGATCAAGAATGCATCCACTCGTAAGAAATTTACTTATGACCACGTATTTGATCAAGACACTACACAACAACAGTTATGGGATCATATATCTACTAGTATGGACTCTTTTCTCAAGGGTTATAATGTATCAATTATGGCATACGGCCAATCCGGGTCTGGTAAAAGTCATACTATGGGTACTAGTGGATCACTAGAAGAAGAGAGCATGGGGATTATTGCACGTGCCGCCAATACAATGTTTTCTAGAATAGCACCTATCTATGAATTAGAATCAGAATCAGTTTCAGAATCACTACAAGAATCTCCCTACAGTATTAAAGTATCCTATTTGGAAATTTATAATGAACAAATTAGGGATTTACTTATTACTAATACTACTACTGCATCGCCTCATAATAATAATAATAATAATAATAATAATAATAATAATAATAATAATAATAATAATAATAATAATAACAGCCTACCGATATCAGTAAGAGAGAACTCCAAGGGTGAAATCACGTTCACAGGACTTTCGCAAGTAGATGTTGGTAGTATTGATGAATTATTAGTGTTATTAAATCGAGGTTCGGGGACTCGTCAAACGAGTTCCACAGCAATTAATGCGCAATCATCAAGATCACATGCTATTTTCACAATTTATCTCACACGAAAAACTCAGGAAATTTCTCCCAATACTGGTGATTTGGCACCTGTTACCGTTACTAGTAAATTAAGTTTTGTTGATTTAGCAGGTAGTGAACGTCTTAAGACCACAGGAGCCGTAGGTGATAAGGCTAAGGAAGGTATATCGATTAATTCAGGGTTAGCAAATTTAGGTAAAGTGATTGCGCAATTATCAGATAGATCCACCGCTGCCGCGACCGGAGGTAATGGGGGTCAATATATCTCATATCGGGATTCAAAATTAACTCGAGTATTACAAGATTCATTAGGTGGACGAGCTATCACTTATTTGATATCATGTATTACCTGTGAAGAATTTTATTATACCGAGACGCTGAACACGTTAATGTACGCTCAAAGAGCGCGAGCCATTCAAGTAACACCTGAGATTACAAAAATTGAGACTGAAGCCGATTTATTAGTCATGATTAAACAATTACAAAAACAGGTTCAGCATTGGAAGCAAATGGCTATTGAGCGAGATGGCGATAATAGTGATGTAATTCTCTCAGAGGAGACGGATCCTGACACGCCACCATTACCAATCACACCATTAATCATTCCTGACTTTAAACTAGGATCGGGTCAAGATCGTATGGATAAATCAGTATCATTCAACTATGCAGTTGAAGAGATGATCGGTAATTATGAAGATACCGTAAGTTCTTTAAAGTCGTCACTGGACCAGTCGAGATCCGAATACGCTGATTTAGTGAAAGAGCGAGATAGAGAGGTTATGAATTTAATGAAGGAGAATAGCCAGTTAAAGGAAGAAATTAGTCTATATGTACGTACGGGTGGCCGACCCGAGACAGTAGTAAATACCGACGAAATTATCGTTAAACGAGATCACTACGAAACGCTAGAAATGCAAATAAGTCAATTAAGTCGCGAGCTTCGTCAAACGGTTATTGAGTGTCAATATCAAGAGTCAAAGAGAAATGTATCATCTAACGGCGAGGGCGCTGATACTGGTTCTGAAAATGATAGCCCTTCACCGTCAAGGGCAGAGTCAATTACTCCACGTACACCCATCTCGCCCCTTTCTGCACCTCCAGCTACGCCCCTAACTACACAGTCACGAGTTAAAAAGACTTATGGTGATCTCAAACCTCTTGTACTAGGCAGCGGCGATGTCAGTTCGGCGCCTATACGCGTATCGTCTTCGGGCGCTCCACAAGAGAGAAGAGTGAGAACGTCTAGTGGCGGGTATTGGTCATTGAGTTTACAGAGTTTGCATTTATCTGTAGGTGACAGTGAGGGTAATCGAACCGATGATGTGAAAGTTGTATTGTCAGACGATTTGAGTTCAGATGATGATGAAGACGCTAATGAAGAAGACCAACTGGGTTCAGATGGATCGGCTTTTTTAGCCACGGCGAGAGTAAATTAATTACCCAATCCCGTTTTACGGGTCAATGGGTATCAACAGCGATTACTCTCGCTTTAATTTTAGTAGCTGTAATATACAAGGTTTACCATTTGTCGTTAGACCACGGTAACCTTGTGAAATGGTTTGGATCACGAATGGGTATGAGCACGGGCAGTGAACGCGTAAGGGTAGCTGAAAGTGCGTACGATCGATTACTGGAGGTAATGGATCACTACGAGAATTTTAGGGAATAGCTGATTAAAATATATATAATATAATAATATAATTTAATATAGTAATATCAAGTGGAGTATATGGATACATGCAAGACGAGGAACTAGATGATTATTTTTCATCATCATCATCATCATCATCATCATCATTATCATCATCATCATCATTATCATTATCATCATCATCATCATCATCATCATCATCATCGTCATCATCGTCATCATCGTCGTCGTCGTCAGGCCCGCCTAAACGAGTAACCACCGTTTCTACGATATCGGTCCATTCACGCATACCACCCATTCCAATATCACCGCACACGAGGACCTTCTCAATGGGTTTGAGAACCTCAATCCAGGGGAACTCATCCTTAATGATACTAAGATGCTTTTTAGTCATAGGATTAGTGTACATGAATGTATTCATAGCTGGGGCGACTAGTATTGGCGTGGTTGGATTCCAACAACGTACCACGGAAGTTAACAGGTTATCACAAATGCCATTAGCGATCTTAGCGAGTGAATTAGCCGACAAGGGCGCAACGAGAAGAATATCGGCCCATCGACGTAATTCAACGTGCAAGACTTTATCGGTACGACCCTTCCAAGTAGCCCATTCATGATCATCCTTCCAGATTTTTACATTAGCAGGGATTTCTTTAGTTTTAATCTGTTGAATGAAATGTTCGGCGGCAGTGGTAACGATTAATTGAATTTCAACTCCATCTAAACCATAAATTTGCTGTAATTTACCGATAATAAGGCCAATTTTAATACTAGCCACGGAACCCGTGACTGCAATTAGAATATGAACCTTTTCATGATCCCTCGTGACGTCAATATCCGAGAGTGATGCAGAAGAAGATGAAGTGGTAGAGGAAGAAGATGAGGACGAGGCAAATACATTGGTTTGAATAGATTTAGCCATAAGTCCCGGTGATGCAGGTGGTACTACTGTAGTAGTAGAGGTAGATGTGGTGGCGGAGGAGGAGGAGGAGACAATACGAGTGACAGGAACTGCAGGTGTGCTTGAAACGGAAACCGGAGGTGGTAAGACGGCAGACGTGGTAGATATCGTTGCTATCGTGATAGGAGCGTTAGGACGTTTGAATTCGGGTTCGAACACATTGGCATGAACAGGAGATAACGGACGACTGGGGACAAAGAGATCCTTGTCCTCAACCAAATCGCTAGCAGCAGAAATGGGCGTAGATGGCGTGGTAGGGGTAGCATAGCCAGATGAAGTCGCAGTAGCAGTAGCAGTAGCCGGAACTGAACCAGAGGTAGCTACAGACACTGATTTAATGACAGAACTCTGACGACTCACATTGGGGGAGCTCTGACGGCTGGTAGCGGCTGGTGATGGCGAAGGCGAAGCGAGACGTTTCACTGAGGCCTTGTAGTTGGCAGCGGATGTGGAAATTGCTGATGCCACACCACTGAGAGGGTGGAGTGGTGGCACGGGAGTCTTGTGCTGTTTAACGGTAGAGACTACGCGATGAAGTCTTTCAGGATTGGTGGGCTCAGTGAACGAGATAACACTGCGGCGACGCACCAGATCGAAATCGGAATCGGAACCAGTGGCACTGGATGGGAACGGTGATGAAGCAGCTGATGGTAAAGGGCTAGTGGAGATATCCGTAGCGAGGGAAGGCAGTTTAGCCCTTAAGATTTCAGCGGTTGTCAAAGATGCAACTGGCTTAGCAACAGGAGCAACCCCATCGGTCGAAGAAGCAGCAGCAGAATAAGCAACAGCAGAGGCAGCCATAGTTGACTCAGCTAAACCATGGGCCAATGTACCAAATGGGGCAACGGTAGCGGAATTAGCCCCTGCGGAAGACGCGGGGGCCTTGATGATGTCGTCAATCGAGTTTGCGCCCGCTACGACCAACGAGCCTACCATGATAGAACGAGTGGGAGCGCCAGCGCCGGGACCGGGGGTAGACGCGGGGGCAACCAGAGGCGCTGAAGACGAGGCAGATGAGACCACGGACAGTGACTCGGCCTCCAATTCATTACAAGCTGACACGGGTGGGATAGTAGACATGGCCATTGACGAGATACGAGCTGAAAATGGAGAACTGAGCAGAGTGAAAACAGCCTCTGACATTTGGCTTATTATTCATCGCTGGGAGGTTTGGTGCATGGTGATGGTTACAAAGCTGCGTGTTGTGTTATTTTTCTAGATATATATATATATATATTTATGTATATATTGAGCTACTTATTGAGGTAAATAATCTTTGATTTTTCAGCAGCTCATGAACTCAGACGAAAAAGTCTTTTCATGGCCAGCCTGATTCGTACTCGGTGCGGTAATGGGGTATCCCGCGGGGGGATATTGTCCACATCAACGTCCTGGTAATCGAAATCACTTTCATATCCTCGATTCAGACTGATCATTGACACTGACGCCGAAATCCACCGGCCCAGACGTAAACTTTGTCTGCCCAATGTGATTCTGCCGAATGAGATCCTGCTGAAATTACTTCGCCATGAGGCCTGCGAACGAAATGAAGCCGCTGATGATGCACTGGGGGACGACCATGACCCAGGGGACGAACCGGCTCGAGAGGGCGGCCGCGATAAGGTAAAGGCGTCAATGACCTCTTCCGAGCCACTATTTTCTCCGACGCCTAATAAACGGTGTAAAGAACGTCTCCGTTTAGGCCGTTTTGTTTTTATAAACAGTTCGAAACATCCCTCCTCTTCTGTGGGCGTTGACGGCCGGCTCGTTTGGCTGCTGCGCGACGAGGTGAGCGAATGAGCTGAGGACAATGAAATCGCAATCTCATTTGTAAACGGACTTAATCTCTGATTCACTGGCGTAGGTATCCTGGTTCTTTTGCATTCCATTTTGGTTTTTTTTTTGTTGTCTGGAAAAGTCCGCGCCAAGAATCTCATCTCATCTCATCTCTTTGGCCGTCGCTGGGACTTCAAACTACCAACGCTATGGAAAAGCTCACTTTGCCCGGACTTCGCGGACTAGCGCGCGAGTGTGGCCTGGGTATGTATAAACTATATGGAATGCCTATTTTGCGATTATTTTCTAACCCTTTTTTTCTGTACAGCTCATAGCGCTCTTGCTAAATCAGGGCTCCTGGAGCTTATTCGTCGGTCCTGCTTGCCGCGATCACTCGTTCGCCGTGCTCAGCATCCGTTTCGCATCCTGTCCATTGATATGGGCATTCGCAATTTGGCACTCTGTCAAATGACCCTTTCGCATGATCGCCCGTTTGAAGATCCACCGGTGATTGAAAAATGGACTAAACTGAATATGCAGTCCTATTTAGAGGTAAAGTCTGACGATCGATCGACACCCGACTTGGCCGAGCCCACACTCGATTCGCCGACGACAATGATGAAAATTGCACATAGATTTGTATCCGCACACATACTAGCGGATCGTATTCCTGATATGGTTCTCATCGAAAGGCAGCGCGATCGGTCTATGCCCAATCAGGCCACACCCGGTTGGACGGCTCGCGTAAACCGACTTGAATCTATGCTCTACGCATCGATATATACTACTTCACAGTTAAGTCCCCAGTACACATTCGTGACCCTGGACCCCGTGTGGCCAGCTAAGGTCGCCAAGTATTGGATTCGGGATTCACTTGCTGCCAAACCGGCCAAGTCTACCAAATTACAACGAACTAACTTAGTGGCGACATTATTAGATCAATGCCTTGCCAATGACCCTCGGGCCAAATTCTCTCTTTCACCGCTTGCTGACGATATCGCTCTACTCGCCGATGTCTACTTTAACTCCAACAAGGGTCCTGGCACCCTTAAACGGAAAACAAAGTTAAATACTAAAGTCAGCAACAGAAATCGTGCCAAGGAGGATGATCTTGCCGATTCTATGTTACAGGCACTTACTTGGATTCGATGGCATCGTGCTCGCGAGCTTTACGGAGATATTATTCATCACAAGGTATCCGGTACTGATAGTGACATCCCCCAGCGTATACTGGATCTTAACCACACTTTGCATACTGAGTATGAAGCCTACTTTGAATGAGTTAAGCTTGATTCTCAAAGAACAACCCCATATAGCATTATAATTTATTAATATATATCTACATCTATCTATTTATCTTGAACTTCCCTTTTTCGTGCTCCCCATTTTCACCCACACTCAGTCGGATCATTACATAAGCCGAAGCCCTTCACCACCACTACGCAAACTCACCATGTACACCGTTATCATTAAACATATCATCAACGATGGGCAACCACTTTTCTAGACCAGCACAGGATAATACCCGGGTATTCTACCCCTCCGACATTACTACTGTGTCCCCCGCTCTTGGGAACCAACTCTCCACGTCGCTTGAATCCGATTACACCCGTACTCAATACTCTGAATCTTATATTCAAGAGCGCGTATCTGAACAATTAGCACTTATCCAGAGTCAAACCAGTGAATTCATTGCTCAAGCTCGTACTGCCGCTGAAGCCAGTATCGTTAACTATAATGATAGTACTTCACCCTCATCTGCTATCTTGAACGATAAGATCACCGCCCTCAAGGATCTCGTTAAATCCCGCCCGGATATCTTGTACATTGACGAATCTACCGAAGAAGTCAGATCTCAATTAGTCAACTGTCTTAACCTTAATCAAAACCGACCTCTCGACTGCTGGAGTGAAGTCGAGGCTTTTAAGGCTAAGATTAATAGCCTTTAAGTTCGAGCGAGAATGACAATGTTTGTGACAAAATTCATAGACTAAATGAATTCATATCCTCCTCTCTATTTTAGATTCTCTTAGAATTAAACCCTCATTATAACAACCTCTACATATATTTCCTGTATAAAAAATAAAATAACAAATTGCTTATATTATATTTGTTTATTTTATATTAAAATGATACTAGATTTCAATTGCGCGATAAAGCAAAATAAGCGCAGAGTCAGATTCACCACCACCGGCTAAGGATTCAATTTTAGCTTGATCAACAATTGATACCTTATCATCATTAAATCTCCACCACTTACCTTCTTCCTTATCGTCCTTGGCAAAACATTGGTAATGACCTGAATCGGCACTAGCGCCCTGATGAGTAACAATCGCAGCTAATTCATACAAGGCACCGGGGTTAGAACCGACATCGGCCTTTAAGTTCTCAGGAATAACATCGTCATAAGCTTGGTGATACTCTTGTCTCTTTTCAGCTGAGATAATAGTAGTCTCATCATCATCATTACTATTACCATTACCACCCTGAACCTTAGCCCGCTTAGCACTACGAACCATTTCTTCTTGTTCCTTTTTGATTTCACGAATCTTTTCCCGCACAGGGATAACTTGTTTCTTTAATTCATCTGAACATAATTCTGTGACATCTAATTCAAAGGGGAAAGCAACTTTACGTAAGATTTTAGCCTTCTTTTGAATATCACGTCGCCAGTAAAAACGAACGTATTGTACGGTAAGATATTTAGGTAGTCTTGTAATCTTCTTAGTCAGAGCGTATTGAGCGTTACGTCCTAATGTCGGACTAGTCTTTTCAATCTTTTCATTGACACCATTTAATAAACCATCACGTAAGAAATTCGTTTCCTTGGTAATATGACAAGATAATTTATTGAAATCTTCAACTGAACTCTTAGCTTCCTCTTCAGGTGATTCATCACATTGTAATTCAGTAATAAATTTACCACCAAAGTACTTATCAACTACTGAACTACCCGATTCATCTAATAACCTAGGACGAAGTTCACTGATAATTTGTGACCAAGCTTCTTCAGCGTCTTGTTGTTTGTAAGAACCCTCATTGGATCTTTCAGCGAATTGAGGGAATACACTTCTTAAAGCTGTCAAAAAGACATAAGGAGAATAAGCACCGGCAGTTTGTCCCATACCATTAAATACATCCTTCAAACTACGAGTCAAGTTAACGCCCGAAGACGAAGATGCTAGGGAGAAGGCTGATTGAGCGTTTGAAACACTATCACCTTTATATTTTTCCAATGAACTCACCAACTCTGGGACATTCTTAAGTGCCTGAACGGTGGAGTTAAGATAACATGTATTACCCAAATTAGTTAACCCAGCGGGCACAAAGGCCGTTTCAGCTAACTGACGATCACTCATATCTTCAATGAAATTAGTCTTTTGAATGGGGGCAGAGGGTAATGCACCAGCAGAACCAATCAGCATAAACATATGTCCGGGTTTTAAATTCAAACTAGCCATATCGCTATCGTCCTTCAATTGACCACCCTTTGCCAAGATTTTTTGTCTTTCCGGAGCGACCCCGGTCAGAGAGTATAATTGCATCTTAAAGACTAATCCAGGTTCATTAATATCGAGCTGAACATTGTATTTTTTGCCACTGTGCTTAACAACAACTAGAGAAGGGAAAAGAAAAAAAAATAGGACAAAAAAAGTACAAAAAGAAAAAGAACGGATAAATAAATAGTTAGCAAACGCTGAAAAACACACCTATACCCATCCGCCACAATTTACAACTTACCAGGAATAGTAGACATGATTGGAAACGTCCTTCTAAGTGTATATCTGAATTCACTCCCTTTAATAAGAGGAGTGGCAATAGAGATTCGCAGTTGGGAATCTTGTAATGCGCAGGGCAGCCCATCCCCCAACCCTGCTTCGTGGGTAGAGGGATGATAACTGTATGTAAATTTAAGAAAAGACAATATCCTGGTTGTTATTTTATCATTATGGTTATGGTGATTAGTTTATTTTTGGCGAATATAACGTATACGCTTAAGGACACCACACCACTAGCCAGCGAAGCACTTGGTTAAGATAACACGAGCATTTGTGTTAAAGTTATCGTCAACTCCACCATTCTTACCTTTAGTGACCTTCTTAGCGGCCCTTCCAGCAGTAGCTTTACCCTGATTATTCTGAAGACTATGGGTCTCCCAGTAAGTCTTGTAATTATCTCGCAATTCCGGATCCCGAGTGATACTTTGAGTGATAATATTATTAGCCTTGACTTTCATCAGCGACTCGGATAAACTTTGAACCACTAATTGATACTTTATGTTTCTTCGTTTCTGGTGCAAAGGTTTATCCCAGAGTACGCCTAACATACTGATAGCGAAAACGGTTAAGAGAATGATGTCCAAGATGAAGATGAATAAGCCTCGGTTGACTCGGAAATTCCAATGATACCATATAATCTGACCAACCTCACGTGCCTGAATATTATTTCCGGGCTTCGTGCCTAAAATATATGCGGCATCGAGAGCCATCATAAGTATATGTGAACCTGTAATCACTGACCGCCATTGCGATAGCAATGGTGAAACATTATCTGAGGCCACGATGGCCAGGAAGATCCAATTAACTAAATAACGCCCAAAAATCTTGGGTATGGCATAATAAATAAGCGATTGTGCCGTATTAATGCACGATACACATTGGGTGAAGGTATCAGTACCGAATTGCGAATACAACACGCTGGCATCAGGCAATTGTAAAAATGTAAACAGCCTTTCCTCCCCCTCGGAAATGAAGTCATCAATATCCATACCATCTTTGAATCCCTTATAGGCCAACCATCTGACTCGTAAAATATCAGGTGAAGTCGTCAACAGTGAATCAGTCAACCGATAGATATTGGCTTCGGTGGCCAGGTAAGGGTACATAGCTTGACTAATGGCCAACGCTAATACTGAAGATAATATGATCCATTGAACTCTACTCAGTCGTTCAAATTCTTTATCTACGAAAAGACGATGGTAAATTCGTTGTACGCTGGCCTGAAACGCGTCGATAGTCTCCCAGTTAAAACAAATCAGTCCGGCCATCACCAAAGGCATGTATCCCTTGACAAGCTCTAAAAGTGCCACCAAATTGTTGATTAACGGTGTGCTCATGATATGATATATATTCTTGAGCTCTCCAAAAAGCTTCTATCCGGTTTTGTTTAGTGAACAATCAGGTCGTGAAAATCCGATATGATGAAGACACTGACTTGTTTATCGCCGCATTCGGAGGAAAGATCCCAATTCGTGCATATTGACCACCTTACTCAAATGAAATTTGTATCTATTCCGAATTAAGGGCTTATTATACATATATTCAAATAAATACATATTTGAATATATAATTAGGTGTGTGAGTATATGGTTTATACTAACAGAACTTAAACTTTTTTACCTGATTACTACTCTATATAAGAAAAAAAAAGAAAACGTAGAACGGTAAGATCGAACAAATAACGTAGAGATGAATAAATATGAGTAAAATAGCGACCCTGAAGGAATATATACTGAAACATTTAATTAACAACATTACCCACCGTATCAACCATGGCACTTCCACTACCCGTTTCTGAAATATCAACTGTACCAACAAATAATCCTAAGGTGTCCAAGACATTAGCAGGTTCGATTAAATGCCAATCGGCAGTGGTCATCTTAGATGGTAATCCAACTACTACCGGAAATGCAGCTTCTTTAACCTCGGAAATACTCTTAATGGCTGTAAACATATCTTCGTCAGTCTTGTCATCACCAACACAGAAGATGAATCCAGGCTTTTCACCGTCTGGATATTGATTAATTAATCTTTTAACGATTTCACCCTTATTGAGAAATTTAGGTCTGACTTCAATATTGGCTTTACCTGTCATTACCTCTACGTCATACTTTTTAGCTACTGTTTGCTCAAGATGCGATCTAAGTTCAAGTGCTTGAAACGCCCCGAATTCGGGATCAGCTCTACGATAATGCCAAGTAAGAGCAACTCGTTTTCTCTCCACATTAGAACCCTGGGTACGTTCAGTATAGTAGTTGAAGACATCTAAAACATCATCTTGCCATGACATATCAGTTTTAGCTGCTAAATTATCCCATTCTGTACTACCAATTTCCTTCATGAAACAACCATGTTCAGCACTGAGACCAATGTTTCCATTAGCACTTCCAATCCACTTCTCCAAAAATACTTCATCTCTACCTGAAATAATCCAAATATTATTTCTAGGGTCTTCCGATAGCAACTTGAGATTCTGGATTAAATTAGGCGACGGGATGGCGGCTGCAGGATCATTAACAATAGGAGTTAAAGTACCGTCATAATCACATAAAAATAATCGTCTCTTAGCCGAACGGTACTTTTTGAGTGCTGCATGACGATCAAGAGCAGGCGTAACATGACTCTGATCGTGACTTTGTAGATTATGTACTAAGCGACTTAAGTTATTAACTACCCATGATTGAACGGTATTAGTGGTGACTCTCTTGTATAAGTTATCTTGCATTTCAATTTTTTGTTCAACCGGCATTGAAAGACACTCATGAATAGCCTGAGCAATTCCAAGTTGATCCCAAGGATTAACTAGAATCGCGTCTGTCAAGTAACCAGCAGTGCCTGAAAATTCGGAAAGAATGATAGGCGAATGATTATACTTTTGACAAACGACAAATTCCAAGCAAGTAGAGTTCATACCGTCTCTAACCGACGTAATAAGACCTAAATCGGCCACTCTTAACAAAGCCAAATACTCATCACGAGCAATATGACGAGGATAATGATGTACGGGCGCAAAATGTAATTGACCATAGGTACCATTGATATGAGCAACCAATTCTGAAGTTTTACGTTCAATGGCACTACTTGAATAGCCGGGAGTTGTGACTTGAATCAGGACTACCTTTTGTTGCCATTCGGGGTACATTGACAAAAAGGCTTCAAACCCATGTAACTTCTGAATTACACCCCGAACATTATCTAAACGATCACGTCCTACGATGATTTTCTTATCGGGATAAAGCTCTCTAATAGCCTTAATCTTTTCATCAATGCCAGATTCAAAAGCCCATTTTTCAACCAAATCAGTGTTAATACCAATAGGAATTGTATCAACTGAAACATGGATTCCATAGGCACTGATATAAGTTGGAGTCGATTGAACTCCTAGTAATCGTGTACAGGCTGAAATGAAATGACGCGTGTAAGCGTAACTTTGCGTCGCCACTAAATTAGAACCCAAAATACCCTCAAGCAATTCCTTTCGCTTTGACAGGCATCTAAAATATTCAGATGATGGGAATGGGGTGTGAATAAAATAAACAATGTAAGCTTGATGTAAACTCATTCTTAATAATTGAGGCAAAAGCATGAAATGGTAATCGTGAATCCAAATTATATCACCTGGTTGATAAATCGAGCAAATCATTTCACAGTAAGCTTCATTTAATTTCACATAGTTAAACCACCATTCCTTTTCCTGTCTACCATCTGACGGTTCACTTTGAATATAATGTAAAATTTGCCAAATAATATTTTCAGAGTAGTCGCGCCATTTACTTTGATTCTTGCCGAATAACCAAATTGGGGCCACTTTACCCCCATTAAGCTCCTTTTCAATCATACCAGTAATTTGAGTACGCTCTTTTTCAGAAACATCAGTTTCAACCTCGCCTACAACACTATCATTGGCATCAAGAGTTTGTAATTCACCAGTCCAGGCCACCAAAATATTCTCCCATTTAGTGTCTTTATTCAAGTAATCGATCGAAGAAAACAGAGCAGAGTTACCACGACGTTGTCTAACCTTCCAAGAACCGTCATGTTCATCCTTATAAATTTGAGAAGGTAAATTGATTGCCACGTTAATAATTCTACCCGAGCATTCGAGAGCATTAGGGGTATCATCCGGACCGTAAATCTTGGGGCAAGCGCTGGATGAATTACCGTTTATATTATTAGAGTTCGTTGAAGTACCGTTGTCCGAGATAATTCGTTCGGTAAGTCTCTCGGCGTCAGCAAGACTCAATTCTGTGATATCAGTCGGAATTACATTAAGTTGCGACTCGGCATTACCGTGAAAGGAAGCAGCGATGGTTGATATGGATTTCAGCGCTGGCGTGTCGTGAGATACGTAAGTAGTCTGAATTGAAGAAGAAAGAAACAAACAAAACGAATATATCAAAGATTTATTCAATTAGTTAGAAAAGGTTCATATAAAAAAGAGGAAGAAAGTAGTTTTGCTCCAATTGTTCAGTAGACCAAGTTGGGACACTCTGGCATGAAGGTAATGATAACGATAACAATTCTGGAGGCAGCCATAGAAGATTATATATCAACCAAGTCTAGACAATTGAATTCAGAAATATGAGCACCTAGAGACCATGGTCTCATTATTTCATTTGCTGTAATTATCGTCCGTTTAACAGCTGTTAAGGAACTAATCTATTCATAGATCGATGTATACAGCAATGAACAGCTCGAAAGGCAAATAACCATAAACAACCAAGACCACCTCGTTGAGAGATCCGGAAGGTACGCTTAAGAACCAAGGATGAACACAAACCCACAGACTCTATTTCAAATAACAAGCAACAGTACTTACAGGCATCTCTATTAGTGACGAAGTGTTTATCAACTGCGGTGTGAAGAGGAGAAAGTCGGTAAGAACGGCAAGCCACTGCATATTCAGGCGTGAGGCCATCAGGCAGTGCCTCCCAGCAGGTTTTAGCCGTTTCTAAAGACGACACGATTATCATTATCATTGTTATCATTATTATTATATGAGGCATGTTAACCGCCCCCAAACACGAAAACCATATTGTAACTTAAAAACACAAAACGGAACTGGATTAAATAAATGAGCCATTAAACATTAAAAATAAAACTTCGACAATAAAACAAACTAAAACCATGCCAACGAATAAACAAAACGCAAAATCTCTATATTATGTACAGGAGAAACAAAAAATCTATCCTTATATACCTTTCTTCAATCATAAGTTACTGATTCTTTCAATTTTTTCGACTTTCTCCACGGGGCTGTATGTTGAGTTGGCTACACCAACACGATTTTCTTCATCAATTTTATGCATTTCATCATCATTGATAGCGGGTGATTCTTCCGAGTAAGAATCTTTCTTTAAGCCAAGTGACTTGGTATCATCAGAGCTATCAATACTGCTATTTTCACTCATTTCTTCTTGTTCCTTTGCTAGTTTAAGCTTCTTTCTAGTTCTAAGCATCCAAGTAACATGAGACAAAAAAATACCGACTTCCATAGCCAACACAATAGCATAGAGGATACCACCCATAAGATCGAATTTACCCTTCTGAAATACTAACGCTAAGATACTAAAAAGGGCGCCTAAACTGTCTACGGTGAGGAACAAAAAATTAATACCGACCACTTTACCGCCACGCTTGAATAGTTCAACATAAGGGGGTATCAAACCGGCGGCCAGCAATACAGAGGCGATAACACCAACGATGGTCATGGGCCAGTGAATTCCACGATGGTATACAGGACCCAATGGGATGATACAGGCGACTTCAATTCCAACAAATAAGGCAACGGTACCACCCAAGTACATGAGAACTCGTTTCAATGGAATAGGGTTGGGTGGGTAGTATAATGATTGGCACCATGTTATCAGGGCAAAAAATGTGAAGAGAACCGGCTGAACAATCAAGGGAATATTCGAGTTAGGTACAATAAAGTACACTGAGAAGGGAACACCGGAGACAGCCCAAAGGTACATCATAGCCCAAGGTAAGCCAGTAACATCTTTCTTTCTCCAGTTGAAGTAAATTCTAAAATGATGAGGCAAAAAAAAGTTAGTGAATGATCTCTCTATCAATCTATATTACCGCTGAAGCATACTTACTGAGGGATCAGCTGAACGCACCAGCACACGGTACCGATGGTAGCCAAAACATTGGAGGTCTAAACGAGCGGTATGATTAGTGTAAGAGAACGCGAAAAAAGAGGAATTAAAATAGAGGAATTAAAATAAAAGATACGAAAAAAGATCAAGGAAAGCCATAGCAAACCTCGAGAAAGGGCTAACAGTCAATAAGCAGCACCAAATACACGTACGGTAGTGACTTCAGTAACCTCGGACATGAAGGAGATTTCATGAGTAGTTAATGGAGATTAAACTAATTACAACGCCAAGAGACGGGGAATATTTATATAAACGAGTAAGACATGTGAAAAAGGCTACACGGCGGGTTAAGCCGGGCCATGCAGGTTGCATAAAGCATTAGGTTTTAATGGATGTAGTGGTATTGCAGGTACTTCCCGCGGTCTCTCTTCCAAACAGGAAGGTCTATCCGCCCGCCTTTGCCTAAACGGACAGGCCTAGCCGCTCAGGGAGGGTGGTGCGGCCCGTCCCTCGCTGAATCTCGCAGATGCGCCTTCTGTTTTTTATGTATGTCCTTAACGAATAGAATCACTCATCTTTTGGTGCGGCAACCGGAGAAATATTGATGATATCTTTTATAAACTAATTTATGTATTCCAAACGCTTGATTTTCATATTATATTAATAACCCTTATATACATGTAATTTACAAACTTTCCGAAACGAAATAACGTCGTAGTATCTCCATATCCAGCACATTAGTAAGCAAGCCTCTATAATGGTTGCCCCTCGTGCCTGAATTATGGATCATGGCAATAATAATCCAAACTTCACTGAGTATAATCCATTTCGCTGTTTTCTCTTCATCTTCGTCTGACGAGAATCCACCTTGGGCCCTATCGAGTAGCATAAGAACCACACTTCTGATGCGAACCATTTCATTCGCATATCGGTCCGATACTTTACCACTAATGATATCTTCGCATTCTTGTTCAATTAATGCATCGAATTGCGATAAGAAGGTTGATATTTGTACAGTATTCAAAGACATACCTGAGGTCTTGGAGGCATCTTGATTGATGGCTTGAATCACTGACCCCTCACTTTGATTACCTTCATCATTAAGTGCCATTATAATCTCCTCAGCGTCAATACCGGGGCTGAAGCTAGGCTCATTACTATCACCATCTTCCGTCAACGCGCTATGGTGAATAATGGTATCAGGGTTGGCAAATTCATTGAAATGCGCTTCGGTATTAGTATAATCAGCAGTGATATCTTCATTGGTGTAGTTCTCCTCCAAATTGTTGGTATATTCCATATCATTGTTAAATATATCATCATTAACACTATTATCAAAATCACCTTCACCTTCACCTTCATTTCCTCCTTTATGATTGGACGAATTATTGGCTTCGTCATCGTTCTGAAGATGTGTAAATGAAATTGAGTTACCACCTGACCAACTAATAACACTGTCTCGATCATTTTTATCCTTGGTAACCCAACTTATGAGGTTCTGCTTCGGTTGCTTAAAGGAAGTATCATGAGCCGAAAAGGACTCACTGGGTGCCATAGCGCGCATTCCACTAGTACTGAACGATGAACTAACTGACATTATTGACATTCGGCTATTCGTGATCGAGTTAGGTGACATAAATGACATACGTTTGTTCAGATTAGAATTGATCGACATCATCGACATGCGCTTATTGTAACCTGAAGCCATTGATATCACCGATTGGTGTCGTTGATGATGAACGTGAGATACCGAAGTGGGTCGTCCCCCTCGCTTAGTGGGCGATGAATCGCTAGAACCACCTTCGAAATATAATGATAATCGCTTATTGGATGATATATTCTTATTCAAACCATAAACGGAATCACGAACGTTCTTACTACTTGAATCCACCCTCGTCAAACCACGGTCAACAAACGAGCCAACCGATAATCGTTTATTCGCATTTCGGATATTATTATTATTATCACCATCATTATTCTCAGTTTTCTCTTGAAATTCCTCCTTTACTGCCATATCATCTGAGACGTCATTTCGAATATAATGTCCCAGAAATACGATACTACTATCCCGCAGGGCCGGATAAAGAACCGTACTGGAACTGGGAACTAGATAACTACCATTTTCAATTTCTGGTTGGCCGTGCTGACCCGCATGGCGCGGTGAAACATTCATGACTGATTCGGGACTGGTCATAATAGTAGATATGTCAACAGTACCGTTCAATAATCCTGCTAAATAAGCAAATGAGCCATCCATCATCATCGAGGTACGATAATTTGATGTTGGCGTCCCATTGTGAACTGATCCTGTCTTTTTATAGCCAGATTTGGGCGTCTTCGGTGTCATCCTTTTATTACTAGATGATGGTGTCATTGGCTTTATGGGCGAAATTGAACTAGGCGTGGAGCTCACGTGGTTATTCATAGGATATCTTTGTGGAGAATCCCTGTACATAATCATATTGGCACTTGTAGCACTGTAATTGCGACTCATCCGTCTAGAGGGTGTAGTAGGTACTTGGGATATCAGAGGCGCTGAAGACACAATTGAGGCTGGATCGGCCTCTTCAATAGGATCAATCTCATTCATAAATTGGAAAATGTTCACATCTGAGTAATCTTGTTTGATAGATGTTTCACTTTCATCAGTAGCTGAAATAAATGATCTTGACGATAAACTCAATCCGTCATGTTCATCGGCATAATTATCTTCATCATCACCCTCATACTTATCACCCCCATCATCTTCGTCCTCATAGTGAATTGATTTCTTTCCCTTTCCTTCCCCATCGGCTCTTTCGTCAAGATCAGAATTAAGATTGAAACTTCTTGACAGAAACTGACTGTTAATACTATTTCGGTTTCGTATATTTCGGCGCACGCTACTTTCTACACCAATAGTATGAATAATAATCGAGTTATCATCAGCTTCATCATCGAATAAGAAACTGTTGCTGTTTGACACGTCTCTAATTCTTGGATCGGAGTCATCAGCTGTTTGAAATCCTTCCTCTCCAGATAAAAACGGCGAGTCTTCTAAGAATCTACCATCCGAAGTTGTAGGACGTCTAGGAGGGTACATAGCTAGAGACGCTGAAAAATCGGATGAGTTATCCGCCATATTGGACATACTTCCGTTAAATGCTCCCATAGAGCTACCGTTGGAATTGTCTACCGTATTCCGCCCGCTATTTTCTTGGATAAGTGAGGGTTGAGAACCGGCAAATCCCATAAAATTACTACTCTCCGTTACTTTCTCTGACAGTTCTCTCTCCGACAATTCTCTCTCTATCACTTCTCTCTCCTTGAAATTCTCTAACTCTTCATTGATCAGTCTATCTAAAACTGACCTAGAACTAATATTGTTATTCGAATTTGCACTGGGATAAGTCATTGCGCTATTGGTGGTTTCGTCATAATCACTATTGGTGTGTTTGTAATTATAGTGTCGCATACCACTAAAATCCTTCCTAGGTCTAATGTAATTCTCATGACTCTCTAATAAATCTTCAGGCTCGGAATCTTCTTGAATAATAAGAGGCTCTACCAAATGACGTGATCTGGAGGTCGGGATCAAAATGGTCGGCTGAGTAGAAATAGCCATATCGTTGTTATATCTTTCAGAAACTTGTATCACTGGAGTAGGTGGGACTTTATCCGGCATATGGTTTTCGTTCAAGTTATGATCAGCAGCATCTTCATCTTCTTCCATGATTGTATTCTTATCATATTTGATTCCCAAATTATCTGTAAAAGCTTGGTTATTATTAGAACTAAGGTTAGCGATATCTTCACTTGTGTTGGTAACAGTGCTCCCTGAACTTAGTTTTCTTAGTTTCTGGAAGATAGATGCTGGTGAAATGTTTCTATAACTAGACTTGCGGTTCGTCTCCTTCGCAGAATTTCTCTGTCTAGCATATGCAGTGGTAATATTGGCGCCTTCTGCTCCAATGGCAGGAATAGGTGTTACCGGTTTCACTAGCTCACTTTTACGAGTGGACATTCTGAAGAAGCTTGCAACAGAATTTCGCTTTTTAGGTACCCTAGGTCCGGCAACTAGCCCCTTCCCTTGATTGATATTATCTTGTTGTTGGTGTTTTTGTCTTAGTTTAAGCAGTGATTCTTCTTGTTGTGTCTTATTTCTCTCTAACCTACGTCTTTCACGTTCTTCAGCCTTTTTCCTATGAGCTTCGTCGCGTTCCGTGGAATATTTTACCAACCAATTAGTGATAATATCATATCCATTAATCAGAGACTCTGTCATGTTAGGATTGATGGCAGAAAAAAATAGGGTGTAAGCCTTGGCAACTTCACTATTCATTAATAAAGCCAAGTCACCCTTACTCACAGTCCTGTTTAAAGAATAATTTAGAATCGAAAATGCTTCAACATGAACCAAGTCGCTATCGGATAGTCCCTCGACAATACTACTCCCTTCTCCTTGCACTGAAGCAGAAAGTGAATAACAAACGGCTAATTGCTTTTTATATAAAAATGATTCGTCAACCTCAGTATTTAAGAACATAGCGATTGGAGTTTTTTGGTTCTCATCTTCATAGCCTTGACTTTCGTGTACAGTCATGTACATATTAAATCCATCGTTACGTGCATCCGTTGATCGATTATTAAATAGATGGAATGGTTGAGTTTTACTCATGATTCGGGATTTAGTCAATAATTCGATTATTTTGCTCGCTCCTCCGACATGAGTATTGAGGTTTAATTTATAAATTCGTACTTCATCCACATGTATATCTTCCTTTGGAGTTTTCATACATCCCTTCTTTACCGTTATATTTAAATTTCTTGAATTATTGAACTCTGACATGGATAATTCATCGATTGGTGCCCATCCAATAACATTAAGTTTGGGTATATGCGGTACGGGAACTTTGTTGATTAAAGAATGCATGAGCATGTCAGCGATTGATGGCTTATGGACTCCAGAAGCGGAACGAGAACCAATACGAGTACTTCCATTATGTCCCTTCTTGGTACCCTCCATTGTATTGGCTTTATTAGTGGCATTGAAACTAACCGGATGAGCATTTTTATCGGTAATTTCAAGGAAAATTATATGATCCGTGAACAGGATAGCAATCTCGTGATTAGATGTGAGAACGTTATAGCCATCAAAGATAGCAACTACACACCGACTAATCCATCCATATTGAAGTTCTAAAGGCCAGTCGCTGGCGATTTCAATCAATATCTTACCACTCGGAGTGAAGATTCGCTTATTATATGGTTCTAGAACCGTTTCACGACCGAATGAATCAATCGTTTCCTTGGCTGAATTATAATATTCGTCAATTAATTGGTTTTCCTCTTCAGACAGATTAAGCGGTCTTTCTTTAATTAAGCGATCCAGTATCATTTTAATCTTTGTAAGATTCAAACTACTTTGGATTATACTTTCTATTATTCGAATGGAATAATCACTAGGAGGTTCAAAATACTGATGAATTTTTGAATAATTACTATTCAGTGTTTTGGAAAAGTTTTTCGTGGCAGCTTCATGTCGCATACAAGCTTTGTAAAAATATGGTATGGACATACCACAAGCCTTTATGACTTCGAAAAACCCATATTCTGATGCACTACTTAATGCGTCGAAAAAGATATTATTTATTCTAGCAACTTCATCAATTGTCGGCGGGAAAATTGAATTCAATTTGCTAATCGAGAATCCTTCAATTCGGTGCGAGATAACCTCAACCCTTAAAGGTATAAGGTATTGCTGTAAAAACTTAACCATGTTGCGTTTGAAATTATACTGAACTTGCACCAGTTCATCTATAATGGCTTTCATCAAAGGGGTTTCCAATTCTGGATTTGATGCCATGCTAGATGGTGGATATTCAGGAGTCTCATATAGGATTTCAGTGGGCTCAGGAGAAAATTCAGAGAGTGGATCAAATAATTGTTCAAGTTGTTCGCCAAGCAAGTATACCAGTTCGTTATTCATTTCAATTGTAGTATCAGAATCTTCATAGATAACATCGATGACATAAGTACCAATAACTGTAGGTTCTAAAATGCCTGTATCTAAAATAGCCTGTCCAACTTGACTAGGATATTTCTTGTCAGCTAATCGCATATTGCTTGCCAGGCTTCCTGCCATTGTTTCATCCCAATCGTAGATTGAAAATTTTAATGCGTTTTCACAAAGAGCTCTGCTAATATCAGGATTCATTGTAGCAAAAGATCTTAAGGCTGTAACGGCCAAGGCTTTTCTAATTGGACTTGATTTTTGTGAGTCTATTAAATTTCTGCACGCGCCGTAATATTTAGATTTCATCGATAAGGTAATATCGGTATAGCCAGTAGCACCATGTCGACTTATGAATACGGTGGAAAGTTGTTTTGTAGCAGGGTCTGAGTAGATTACAGCCATCACAGGTCCTAATAGCGGATCCTCGCCAACCATGTAAACGGCATCTATAATATCAAAAAGGTTAGTTTGAATATAAATAAATAAAATAATTAAAGAAGAACAAATTTACCTTTCAAAATTTCATTGTGTGGACCAAATTGTGTTTTGCATGGGGATCCATTCTGAATTACAATAGTCCTCTTCGAATTTGCTTCCTGTTGATAATCTCGCACCAAATAAGGGGATAATACCTTCTCTTCCATAAGTGGTAACCCATTGGGGTACAGAAGGGTGTTAATTGTTGATAGAACCATTTTTAAGTATGTTTGGTGTGTGTGTAGTTATGGCTTTTTGGTGTGTGTCTGTTTTATTGGCTCAGCGCGGAATAGGAGTCAAGGCGCGTGGTGACGGGTATTCAGATAGAATCAGGGAACTTGAAAAAAGAGGTGAAAAACGTGATAATGCAGTATCTTCCCTGCTATTAGAAGATAATCTGAAATCCGTGAGAGTGTGTTGGTGCGGTGGATACGGTGAGACGCACTTGATATACGTGCGATACCAGAGCCAGACTCAAGGCTACCAAAGGGTCCAGGGGAAAATAAAACTGCACTTAGAAAAAGTGCGAGTGCCTGATGCTTCAGAGATAGAACCCGTATGCAGAATTCCCGGTTGCGGATGTTGAAGTGGTTCCCGATCTATTGGCGAGAGAGAAACGCTCTACAGATCTATCGTCTGGCTGTAATTAAAGTCCTAGCGCCAAAGCCAAACTAGATAGACTGCGTGTTACGTAAAAACCCTGTCGAAGAGATCGCGCTGGGATAGCCCCTGCAGTACGATCTCAATGTGCGGTCAGGTGACTTAGGATTACACGTAATATCGTTCGCGTCGGAACGCGACTTCTTGAGAATGGGGCAGATCCAAATAACGCCTAAATTCTATATATTATAATCTTTATTCAGCTATGGTTAAGCTGTGGGCCAATATTGCTCCGGTAACCTCTTATAAACTCATAGAGCTTCATTCTGATCTTTTGGCTGCTTTAGAGGCCGAAGATGGGAACAATAGGTATGTGTATTTTTTTTAATTACGATCTTGATTCAAGTCGGTCAACTCACTAACAGTTTTTTGTGCATTTGCTCGTTTTATTGCCTTTAGAGTCACTCTAAAGTCCCCGTCTAACTCGGGGGATGTCGTATTATGCACTGCCGATAAAACTTTTCAATTAAGGCGTATCAACCAATCTAATACTTTAATTTTGCTCAAACCTGAATCAGCATCATGCTCAAACGTAATCTCAAGTGAGGAGGAGCCTCACCTATCAGTCTTTTCGAATATTAATACTTTGTTAGAGTGTATACCGACCAAAGGTATGGTTGATATTAACTCTCTGCCATTATATTTTGGGCCCGGTTCGCTTGTCAACGCAAAACAACCTTGTAACAAGCTTCTGATATCCATGGCCGAGTTAGACTCAAACTCGCCAGCATCGGTACACGAATTCAAGGAAAAACTCATTCAAAGTTTTGGTACTGAGATCGAGGGTATTGCTTGCCTATTGAGTCGGGATATCGTATTTGAATTTCTGGGTATGGCCTTGACCAGTATAGTAGTATCAAAACTTGATATGAATGCTGTGATTATCGACAAACTGTATCAAGCAATTGATGAACCGACTGAGCCCTTACAAGTTGTTGAAGCTATTATTAAAAGATTTGCGTCAAATTCAGAAGAACGTAAGTGGAATTTCTGATACATATTATTGAAATTATAGTTGACTAACACCAACTTTCAGCATATCAAATGGACTTGAACAAAATATTGAACTGGTATGGAATTTATACTCTGATTAATGTAAGTATTGAATCTTTTCTTCTAAATCTCTCACTCAATACTAACTGTCATATTAGGCTGAAAGAGATTTATACATTCAAGAATTTCAGAAAAAGTGGCAGGCTAACATCCCTATACCCTGCGATAAGACTCTTGACTATACAACGCTATTAGGTAACTATATTAACCCTGAGGCATTCACAATTCGATATTTTACAAAAGAAAAGCTTTCATTTGATCCAAAAGTCCGATTTAGCGAATTGTTTAAACAAAAGGCCTCGTGGGAACTTTCAGAAATCACACCCTTTATTGAGGATGTTATGCATAATAAAGCAATGAAGATTGAAAGTTTTGTTATGAAATTTGCCCGAAAGAAAACAATCAACAAAAAGATCATCATCACAGAAAGACTATGATATTCGGATTGGGTAAAGTAAATGGAATGGGGTTTTGTTAAACGACTTCTATATCTATTGTGTATAATAAAAAGTAAATGTATATATGCAAAAAAAAGTGTCTATATATAACGATGCAGTCTAGTAAATATTTTTGTTGTGACGAAATTGAAAATAAATAATTGACGATAGGACACCAGAACCCAAAAAAAAAATATTGGGATCCTGCTTTTCTCACCTTTCTTCCTAAAATTAGGAGACTATTCACATAATGTATATAGATTATTGTAATAGTTTTTCGCGTTTCAATCATGATAACATGGGGGTAATTACATCCTTGACGGTTTCATAAGCACCAAGGAAAATAGCACCGCCCATACTAATCCACATAGTTCTAGGACCTATGCCTCTGAAGAAGGCTCTAAAGCCTTCTTCTTCGATTAGGGTCTTGGTCAATTGGATAACGGGGATTCTGGTTTCATGCAGCATTAATCGCGTCTTGATGACGTCAAGCGGGGTGGTAATAGCAGCGGCAATACCGCCAGCAATTGAACCACAGGCAGCACTTTCCTGAGGAGTAACCTTTTCCCGATTGGTCTTTTTGGCAATTGATCGTTTCATGTATTCATAAAGAGGGAATTGAATCATGGTGAAGGGGATTTCACGCATGATAGTAGTGGAATAACCACGGTAAAAGCCTCTAAAGACACCCTCACCAGCTTCATTAGCTAAAACTGATTTGAAAGCTGCTAACGATGAAGGGTATTTGGAAGCCTGAGCTCTTTGTTTGATTACTTCAGCTGGTACTCTTACGGAACAAGCTGCAATTTCACCCATTGATGCCGAAAGCATATGAGTTAACCCCTGGGCAATCTCTTCAGATTGGACGTGTGTTTTAATCTTGGGCAATAAAAGAGTCTTTGCACTGTCGTAGGTAACAAAGAATAAACTAGCCCCGGGAGCTGAAGCGAGGAAGGCACTACCTACACCTCGATAAACACCCTTCCAGCCACCATTGGCGAAAACCCCACCCTTGGCCTGTAAACGGGTCTTCAAGGTGTCGATAGGGAAAAAGAAGAGATCAGTTGACGTACCTGCCACTGCACCACCCTAGAAAAACAAGGATCAATTTCAGTTAGCGGAGATCTCACGGCCGCGAATTTAGTAGGGACTAAGCGCCCTAGATATTAGTAAAAGCTAAGCCTAATTCAAGACAAATATTAAACATACGATAAGCGATATCAAGACTTGATTGTGTTCCATTTTAGGGTCGAGGGGTCCTGTTTCGGTTTTTTTTAACGGTGATGTGCTGTCCACGGCTGAGATCTACCACCGTGAAATTCCGTAATGGACGATCCCGATCTGATCGGTCGTTGCGACTGAGGGCCGCACGCCGGATTTTAGCTGCCATTACCCGGCAAAGGGGCCTAAGCTCCCAATCGAAAAACGAGGGCATTTTCGCCTCTATCCGTGACTCCACTAGCTTATACGCTATTTGATTTCATCTCCACAGTCTCGGTTATCTATTCAGGTATCTTGCTGTATTTGTTGGAAGTATGTATACTGATCTGTCTGCTAATAGCCATGGTCTGGGGATTGTCTATATACACTGTTCCCCCTTCGGTCTGCCGTAGGGCACCCTGATTCATGTGGGCTCCAATGCTGGGCATGCCCTTTCTTATCTCCGAAGCATTGATACGCCATAATTTGGGGGTTTGATCCTTGGGTAACCCCAGCAGCAACGTTCATCTGTATTATTTTGCGAGTGGGACTAGCTCGAGTTTCCGAGGGGTCGAGTTGGACTATTATGACTTTTACTCCCCAGTCTTGGGGCTTCTGATTTAGGTTGTCGCGGTACTCCGCATTCATTTCTAATTGCCTTCCCCTGATTGTTGATCTCTAACTAAATCCCTTATTTTTTTCTTTTTTTCTATTCAGATAAATTTCTTTTCGGGCTTTTCAATTATTTTATATTAATTAGTCTTTACTATCATGTTGCAAAGATGTTTTAGAACTTTGCCTTTGCGCGCTGTTAGACCCGTGAGAGCCAATGTTTTCTCTGGTGCTTTGACACGATCATACTCGGCTGCTGTTGAGGGATCACAAATTGATGTTGCCATCAAGAATGCTACTATTCAAGAAGGTAATAACACAAGGCCTATTTACCTTGATGTTCAGGCTACAACTCCTACTGACCCCCGTGTTTTGGATCATATGCTAAAGTTCTACACTGGTGCATACGGTAACCCTCACTCCAAGACTCATGCTTATGGTTGGGAAGCCGAAACTGCAGTTGATGAAGCTCGTTTTCATGTAGCTAATATGATTGGTGCTGATCCCAAGGAAATTATTTTCACTTCCGGTGCGACTGAATCTAATAATATGTCCATCAAGGGTGTAGCCCGTTTTTACAAAAACAAGAAGAAGCATATTATAACGACCCAAACTGAACACAAATGTGTGCTTGATTCTTGTCGTCATCTTCAAGATGAAGGTTTTGATGTCACTTACCTTCCTGTTCAAAGTAATGGTTTAATTGATTTGGAAGAATTCAAGGCCGCCATTAGACCCGATACATCTATTGTCTCTATCATGACCGTTAACAATGAAATTGGTGTTATTCAACCCATTGACGCCATTGGTAAGATCTGTCGTGAACATAAGATTTTTTTCCACACTGATGGTGCTCAAGCCTTTGGTAAAATCCCTATTGATGTTAATAAATCCAACATTGATCTTATGAGTATATCTGGTCACAAGATTTACGGCCCCAAGGGTATCGGTGCTTGTTACGTTCGTAGAAGACCCAGAGTCCGTCTTGATCCTATCATCACCGGTGGTGGTCAAGAACGTGGTCTTAGATCAGGTACACTTGCTGCTCCCTTGGTTGCCGGTTTCGGCGAAGCCTGTAGAATCGCTATTGAAGAAATGGAATATGATACTAAGCATATCGACCGTCTTTCTAAGAAGCTTTCTGATGGCCTTTTGTCTATTGAAGAAACCGTTCTCAATGGTAGTGCGGAGCACCATTACCCCGGTTGTGTTAATATCTCTTTCGCCTACGTTGAAGGTGAGTCCCTTCTCATGGCTCTTAAGGATATTGCTTTAAGTTCCGGTTCTGCTTGTACATCAGCTTCTTTAGAACCTTCTTACGTTTTAAGAGCCTTGGGTGCTGATGATGCTTTAGCTCATTCCTCTATCAGATTCGGTATTGGTCGTTTCACTACTGACGCCGAAATTGACTTTGTTTTAGACACTGTCAAGAGTAAGGTTCACGCCTTGCGTGAGTTGTCACCCTTATGGGAAATGCATCAAGATGGTATTGACCTTAACAGTATCGAATGGTCTGGTCATTAGGACGGACTGTAATTAATGTAGCTGGGTTGCGTCTTGCTTCGCCAGTATGTTGTTTTTTTCTCATTTGATCATGTAAAAAGTTTGTGTATATAGCACAAGTAATAAAAAAATAATGGTACAATTATGTGTATATAGAGAGTGGAGTTTTAAAACGCATGCGGCACATCGCCTGATTCTTCGGCTCAAATTTATTTCCCGCTTCCCACCAATAACCGACAGGGCTCTTCGTCCCCCCCCGCATATAATAATTACTACAGCTCATCGGTTATACCCACGACAAATATACATAAGTAAATTAGACAACTACATGTCTTATCAGCCCCATCATCAGGGTCCTCCGCGTCTGGGGAATCTTTCGGGTCAGCCGCCCTATTTGCCCTCATCGGCTTCTCTGGTTGCTGGTACGGCCTCAACGCCCATACCTACTTTGGGCAATACCAATATTTTGCCAGAGATTCGTCACAATAATCAGGACGCTCATCATCACCACTCATCTCTGCATCACTATAATCGCTCTGATTCCCAGTTTTTCACTGCGGCCAATCCTGGTCAGTCACCGTTTCCGATCTCAGGGACGACGCATTCTGATAATGGTAGCCAAAATTCAAATCCGTCGATTCCGCATAATCAATACAGTAGTATAATTTCTTCCAATGATACCGCGTCGCGAGATACATTGTCTCCTTTATCTCGGTCAGTATCACCCTCCCAGAGTGGTCCCTATGAATATTCGTCATCTGTGGGATCCTCCGGCATTGGTGGTCAATCACCTACTTTGTTGACATCCTTGCATAATCCTCGCGTTTCAAAATCTCAGCAGGCAAATCAGAAATCATTTCAGCGATCTTATAAAGCATGTATTAATTGTCGTGTGAAAAAGGTTAAATGTGACTTGGGCGATCTATCTAATCCTACTAAACCGCCTTGTGTCCGGTGTTGTCGTGAGGGTAGAGAATGTCTTTTCCCGACAAGCAAACGTGGTGGTGCCGCTAATGTCAAATTAGGCAGGGAAAAGAAAGTTTCCTTGACTACGATAAAAAATGGTGATCATGATCATAATCTTATGTACACGAATAGTGGCAATGGTTACAATCATAAAGCTAATTCTAATCGCTCATCTTCTTACACCTCTGGTCGAATGCCCCTGGTAGACATTATCAACCCCGAAAATAAAGATAACGATGATAACCCAGAAAGTAATGAAGCCAACTCTGGTCATGGTAGTCATCGAAGGCAAAGTGGTTCCTCTTCTATTAACGCCGGTAAAGGTGTTGGTGATGAAGGTAAATTGGCTCAGAGTGAAATGTATAATACGGCCGATGCACTAGATATTTTGATGCATACTGCTCGTACTTTCCCAAAGCCTAATGATTCTAATCCATCTGGTCATGATGATGAAGATATGGGTGATTTGAATGAAAGTGATGATATAGAAGATGAAACGAAATCTGGTAACGGAGACGAAGCTCAGAATGGATCAACTACTGCACGAGATGATGAAAATACTAATACTAATAATATTAATAATTATTATAAAAATAATACGAGTAGTAAGGGAGATAACCCCGTCGACTCTGATTTTTTTATCAAGCCAAGACTACTCCTTTCCGAGATTGACATGATCAAACACCAGAAAATATTAACTGAAGCTGAAGCCATTACGTTGACTAACTTCTTTTTCAAATCATTGCATCCCTTTTACCCATATGTTCCCAAAGAGCTGCATTCAGCTACTGCACTGACCGAGTACCCAATTTTGCTGGCGGCTGTAGTTACTATTGCTTCGAGATACTATAAGCTTCCGCTGATTAGTAAAGAGAAGGAGGTAATAGAGCGAGAGAGTAATAATGGAACGGCGTATAGTTCTGCCTCTGTTTCGGCTCCGGCTTCTACCTCTCCCGCTTCTACGCACCTATTCTCTCCTTCACAAGTACCAGCACAGTCAAAGAAGAACGACCCGGCTGATATTAAACTACGCGTGGAACAGATTCATAATAAAATTTGGTTATATAGTCAGCGCCTTATCTCTCAATCAATTTGGGCAGAAGCAAGTACTAGATCAATTGGTACCGTATTTGCATTCTTATTATTTTCTGAATGGAATCCTAGGGCTATTCATTGGAGATATAGTGATTATGCCAATCATTCAGGTAAAACTGCATTCAATAGTAGTCAAAATGAAGAAGAAATCCAAGCAACCTCCTCTTCCGCGCCTCCATCATCAGCTACCACGCCGAATGGGCCAAGTGATGCTTCGGTATCTAAGAAGTACGACTACGCCGCCTCCTCTTCTTTGACGCAGTCTTCATTATCAACATCTGGCTATAATGGTCTTGAAGCATCAAAACGTAGTGATAGAATGGCCTGGATGATGATCGGTACTGCTATCAGGTTAGCTCAAGATATTGACTTCTTGGAGACACATCCAAAAGTCTTCATTGCTTGTCATCTAAGTGATGTGGTTTTAGCGCTCCGCGTTGGACGTCGATCAATGTTAGCCAGATCATTAAGTGAGCAAATTCCAAGAGGTATGAAATTCAAACGATACGAAAAGGCCCAAATTGGGTTATTGCAAATCATGTCATTGGCTCATGAGACACTTTATGGGTCAAGAGAAACCACCAGAGAGCTTTTAAAGGGCGGTAAATACTTGTTATTTTTATCTATGTTTACTCCTCATTTAAATAATTGGGAAGACCGATATCGGGATATACTGACTCTCAAAGATTCCTCAACCTCAATAACCAAGCTTGAAACCGAATCTTTATTATTGGAATATCATTATACGAGGCTTTATATCTATTCATTGTCCTTATCGGGGATTCAAGCCAAGTCAGTGGAAGAGATTGTTCCATCATCAAGATATGTTGGTATGGCTACTGATGCTGCGAGTGAGGTTCTTAATGTAGCTATTCGAACTCATTCTTACCGTATGCTTGATATCGCTCCTATTCGATGGATTGTACGATTTGTACATGCCACTGTATTCCTAGTGAAAAGTTATGCATTGACGCCTTATCCTACCAAAGCCTTCCAACGACAAATGGTTTACATGATTCATAAAATTTCAGAAACTTTAAGGGAAGCGAGTCCGGATGAATTACATTTGGCTAATCGATACGCTACCATTTTGAATCACATGTGTAAAACTTATATTGAACGTGAAGATGATACTGGTAGTGATGACAATGGCTCTTCAGATGGAGATAATAATGAAGAAAGCGAGTCAAGAGATGATATCAAGAAATCTAAAGAACCATCTGATATGGATCATGAGGTAACCAATAGTACTGTCAACGATGGCAAAGACGAAAATAGTTCCCATCACCCGTTGCAATCTGATGTACAAAATCAACGTCATGACGGCTCGATGTCTGGCCAGTCCCAGAGATACAATGGCAGTGCCGATGTTCCCAAGCAATATCAATTCGATAGGCAAGATGACTTTCAGAATCAGCAGTTTCATCCCAACCGTAATATGGACGACGCTAATAACGAGAATATAAATCGAACCAATAATAATGATGGTAGTTATTCCAGTAATAATTCTCATAATTCAACTCAAGAATCACCAGGTGTATTCCCGGGTCATAATAGCGGACAATATGGAAATTCATTGCCTGTCAATGCGATACCTCAAATTTCTGCTAACTCATCCTCTTTCAACAATATTCTTTTATCTTCTTCTTACAACATGTTCCAAGGGGAAGGTAATAATAGTAATGGTGCAGGTAGTAATTTTTACAACTATAATTTCATGAATGGTGATAATAATGTAGCTGCAAACAATGGTAGCAGTTCTCACATGGATGGTACTAATAATCATAATATTAACAACAACAACAATAACCAAAGTAATGGTTATAATAATGACATGATTGCTGGTCTTTTGGATATGGATTTCGATTTCTTAATGGAAGGTAGTGAAGGTTTAGGCTTTGTTGAACCGTTAATGGAGGGTATCGTACAGCATCAACAAAGACAGAAGCAAGGTAAAAATGTTAGCCATAATTGATAGGAGGCATTGTACAAATTGATGTAAAAGCAAGTAAAAAGACTTTATTGATAACAATAATTCATATTAGCAATGTTTTATTAGAAAAATGTACTATAGCAACCCGAGTTTCTGAGAAATTTAATATATATAATTCCGAACCATTATTATGCACTCATACCGGAGATCCTGATTATGGACTCGTTTGGGTGGTACTATTTATACTACTTCCATATATTGAAAATATAAAATATAAGTAAAAACACTGCATGTACGGGGAGTGTATACCTCCTCTTCAGTCAAGTTATTCCTTTTTTGCTCCTTTTTTCCCTATGGCCTAAAAATTCTGCGAAAACATTTTTCAGTCATATGATTTTTCAGGCCACATTGCTCATATTAACTATCCCTGTTCCTTCTGCGCTAATCAATTCTGTATTTGTTGTAAATCTCTTTGATATACCACTACCAGAACCAGAAGAGGAAAAAATCATTGGTAAACCATCTGTGTACTCTTCTTTCACTTCATTGTCAATCAATTTGGATATAATATCTACATAGTCTAATCCCTCAGATTGATATTCACAAAGCTCTTTTTCATCAGCCAAGGCCCTAACAAGAAAAAACAGTTTTAAATCATTATCCACATCATTATGTGCATAATTTATCATAATTCAAATGCCTTGTCATGGACTATTTCTTTTATCAGGTCCACACTGCAAATCGGAAAGGCCCTTAATTGATTGCCGTTTACCACTAGTTAGTATTTCATGATATTTTTTACAATAAATTGCCTCTAATAAAATGATTTGAGTTTCATTTAACATTTCTTGAATTGTTTCATCGAATCCTCTCGGTAATTTCATCATTATGAATTTAATTTCTTAGATTCATGTATTGCTGGTATATTATCATATAGTCCTCTTAAATTTTTTGATCCACTTCTAATGTAAAATCTCTTGCATAAAAATGATCGTACCGAAATATTTCGTTAACTTGATTGACAAATTCACCATTTGGTGGTAGACATCGGTTAGTTCATCGTGAAGAAAAAATCCTGATAAAAATACTCAATGAAAGAAAAGAATGTAATTAATTTTTTACTCCATATATCCTTTCCCTTATTATATATGTAGAAAATTGTGTTGACAATAACAACACAACTAACGGATTTTTTGATATCTATTTACATTTTCCATTTATGAGAAGAATGGGATCGCTGACTTAAGCATATCTGAGCCCCACCTTTGTGGTAATCACGTGTTTTCTTCTTATAGCGTTTCTGGAGCCCTTATCTGACTTACGCTCCGCAACTTCAGTATCAATTGAAGAAAATGGAATTCAAGGAGATATATTATAGCATATCTTCCGGATTACCGAAAAGAGTACGTTTTGATTTCGTCGTACCGTCTCCTTTTTTTTTCGAAGTTCTAGTTTAATATGTAATGCGCACATCGTGTCCTCCTTTCGTGGGGTATCACTAGAGTATGCTTTTTAACGGGCTTACTAACTTATTGTATTCAGAGCCACTTTAGTCCATCATTTACCAAGTCATCTACTATTATCCACACATCTGGAGATGAGAAGCGGGTGAAAATCCAATATGTCCAGCAGAGTATAACGAAGAAGGGGACGATTCTTAACAGCACAACATCTACGCACATCATTTCTTCCGATACCAATCCTACCCGGTACGCTTTAACTTCAGACACAATCTTTTTGGCTTTAAACTCAAAGTATGCCATGGGGAATGAAAAGGTGGCCTTGCGGCTACTCGAATGTCTATGTGATTCGATTGATGGTTTCCTTACGCCAATCTTAGTAGAAAAGCATAGCCAGGAGGATAACGAATCTTATGCCAGAGACCTACATTATCCCAAATTACTAGGTGCTGATAATTTTCAGATGGTGACATGTTATCTTGACTCTTTACTATTTGCTATGTTTGCGCGTATTGACAACTTTGAATCTTTATTACTAAGTTCCAATGCGGAGAGTGTAGAGTCAAAGTCATCGTCAGATGATCAGGATGCCGGAAACTTAGGAAGGTTAAAGACCTTATTACGGTTTTATGTTTCCCTTCTGCGAAAGGGCCTTTTAATTACAACCGATATTACACAGTTCGTACTTGATTCAATTTTTGATGCAGGTTGGTGCCCGCTAAATTATTCCAAACCTTCCTCGACATCAGATTCATATAAATATGAACAGCAGGATACATCTGAGCTTTTCTACTTCATTACAGAATCTTTAAATATGCCTCTGTTGACGTTAAAAGTTGATATCGCGCATGGTGGCAAGAGTAACGAAGAAGATGATCACAAATTAATCAATGAAAGACTGTTGAACGTCCCCATACCGGGTAATGATGATGATGATGAAATATCCTTAGAGGAATGTTTAGAAAATTATTTCGCCAATTCGGTTGTCGTTGAAAGACAGATTGAAAGAAGGCGAACTCTAGATTCGATTGATATTAAGAAGAGTTTGTTGCTTATGGGAAGGAGGTCAAGTGAAGCTGATTCAATTATAACCAAGAAAAGTCGGAAATTAAGTATACAGATTAGAACAGTTGAAGTTGAAAGTTTGAATGACGTTAGAACTGAGACTAAAAGTTTGAGCAGTAGTATTGATGATGATGATAATGATAGTTACACAGTTGGTTATGAGGATCACAACAGAAACAATGAATCGCTCGTGGGTAAAGAGAACAAAGCTTTTAAGAAGCTTAATATGAACGGAATTTTGAGAATGAGATCTGATTCTACAGGAAGCTATAGATCTCTATATTCTACTTTCAATAAGCCGATTTCAACAGAAGAAACGATAGACGAAAATACACATAGAAGTAGCGATACTGAAAATAGCTTGGATGAGAATATGGCAAGTTTGAATATGAACAACAGCGCTCCTCCCGCTTATGACTCGCTATATGGACAAAGTGCTTATGCAACCAAAATTCAGCGACCGGAGTCCCCGTTATCAGTTGCGACAAATTCATCTCTCGGTTCTAATCGCCCTGTAACTCCGCCACTTGATTCATCAAATATCATTCGAAAGGTTAATCAATCGTATAATCAGTCACCCTTACAATCACAGTCTCCACGTGCTTTTGGTAATGAAGCTCCTGCTCAGGGTAGTCCATTAAGTCTTGAAGAAGAAAGTGAAAATGTCGACTCACCCAAATCGATACTTGATCGTATTAAAACTGAGACACCTCCACCGTCCATGTTAGAGGTAGGTCGTGTAAGCACTATTAATTCGTTATGGACTCTCAAAAATGAAATTTCTATACCAGCATGGATGTTCTTGCAATTACTTCCATTTTATACACATGTGAAGTCCATGTCAGAACTTTCACAGAGAGATGATTCAAGGCCAGTGGTCGCGGATTTTGCTGAAGCCAGACCAGTTTTAGTTATTTGTCTTAAACGTTATTTTTGGGATGAAGAGGGTCATTCAAAACGTAATGGAAGGAAAGTGGTGATACCTAATACGATCTACCTTCCAACTTTTGTTGCTGACGAAGAAGACGGTATTGTCAATCATTCTGAAGTGGATGATGGTGGTAATTTATTTGGCAAATTTAAACTTGTATTGGAAAGTGCCGTGTGTCATAGAGGCAGAAGTACACATTCTGGTCATTATGTTAGTGTTTGTAACGAGAAGAAGAAAAAGGGCATAACTAGCGACTATGAGCTTTTTGACAAAGAACAATCTAACCAAGCAAAAGACAAAAATACAAATACGGATGCAGGGATACCTTCAGAATCTCAGCGATGGCTATTATTCGATGATCTTAAGCCCTTGAATCAGAAAGTAGAGCCTGTCGAATTTAATAAAGTATTTTTCAAGGAATGTCCTTATTTATTATTTTATCGTATGGTGCCCTTAAGCGACGAAGAGCTATTCAATCTGGATAATATTGGTTCAGGTAATAATCAAGGGTTCTCAAATTACCAGTTTGATCGTCATGATTACACTTCTCCATGGAAACCTCAATATGAAGATTCAGAATCTACAGCACAAGAAAGCAGTCAAGGTCATGATATCAATATCATAACAGGAAATTCTGGTTCGGCTGGTTCTACCATTGTTAGTACAAGTCCATTGCATCCGCCCATTCCAACTGAAACGGAGCTTACTGATACCCTCTCACGGGAAAGATCAGGAAATACTAATACGAGTGATGGTTTTGATTCGAAACCAGGTAACGAATTTTTGTCACTGAACAGTGATTCGGTCTCGAGAAGTCGAAAGGAGCGAAGAGATAATGAAAATAAAGACTCTCATAAAAGGAATAAAAGTGTTTCTAGAACTAGAGGTCTCTTGAGAAAGGTTAATAGTATGGTTATAGGAGTTGGCGGTAGTGGTGGTGGTATTGATGAGAAGGAAGAAGACGCACTTGTTGAAGAAAAGAGTAAAGAAAAAGAAAGTCATCCTGGATTTATCTCGTCTGCTTCTTCTTCAATGAGGTCTTCCATTAAGAGCTTCATTGTGGATAATGGCGAACCTTTGTTAATCGGTAACGATGATATTGAATCAGGTCCCGGACCTGCTACATCTTTCCCGAATATATTATTGACTGCAGATTCTTCGTCGTCAACGGCTCACCAAACTGAAGGTGACAGGACTTATTATTCTGAACCCCTGAATAATTCCGCCTCAAGTAGTTGCTCCAAAAGTGGTATTGATAATCAACTTGGTGTTCAAGATGAAGAAAACTCTAATTCCAAAAATGCATGGTTGGTACCATTTTCTAGCTCAAAAAGTAATAGTAGTACGAATAAAGGTAAGCTAGAGATTAAGAAGAAGAAAGCAAAGAAAGAAAAGAAAGCGAAGAAGAAGGCGGATGATGTTGATAGCGGGGATGATCGGCCGAATAATCATATCAACAGTAATGCTAAGCATCATCAATTACAACTTCATAAATCGAAGAAAAGCTCCAAAGCTAGCGAGTTTAGAGATGAGAGGTGTACTGTTATGTGAGATAACGCTCTGTATCGGAACTAAGAAAATTTTATGAATGCATATATTTACAGAGCTAAGTTGGAATATATATATATATAATAGTATAAAAAAATAATATAATACAGTACTACAATAATGAAAGTCAATTGCGGAGTGATTATTTTGAATCATTAATAAATAGAATAAAAAGAAAAAACCTTCTTTGAAGAAAAGAGGGGAGTAACATACTACTTGCCCTTTGAACTATTGTCGAATGGTTGATAGGTATTCTCATCATTAGCACCATATCTGTCTTTATTATTGTTGCCCAGTCCCCATTTAATAAGGATCCAAAACATCCTCCAAACTCCAAAATTAGGCCACAAACAATCAACAAAGTAAATACTGGCACCTTTATGGCATTGCCATAACATGAAGTCACTTAACCTTGTGACATCACTTGTACGAATTAGTATATCCAAAGGCGGAGAGTCTTTAGTGTACATGTGAGTTTCTATTAATGATTCATTAATCTCCTTTGATAAATCTGTTAGTTTCTGTTTGACTGCTAGAGAGGCAATTGTTTGAATTGAATGTGTGATATCATCACGAGATGTATAGGGGAAGCAAATATTCAAAATACCGCTAAAAGAAATTGTTAGTTCCGCAATGCAAAAAAACCCAGTTTGAATATGAATTATAAATGGTTGACACATAAAAATGGACAACTAATACTCAACAAGAAAATAAGATGAACTGCACTTACCGTGAGTTGTGTTTCGTGATTTCCATGGTCTTATTGGCCACGTTACGAACATCTTCAGGTACCAATGATAGGTCCCCCAGAATGCATATTCTGATACCATATTGTTCGGCAAGTTCACTATATTACCAAAAGGCAGTTAGAATATTTGTTACTCTGGTTTAAGAATAGTTGATGCTTAGTATTGAATTAAACGTACCCTTGATCGCATAACTGCGTAAGTCGATTCTTGGCAATATTCATCAGTGATTTAACCTCGCTGGGTGAGCGCTTGAAGTTCTCAATTGAGAATGCATATACTGTCACACACTCAACACCCACTTCATAACAAAGTTCCAGAATCTGTAAGATCAACAACTGTTAGTATTGAAATAGCTTAAATGATCTATTTATCATAAAAAATGACCAAAACGTGAAGAAAAGCGGAAAAGCAAGGACTATCAAAGATAGATAAGTGAACATAATTATCATAATTATGGCATTCAAGTTCTTTGTCAAGGTGATTCATATTTTTACATTTTCTCTTGCCTTCTTTTTCCACCATTTTTGTTCACCGTATGATATTGAAGGCTGCCTCTTACCTGTGATAGACTGTTGAACCCGGCATTGTGGCCCTCGCTTACTTCTAACTCCCGCTGACGAGCGTATCTGCGGTTGCCGTCCATAACAAAGGCGATATGGCGAGGCACGGGGCCTGTACGAAGCACGTTTCCTAATAGGTTCTTACCACGGCTCATGACACCCTGCATCCCCGGGAAGGTGGAAAGCCAAGTGGATGTTTCTGGCATAATGCGAGCAATAAAGAAGTTATAAGTGGCGCTTGGGTGTAAGTAGAAAAGATCTGAGAAAAACGGTCGCGATCGCCTGGTTCTTAGCCTCAAGACAATAACCGATGAATTGATGAAATGGACCGTGATTGAATAATGCACACTTCCCTGATCATTTAGCCCGTATGCCATTCGATGGTTTCTGATCTGGGACATTCAGCCTAATCGGGTGAGGGCGGCCGGGTAAGCCATTACCGTAAACTCGATTTTCGAGCTTTGAATCTGGAAAATATGTAGAGTTTACGTTTGTTGTTTTGGCAATTTTGGCAGTTTTTCGTTAACAACTCCGGGACGATTACTGGATACTGGATTTTTTACTTGGTACGTTTGATATGGTATAAGCGCTGTTCTTTTTTGTGAGCGTTGAAGCTTCATTTTTCTGTTTTTGCGCGCCTAGGTCTACGTCCTTTCTCGGTGGGTCCAGCTGATCTTGGATAGTTGGAAACCGGCAGCCACGGCCCCGAAAATGATCTACAAAGAAAGGAGTATTTACTAACCAATATTATAGCAATAATTCAATCTTTGCTGTCATTTGATTTATTCTGGTAGTACTTTTCGCTCTTTTTCCTATACCCAATAAGTCAAGTTTCGGACGATCTTCCTTCAAAATGCATAATCCTAGATTATGCCTCAGAGCCCTTGGTGATTTATCCGCCAAGAGAATGCTTCAATTACAAACTCGTTCTAAGATAACGTTATCACAAGCTGTGGCAGCCACTCAGAAAACTGAAGGTGCTGTTTCTCAGGAAGATGTGAATGAATGGACTGCGGTCATTAAGGATGCGGCTAAACTTGTCGATCCTAATCCTAGTAGATCACCCAAGGATCCCTTTATTATTGTTTCAACTGAAATGGCCAATTTAGCCAAGAATATTGCTGGCCTTATTGGTTCCGGTCACCCCACTTTAAACAAGGTTGCCGCTTACTATTTTGGCAGTGAAGGTAAGCACGTTAGACCTTTGATTGTATTATTGATCAGTAAAGCTTTATCGGAAATCCCCATTGAAAAACGTGATCGTCTTGTCGTTGACTACTTGGACATGACTGAGACCTCTTTCCCGACTTCGCCGTTACCTGGTCCTACCACTCCCTTGACCCCCTTACAAATATTACATGAAATCACGCCCAATTTGGTTCTCAATCCTATCAGTCGCCTACCCAAGCCCTTCCCCTCTGATGTGACTGGTATCTTACCAAAACAACGTCGTTTAGCTGATATTGTTGAAATGATTCATACCGCCTCCTTATTACATGATGATGTCATTGATAAATCTGACACCAGAAGAGGTTTACCTACTGGTAACATTGAATTTGGCAATAAAATGTCAGTTTTAGGAGGCGATTTCTTATTGGGTCGTGCTTCTGTGGGCTTAGCTAGATTAAGAAATCCTGAAGTAATGGAATTAGTATCAACCTCTATTGCTAATTTGGTTGAAGGTGAATTTATGCAATTGAAAAACACTGCAGTTGATAACTCTGAAACTTCTAATCAAGCTACTTTCCAATATTACATTCAAAAGACATATTTAAAAACTGCTAGTTTAATCTCAAAATCCTGTCGTGCCGCTGCTATTCTTTCCGGTGCCAGACAAGACGTCATCGATAACTCTTACGAATTTGGTAGAAACTTGGGTCTCTGTTTCCAAGTTGTTGATGATATGTTGGATTACACCGTTAATGATGCTGAGCTCGGTAAACCCTCAGGTGCTGATCTTAAGTTAGGATTAGCCACTGCTCCCGTGTTATTTGCTTGGGAAAAGCACCCTGAATTGGGATCTATGATTAAGCGTAAGTTTAAGAACCTCGGTGATGTTGAAAAAGCTAGAGAATTAGTCAAGCAATCAAATGGTCTTGAAAAAACTAGAGAGTTGGCTCAAAGCTACTGTGATAAGGCTCTTGAATATTTAGATACTTTACCCGACTCTGAAGCTCGTAGAGCTTTAGCGGATCTTACTCGTAGCGTTGTGAGCAGAACGAAATAAGGAGATTTAATTTAATTTTATTGATACCTCTATTTTTGTCGAAACAGCACAAAATGTCACTACACAACCAGAAAAATATGGGTTGTGGATAATTTTTTTGCGTTTATGTAAATACATTTTTAAATTTTCTTCGTCACTTTAATTCCTTCTTTTCTCTTTTTGTATAATTAGATAGACAATATATTAATTCATAACTGGAAAAAAAAAAGATTGCATTGAATGAAATGTTTCAAATTTGATTCATTTCCATAGTATTGGTTCATACTGCTTTTTCCTCGCATTTTCCGTTTTTCTTTTTATGAAGTTTTGCCACTCTTTTTCTCTCGCCCCGCCCACTAAATTCACATGAATCAATCAAATCAAGGTATACTTTCCAATTTGTGGCAAGTCCTGCTCTTCAAACCGGAAGTCAATATGAGCACAGATACAAATAGTATCACAGCCTGTGAATTGAGTCAGAATGAATCAGAAGCATTGTATGATTTTTCACAAAGGTTCCGCCCTAATATCAGTTTTATTCCTATGAGAATGAATGCTTATCATTACAAGATCTTACAATCTACCGTTCCCCTAGAAAAGCCCGAGATCAGACCAGCGTTTCATCTAGCTCATAACGGGCCGTTCACTCATACATGGTCGTTACTACCCGAAGTGGGGAACACTACAATATTGCCTAAATATTTAAAACCCCTGGCAATCTATTGTACCAATCACCAGAATCTGTCACATGGTAATATCGTTCGATTTTGCTCAGTGAGTAGTGTCATAAGTAAAGATCCGGAGGTGGATAATAGTCCGCATCGCCCGCCGCCGCCGCCCTTGAAGGGCATATCATTGAAATATCCGCTCGATATCCGATTAGCGTTTCGCAATGAACTTATTGGACAAACCATAGAATTTATGGTAAATGATTTACATTACGTTTGGGGATATAGGGAAGTGCCAATAAATTCGGGAAAATTACAGTTAATGCTTCATATCAGGCATAGGACTGGGCAATACACGGCCGTAGCGCGTGTAGTAGAAGCCCCATATAAATGTCCAATTAATTCAAAATACGAGTGGTCAATTGAGTTGGATTCAACTAAAATTGATCCTATTGATGCTTTATTATCTTGTTTTGCCCTTAAGACTACTCAAATGTACGCATATGCCGCAGCATCATTAATAGGTCGTCGTGCTCGACCACCAAAGCATTTAACCTACGAGATTGGTGATCATTCTCGAGAATTTCTACCTGCCGATGCCTTCGTAACTAGAACATCTTCAGGGCGAGACTTAAATAATGATCCGGCACCACCCTATGTGACCACCGCCAGTGACGACCCATCAGAAACTCGTAATCCTCCGGTACGTAATTTCACCGGTCTGGGCCCTGTGAGTCCCATGATTAGTTCCCCCAAGCTTAGCGCTGTTAAGGTTTTCGAAGCTGCTGCTTTGGAAAAATATCATATCACTGAGGACATGTATGATGTGGTTAATCTAGAAGCGGCACGCACTATTGAAGCGCTACGACGTAGGTATCTCTAGTATCTAAAACAAAACAAAAAGCGCCAAACAAAAAGGGATGGCGAAAACAAAGAGGAAAATGAATTAACACAGTTCAATAGTTTTTATAGGAAATTAATTTAATTTAATAAATAAAAATTACTTAATCGAACACTTTTCATTTACAAGTCGGTTAGATAAGTTACGTTTGTATAAACGGTTTATCAACAGGTTATTGAGCCATGCCGCAGCCACAGCCGTAATCGCCAAATTTCAGAAAAAACACGATTAACGCGCGTCAGTGCCACGTTCTAAATTTATGGAGATTAATTCACGTCATTTAATTACCGAGAATCATTAAATTCCTTAAAAGAACCGATTTTTGGACAAAACTAACGAGGGAAATGTCGCGCAATAATAACCGTAGCATTTTTTCATATATGAAGCCTTTCAGACAATCAACTAATTTATCTTCACTATTACCTCCCTCGTCATCGATCGAGGATTCCACGTCGCGACCATTGGAAAATATCACAAATACAAATATTCTCGATAGTTCACCACCACGAGCCCCTCTAAGATCAAATAGTACAAGACAGTATGATGATAGAGATAAAGAAAATGAACTTAGTAGTAATCGACACCCATTTCCGTTAACACCTGAGTCTTCGCCTAGTCGTGGTAAACGGTCTAAATTGATGATTGATTGTGTTCCCTCGGAGGATGAGAATGAGGAGGAGATTGAGGACGCTAGACGTAATAAATATCGAGGTAGTTTCTTAAATAGTAGTCCACTGAAGGTCTGTGAATTATTTAAGCGATTTCAGGATGAAATACAAGAACAAGGTCAAGAGGATGATGATTGTAAAGATACATTGCCCTTGCCTAGTCGCGCAGCTAGGGTACTCCCCACCAGACCACCGAGCCAGGCCGCGAGATTGGCGGTAAGAGAATTAGGACATCGATCTCGAAATGTTCATAATGAGTTGAGATGGCAAGAATGGCGGCATGAGGCTCGAACCCATTTTTACACCGGTTTGAATGATAGGTTAGATCTTACAGCTTATGGTGATGGGTTCCCTGCTTATGCGGTAAGAAGTTTTAACCGATATCCCCTCGTCGCAGTGGGCAGTGAGGGTGGTACCGTTAAATTGTTTGATATTAAGAAGTTTAATTCAGGTCAGCCTTGTCGGGCAACAGTGTCGGCGCATGAGAATGCTATTTACGATTTAGATGTAGATGGTAATGAGGATAGTCTATTAACGGCATCAGCGGATCATACGGCAAGAATTATTGATTTAGCGACTCAACGTACGATAGGTGTATTAAGAACACATTCGCCAAGTTCAGTAAAACAGGCTAAATTCAACCCTCATTTTCAAAATATAATTGCTACCTCGTCCCGTAATGGTAATGTCAGTCTTTTCGATCGTCGACAGTTCCGAAACACCATTCATAGTTTAGATTTCAGTAGCGATTACACGAATTTTGAATCTTTGGATATGCCGCATCCAATGGTCGGGCATACGTCAACCCGATCTCGTACTACCAAGCCTACACCGTCAAGCGTGACGGCATTGGCATGGGCGGGTAGATACACCTTTATCACAGGTGGATCTAATGATGGAACTCTAAATTTTTGGGACATGCGACAATTGTCCGGTAAGACAATTGCCAGTATCGTGACACCCATGGCTACCACCGGTATCCCCGATTCGCATAAATTCAAGTCCTGGGGTGTCAATAGTATTCAAGTCTCAGATGATGATAATGATAGGCGGGTATGGGCATTATGTCGTGATGGTAAAGTTTATGGGTATTCATTAAATGCGCCCGAATGTGGCGCGTTGGATATTTTAAGCCATAATAACGCAAATAGTAATGATAATATTATGGTTAACTCATTTTATGTCAAGATGACGCTATCACCATCGAGGCGTCACTTTTCATCGAAAAGAGTTAGACAAGGTGATTATATTGCATGCGGTAATTCTTCAGGTGGAATTGCCCTTTACGCTCGACCTAATAAGTCATCTTCATCAATTTCAGGATCACCATTAGTGGCTATGTTGAGATATGGTCATGATAATGATAAGGAAGTTACCGCGCTGGATTGGAATACCGTAACGGATGATTTAATTAGTGTGGGTGATGATTCAGTGGTAAGATTGTGGAAACAGGACTTTGCGGAGGTTAGTAAGATAAAGTCCTCATTGAATGAATCAGCAGGATGTGGGTGGGCTGAGTACGAGTAAACTAGAAAGTTAAATCAACAGACAATGCTAAAAAAAGTAAGTAAAAAGAAAGTAAAAGGTAATGAAAAAGTAAATAATGAAACAATAAATTAATATAATAATAAATAAATAAATAAGTACAAGATGGGAGGGGAAAGAAGACGAAATTAAAAAAGGCCAATTGCTGGGTTCTATTTTATAACAATGATTCTCTTGCGAAGGAGTGAAATAAATACTCTCTTTACTCATTTGTGTAACTCTTACTTTCTGAGGATTTCCTTAACGTAAGCGGCAATGGCATCACCGACTTCATTGGTAGAACTAGAGCCATGGATATCGCCGGTACGGATATCGTTATCAATGGATTGCTTAACAGCTTCCTCAATGGCGTCGGCTTCTTCGGGTAAATTAAGTGAAAGTCTTAACATCATGGCTGCAGATAAGATAGTAGCAACAGGGTTGACCTTATTGGCGGGCAAATCGGGGGCGGAACCATGACAGGGTTCGTAGAGACCGAAAGCGGTGTTGGTATCGGGGAGGGAGGCTAAGGAAGCAGAGGGTAGGAGACCAAGCGATCCGGGGATAACGGAGGCTTCATCGGAGATGATATCACCGAACATATTACTGGTGACAATGACACCATTAAGCTTACTGGGGGACTTTACGAGGATCATCGCAGCGGAATCAATGAGTTGATGTTCAAACTTCAGTTGAGGGAATTCAGTTTCCATAACTTCGGTAACGGCCTTACGCCATAAACGGGATGAGGCTAAAACATTAGCCTTGTCAAGAGACCAAACGGGTAATGGGGGGTTGGATTGAAGGGCAATGAAACCGGCCATACGAGTAATACGCTTGACCTCTTCGACGGAGTAGAGTTCAGTATCGGAAGCCCAACCGGCACCTTCGTCTTCGACTCGTTCACCAAAATAGATACCACCACAAAGTTCACGTACGACCGTGAAGTTAGTACCACGAACAATTTCGGGCTTAAGAGGGGAAAGATCGAGTAACTTTTCAGAGGCGAAGTTACAGGGACGTAAGTTGGCGTAAAGGTTAAGGGCCTTACGGATCTTTAGTAAACCTTGTTCAGGGCGGACAGCACCAGTACCCCACTTGGGGCCACCAACTGCACCTAATAAGATAGCATCAGCTTGTCTAGCGACCTCTAAAGCGGCATCAGTGAGGGGCTCACCAGTAGCGTCAATGGACGCACCACCGATCAATTGATGATCAAACTTGAATTGAACGTCCGGGCGCACTTCAGTGATAGCATTAAGCACCTTGACGGCTTCAGCGACGATTTCAGTACCGACATGGTCACCGGGCATAAGGACAATATTCTTAACAGAGGACATGATGGAGTTGAGCGATTGGGGTTGATATTCGGGAAGGGTGGACGGGGTGTGAATGGGGAAAGAAGATGAAGAGATCAGCAAGAAGTTATATAAGTTCCAGTTCCGGTTATTGTGATCTAAGGGTATCGGGTCCCCGGCACCGATCAGTCACGGCTGTGGGTGCCCGATATCGGCGCAGTTCCGGGGCAGCGTGCCGCGGCGGTGTCCCGATATCGGCGATGCCCCCATGGATCGCGGGCGGGTTGTTCCGGGCGTCTTGTTCCGCCTGATCGGCTATAGGTTGCTGGGGTGATTATGCCTGAAGCGTTGCCGTGACAATTGATAGCTGGCAGCCCCGGCCTTTTTATGTGCGGCGGTTATCAGGCATCGATTCTTTATCGTGATGCTCTTCATTCACCCTCGGCTACACATGGGTAACTCAGTCTCTATCTCTGCCGATATACAAACTAAACGGGTGCCCGCGCAGGCTACCACTGGTAAGTTGGCGTATTTCAGTCTAGTGTGGCTGTTTATTGGTCATGATTAGAATCACATTATAATTATTGTTATATTATATTTATTTTGATATTTATATTTACCGTTGTGGTCAGTATCATTTCCACAACTGCATTGATCACTATCATTTTTCGATATCATTTTACGTGTATATTTACTAACTTGAAAGAATTTGCTGACCCTCCCCCGCCGACTATGCTTAATTACGATGGTTTCCAGGCACTGCAACTCGGTACTGACGTTTCTGAACTCACCTTCCCGGGATCCTCATCGCTGTCGTCCAATGTTAGCCCCGATAGCTATGTCAGTGACCCACCTCAATCCTTGCTCCCTGTATCACGGGTTCCCTCAGGTGATGAAATAGACCTTTATGATTGCCCTCCGCCCACTGACAACACATTACCTGTCTCGATCGCTTGGTTAGCTGACGACTCTGACTCGACCGCTCACCGCGTTTACGTTACGGGATCGTTCACGAATTGGACCAAAATGATTCCAATGTCTTCTGCGGTCGATGATGATCTGGGTAAGCGATTTTCAGTTACCGTTGATCTAACACCGGGTGTGCATCAATTACGATTCGTGGTTGATGGTGAATTACGTTGTTCAGATTCTTTACCTATGGCGACTGATTCTATGGGTAATTTTGTTAATTACCTTGACGTACCTACTATCTCCTTACCTACGTCTAGTTCGCTCTCACAATTCGATTCTTTCTCCGTACCTATTGCTGATCAATCGTCGCTTAAATCCTTATCATCAGGTGCCGTTCTCTCTGGTGCAAGTTTAATTCGTATGGTTGATCGTAATTCTGATGCCAACGTCCCTAGTTCCTTAAGAACCGTCTTGTCACCAGCACATAGCGATAGAAGTATTATGAGCAGTCTTAGTGATCTTCAGTTCCATTCCGTTTCGGGCGATGATCCCTCAATGACTGGATATTTGCGGCAGCCTGCTTTAATGTACACACGAGACATTCCTGCTATTTTCGTTTCCCCAAGTGAATCCGATTTCACGGGTCCTGCCTCTTCTTCACCTGCTGTCATTATTATGGCCGCTAAAGCAAAGAGTAGCACTCCACCTACCCTCCCACCTCAATTAGACCGTGTTATTCTCAATACGGTCTTTGCTAATGAAAAGGAAGACTCAAGTGTTTTACCTGTGCCTAATCATGTTGTTCTAGACCATTTGGTAACTACATCAATCAAGAATAATATCTTGGCCGTAGCTGCCGTTAATCGATATGCGGGAAAATATGTCACTCAAATTATGTATACACCTTTGCAATTATAGCATAAGGTGGCGACTCACTCGATTAAGGAACGGGTATGGGGCAGGCCCCCCACTTTTTCTCTTTTTTTGTTACATTAACTCCTTTTTTACTTTACTGACCCTGGTGGGCAGTTATGTGCATATATGATAATTTCATTAATAAATGGCCATTACAAATGACAGAGAAATAATATATATAGTTAAACGAATGAGTACCAGCTAATACCTAAGCGCCTAATGAAGTAATAGTTAACTCCCGCATACCCTGTAAGACTTGTTCAACCTTAGAATCTAATTGACCATTGGCGTAGTCTTCACGCGATTGTTGATCCAAGTACTGTTGAACCTGTGCTAACCTAGTATAAGATTCTGTGCAGAACCTTAATTGAATCTTTACCAAAGCCTCAAAGGAAGGATCCAAATATGGTACTCTAAGATCGATTAATTGGGGTAACTCTTCCGTTAATTGTACATTAAGATGTTCATAAACTTCCTTTGCAAGCATTAAATCTTTTTCTAACCGAGGTAACTTTTGTACATCATCTGAGGGCTTTTCGGCTAATTTACGGGTCTTGGCCCTTAAGGAATCGTAATCTAACATTTTATGATCCCGCTTCTTAATGGCTTCATTAATATCAGTGAAATAATTGCAGAATCTATTAATGGGTTCTAGCACTGTTTCACGGTAAGGTCCGTCAAGGGCTTTTACCGTTTCAGCATCAAGTTCTTCGACGCTCTGTAAATAGTATTTACTAATACCATCACGAGTACCGGCATCACCGTAAAAAGCATCAATAGTTTCAGCGATTCTTGTCTGTGAAGCCGTCATGGCTCTTAAAGAATCCAAAAATCCCTTAGCCTCCTTTTGTAATTTAACCGATGCCTTTTCCATCGTACGATATCTACGCTCTTCGGTTTCGAATGCCTTGTCCACCGTAGCTTCCACATGACCAGTCTTCATCATCACCTTGGTACTGGCTCGGTTCATGGTCTTTTTGAATCCATTCCAACTCATGTCGTCTTATGTAAATTACAAATTGTTGTTGTTGTATAGATAGATAGATAGATAAATCTTAATAGCTGCTGGCGGGAAATTTGATTACTGCTGGAGGTATAACCAGCTGTGGCGACAAGCCGGACCGCGCGCAGTGCCTCGCTTAGTAATGAGACGCTATTTGCTACTATATTTACTATGATCATCCTCAACCGTCCTATGCCACCATTGGTTTTTTATATTAAATTGGCTAATGAGCCGTATGAAATAAGAATATTGTTTAATTTATAATAATAATAACAATAATATCACTCGTCTAAATGGGGTTTTTATATCTATATTCTGTTCTGGGAGTACGATGGGTATGACGTCATAAGGAATGATGCGTTAATTGAAGAAAAATCTATTTTTTGAAGGTTACGAATTGATTATCTTGTGAAAAAGAGAAATTATATTGTCATAATTACCGGTTTTTCTTGCTTTGTGGTTTGTTGATCCAGCTTGCTGGATGTTGATCGATTCACCAAATAGCGTGAAAACAAGGCTCTATGGGATAGATCAGCTACTCTAATCATCCTCAGTTTGAGCGGGATTTTGTGTAATATATAATAAACAAAGTTATGTTTGAAATGCGTTAGACATGATAGATTTCATTTGCATAATTATAATTGGCTGTCAACCGGAAATCATATTTCAATTGTAGGTGTAAAATTGATGACTGTCTGTTTAACATTACGTAAAAAAGGCTATATAACTACAATGTACTTAAAACAAGCTCAGGCCAAGATTTCAAAAGATTTGAAAATGTTTGATTAATTTGATAATTTGATGTTAATTAAGACTTGAAAACATAAAAATCATTTCCATCGCTTGCATAAGTTGAAAAAAAATTTTTGAAGTTGGTCACGCTGAGAGTACAATAATATAAAAGTCTCTAATTGTCCCTAGAGAAACGAAAAAGCTTCTTTAATTTCTCGATTTGAGAAAATAGTAAAGGGTCTAATTATTTCATCCGTTGATTTCAAAAAACATTGAATGAGTGATATTTTGTGTACCCTCTCAATATGCGTTGCTATCTTCTGAGGTCATAAAATACCTTCCAAGACTACTGTGCACCTCTTTCAAATATCTAGCCACCTCGATTAAAATCGAAGTGAGATTATTAATCGTTGCCAGCAAGGAGCTGTGATAACGACTGTTTTTCAAACGACCGATGCATTACTCAGCCGCTGCGGCTGAGTAATGCATCTCATCGTAGCTCATCTTCGCCCGTGAAATATCGTTACTCTGGCACATCCTCTCACTTCTCAATATCAGTTTTTAGCTTTCTATTTGTTTGTCGATTTAGCCTTCCTGTAGCAGGATATATACCTATATTTATCTATATACCTCCGGTTACCTGTTTTCTCCTCTCACCCGGCCAGCATCATCGCCCATATCACCACCTACATAATCGTACATATCAACTACATATACCATGGGCCAAACGGGATCTACGGTATCCGTGGAACCGTCATCAATTCCTGGTTCTTGCTCCTCATCCGTAACTCCTGATTCTGAACACGGAGAGCCCAGTGTCCGTGTTCCTCGTACATTGACATCTCCTTCGCCGCTGAATAGCAATTTGGCTCGCTATCATCCTCCACCCTGGTTCCCAAATTTGAATCGTTTCCGACTACGCTCCTCATTACAAGCTTATGGTGATAGTGATACTGATACTGATATCTCTGATGATAATAATGATGATGATGACCTTTCGCCTAGTTTCACTACTGGTCCTGGTCCCTCCACCAAGTCTGAATCGGTTGCTCCGGTTGGTAATCTACAGTCGGCCGTTCTAGAACGACGTCGCTTTCGGTGCCGCCGTCGTTCCACTATGAAAAAATCACATTTAATTCCGGATCCCCCTTATGCCCAAATTGCTTCTTCTCCTTATTCTTCTTCTTCTCCTAGCATACCGTTATTATCACCGCCACAGCGTCGACCTAGGCTTCCTTCCTGTCCAAACTTACGTGATCGTATAAGCCAACTAGGGAATACCAGGTTCACTAATTATTTAGGGGGTCATTTAAATATATCATCTTCGGAAAATGATAACTCAAATGATGAAAATAATCAAAATGAACAAGGTATCATAACTACTGATGATGAATCTTCCGTTCCTTTATCTGCAGTTACATATCCTGCGCTTGCAACATTACCCAGTTCATCGTTACTTGATAGCGCTTCAACATCATCGTCTGGCTCGGCTGACTTTAATTCTTCTTCATCACCCGCTGTATCCTCAGTTTCAAACTCTAATGTACGGCGATATTTATCTGGAGAACGTCATAGACCCATTCAAGATGCCTTAAATTCTTTATTAGGTTCTGAGGGTGAACTTAGTAACTCTGGTTCTGATGGGAGTGATAGTAATGACATTTTAGATCAATTTCCGAGTTTTTCTAATCAAAATTTTTCTACTAATACCCTTCATAATATACATCATCATGCTTATAATGATATTAGTAGTGATAGTGATAATGATGAAAGCTCTTCAGTACCATGGGTATCAACTTCTAATCGTCGGCGCAGTACCCATGATCATGATGCTTCCTTTGAGAGTCAAGCATTAATGTTATCACGACTTCTCCATTTAGCTGCTACTATGACAGCTTCTTCACTAATGGGAGCTCAACTGGCCTCTCGGCATGGTCTTGCTTGGGGATCATCTTCAGAACGAAGAGAAGTCGATAGTACTAGCACTTTCTCGCGTAATAATAATGAGAATGATGAAGATGCAACTGACTCAAATAATAATCCCTCTACTTTTGAAGGATTTCTTCATGGTTTACGAAATGGTTTATTAGCAACTGAATTAGCTAATAGTCATCAATCGAATACGGCTTCAAATAGTCCATCACAATCGGTACCACCATCGTTATCATCAACAAATCAATCATCATCGCCGCACACGGTACCTCCCCCTCGTGTGCCTTCACCTCCGTTACCTGCTCCACTGCATTTTTTCCGCATGTTTAGATTCGATCCCGATGATTCACTCAATAGTGATTCCAATATTTTGGAAACTAGTTCCGATGACAGACCTGATCTCCGATTTAGAAGCGTGCCGATCCTGCTAGTAGGAGTTCGATCAGTGGATCGTCGAAATCAGAATTCTTCAAACGATCGTAATAGTAACATTAATATTGATAACAGGGTTGATTCTAATGATTATTTACCGCCGTTCCGCGGTAGAACATCTTGGCCTCTTTCGTCAGAATATGAAAGTCCTTTCAACCAAGGTGTGGATCGTGAGAATCAAAATTCTACCAACGATCCTGATAATTATAATAGGGCTTATTCTGATGATGATTTACAGCACTTCCCCGCTCGAACTTGGTTGTCATCAGAATCTGAAAGTCCTTTCATGCGCGATATTGTGGATCGTTGGAATCAAAATTCCACAAACGGTCGTAATAATGATGTTAATAATTATAATAGAGCTGGTTCTAATGATGATTTATCGTCGTTCCGCGGTAGACCGTCTCGGCCTCTGTCATTTGAAAGTCCTAATGATGATATCATTGTTGGTGACGATTTATCGCCGTTTCATGGTAGGCCTTGGCCTCTTTCACCGGAATATGAAAGTCCTTTCAACCAAGGTGTGGATCGTGAGAATCAAAATTCTACCAACGATCCTGATAATTATAATAGGGCTTATTCTGATGATGATTTACAGCACTTCCCCGCTCGAACTTGGTTGTCATCAGAATCTGAAAGTCCTTTCATACGCCGAGGTGAATCTAATACTAACAATAGTAATAACGATTCATCTCCAACGGCGCCGGTGGCAAGTGCTAATGCATCTTCTACATCCACGGAGTCACCATCAACTTCGCACTCATGGATTGTGTATGTTTTTGGATCCACCTACCCTGAAAACCATCCATTGTTATTAGCGCCATCCTTGTTCACCGATAACCCTACGCACGAGGATATGCTGACCCTGGAAGCTTACATGGGTCCAGTAAAACCCCCAGTAGCTAGTTCTGAAGAAGTTGAAGCTGCAGGTGGTGTATTTAATTACTATGACTGTAAAGAATCAAAATTTGTTACCAAATCTGATTTGGATTCAGAGTCGGAAGGACCGAGATCAGAATCCAATAACGACTTAAGATTTCTTTTAAGATCATCATCCTCCAACGAAAGAGAAAGTTGTCAGGTTTGCTTAACTAACTATAAAACTGGGGATCAATGCCGTGAATTATCTTGTCATCATTTCTTTCATAAGGATTGTATTGATCAATGGTTAACTCAGGGTAAAAATAACTGCCCGTTATGTCGTCAACTTGGGGTTAAACCTGCGGTGGAGATTGCATGAATAAATTATATAATGAAATGAAATGGAATGGGGAAAATATAAAAATGAATTGTAAAATAATTAAAAAATAAAATTTAAAATGTGTAAATCACAGTTACAATTAGATACAAATAACGGTGATGCATGCGTGCGGCGTTCATAATCCTAATCGCCTTTCCAAACCTCCAAGACCTCTTGCGGGCTAAGCAAGTCTCTGAAATAGATCAGCAATGTCATACTAATGAAATAAAAATTTTACTATTTAAAAGAATTCATGATAATATATTACTATTAAATTAAAAAAAAGGTTGAAAAAGTGAAAAATAATAAAAACCAACATAATAAAATATCAAAAATGATAAAAAACCCCAAATTCATAACGAAAGAACAAAAAAAATAAAAATAAAACACAATAAAAAGATAAATTTACATGAGACATGAGACATGAAACATAAAGAAATGAAACTATGAGACCGCTACTATCACGTCATAGAATGCATGTGTGTGTATGTGTGATCGCGTGTGCGCGAAATGATGATTGTGCATAAATAAGTAGCTCAATTGGGCTAGTAAATAGAGACAATTTAAGATCTTTCACCACGAAGACGTCTAGCGAGTTGCATATCCTTCTTTTGGATGGTAACTCTCTTGGCGTGAATAGCACAAAGATTGGTATCTTCAAAGAGGGAAACTAAGTAAGCTTCAACGGATTCTTGAAGAGCACCAATGGCGGAGGATTGGAAACGAAGATCAGTCTTGAAATCTTGAGCAATTTCTCTGACTAATCTTTGGAAAGGTAACTTTCTAATTAAAAGTTCGGTAGACTTTTGGTAACGTCTGATTTCACGAAGGGCAACAGTACCAGGCTTGTATCTGTGGGGCTTCTTGACACCGCCGGGGGCAGCAGCGGAAGGAGCGGACTTTCTAGCGGCCTTGGAGGCAAGTTGCTTACGGGGAGCCTTACCACCGGTAGACTTTCTAGCAGTTTGTTTAGTTCTGGCCATGATGTATTATGTGTTGTGTTGTGGTTTTATAAAGAAAAGTTTCTGTATAATAAGAAAGGGAACAGGGAAGATAAAAATAGGGAGGTGAAGACGGGGTATTTATATTAGAAATTGCGCAAATAATCCATCAATTGACGGCGGGGGCGAATTTGCACCATCACCGATGGTGCGCGTGCTGCGGATTACCCATTGATGATGAGCAGTAGTTTATTATATCACTCATCACTGTAATGAGAGCCGCGGAGATGATATGCGCTTTGGGAAAACGAAAAATATACATTATTCTCGGCGGGCATTGAATTGCTTAACTATGGCACTTATGTCGGTCGTTAAAGTGGTCAAAAAAACTCCCAAACCAGGTCGTGATAGAGTGTATTCCCGTTCTCATTAGTACGCCGTTAAAGTCCCAACCGGTTTGAAATCAAAACGGTGTGAAAATCATCGTTGGGAATAGTGGTTAGGGTTAACGCTGATTGTACTCGGGCTCATAGTCCTCTTAAACCTGTTAACAATGCATAATATACGCAGCTTATCTATGATAATATGATAATAAAATGTGCGCAGATACCTCTAAAAGATTATCGCAGTTTAGAGTATTATAAGTTAATCTTCAGCTATTTTGTGTATCTTTTCAGGTGAAAATTATAGTCCCTATTGATAATCACTATCTGCTTACACCCTGGCTGTGACTCTGTTTATACAGATCTTTTTTTGTTACTCTGTAATTGAATTCAAAAAGCTGAATTTGTTTTTCTATAAATAAAAAGACTAATTATTCAAATTGATAGTCAGTTTCTACATGCTGTAAGTTTATTTATTTTTGTACATTTATTTATTCATTTGTTTATTTAATACATTATATTTACCTTTAGATATTAATGATACTAAGGATAAAAACAAAAATAATCTCACTAAAGGAAAGAAAAAAGTTTTAAAAAAGGAATAACAACCAAAATAATATCAGATATACTAAATAACCAATCCATATTTTTTTTTAGATACATCAAGTTCTATTTCAAATGAAATAATCGTTTCTGGTCTCTGAAATGGGCTGAATAGTAATGATTACCCGGCTGAATGGTATTAGGGACAAGTCATATCCTTCAGGCTGAGAACCTGTTAGGGCTCATAATCTTCAATGTTTTCTCCTATTATGATCTTATCGATCATAAATATAATCATATATAAATCAAGAGAAGTAAAAAAGTCCAGAAATTTGTCCAGAAATTTGTCCTAAAATCACCCTTAAACAATTTTGAGTTTTTCTCTTGTTTAGTGATCTATCTCATATTTCTCTTATTCGTTGGATATACCCTCACTTGCTTGCGAGTCCTTTTTCTCTCCCGCGGCGGTAGAGGAGGTGATTTGACCACTAGTATCTACAGCAAAGAAGTCTCACTATACAAATGTCTACCGAGACCAAGGAACCATTCAACGCTTTAATTCACTCCCACGATCCTAACCACCCAGCTAATTTGATCTGTGAACTTTGCAAGTTATTCTACAATAATGGTTGGGTAACTGGTACTGGTGGTGGTATTTCTATTCGTGAAGGGTATGTGGTAATGATAAAATGATTATTATACTTTAGGTAAGATGAACCGGGGAACTAACTAAGCATAACTAATGTATAGTGATAAAATCTATTTAGCTCCCTCTGGTGTTCAAAAGGAAGTAAGTTGTGTTTCTTTGGGGTGATTGATATTTACCAAAAGTTATTTCTGACATTAACCAAAAATTTAATAGAGAATGACCCCTGAAGATATGTTTGTCATGGACGATGCTACTCATACTTACTTACGTACCCCTAAGACCTACAAACCCTCAGCTTGTACTCCTCTTTTTCTTTCTGCTTATAAATTAAGAAATGCTGGAGCCTGTATCCACACCCACTCACAAGCGGCTGTCATGTGTACTCTTTTATACGATGAAGTCTTCCGTATCGCCAATATCGAACAAATTAAGGCTCTTCCTAAGGTTACTGAACCTGGTTATCTTGGATTCTTTGACACTTTGGAAATCCCCATCATCGAAAATACCGCACATGAAGAAGATTTAACTGAAAGTTTACAAGAGGCTATCAGACAATACCCTAGTGCCACTGCTGTGTTAGTTCGAAGACATGGGATTTACGTTTGGGGTGAAAATGTTTGGAAGGCCAAGATCTACAATGAAGCCATCAGTTATCTTTTGGAAGTAGCCGTTCAAATGAAGCAATTTGGTATGCAGCCTGACGGTGCCATTGGCTCGGAAAAGAAAATTCAACAATTATAGAACTATTTACTTCCTTAGTTTAAGTTTAATAGAGTGCTTTTTGATGCGTATCACGAGCTATTACGGGCGAAATTATCTCTTTACACAATTCAATTACATAATTTTACTCCAATCTATAATGCCCAGTGTATATTTATAACTAAAACAATATTTACATTTATATAATAATTAGATCTATTTTTTAAAATTTTTTTTAAATTATTAAGTGCAAGTATAGTATTACTATGTCCATGTTTATAAACTGAGCCGCTCAATTTTGCCTATACACACAAACACGTATTTTTAATTACGCGTCTGAATTACTTTACTCTCTTCACGCGTCAAAAAAGAAATATTGATTAGCGAACCAGACTTTTCAGTTCAACAAAAAAAAAAAGAATATGTCTTCGAGTTTTGAAAATCAGATATCTGCTAATAGTGAAAATGATATACCCATTACTTCGCAGGGAAAGGCTGAATCAACGGTTGAATCTGAACAATCCACATCAGTTGATCCAGTATTAAAGGGTCATATCACAAATCTAGTTTCAGCACTAGGTGGCCCAGATCAGTCACTACCCGAAAGACCGTATAAAGTTGGTGATGAAGCTTTGAATTGTCTTAAAGATTTGAAGCGATGGTTAATAGCCTATGATCAGACTTTGAATCGATGGGATGTCGCAAGGGCGATCTCAGAAACAAGTTTAGTCACTTATGATTTGTTAGAGATTTTAGCGGTTTGGAATTCTCAATACGAAACTCAAAATGAGGATGATGTTGATAAACAAGAGAAAAACATGGTCAACTTTTCTAAGAATATGGATCGTATCGCCTTGGCTTGTTTAGAGCTATTAGTACCATTAACGATGCCCTTGAATTATCCCGGTACAATGACTAAAAATAATCATTATAGACATTTGCCGCATTTAGAAAAAGCTAAGATATCTTACAAACGAGCTATCCTGATTCATCCCAGTGGTGCCATTCTGAGATCCATTGTAAGATTATGCTTTCCCTCATTAACAAAGGAGAAACGTGAACGTACATCGAGAGATAATGGCATTATGAGATTGGTCGTTTATTTTCTTCGTAATATTCTTGCTATTGAAGCTGACGATAATACAACTGGTGACGATACCAGTAGGAATAATACAATTAATGCCTTTCAGAATCAGGAAGTGCTAAATTTCTTTACTATGCTCGGATCAAGTATGGCTACAGATTTCATTGACCAGGATATTAACTTGATGGAATGCCTATATTATCTTTTAAGAGGTATCAAAGCTGATGAAATTTTCACAACCGACAAGGAAGCCCTATCCAAGCCTCATCTCGAACTCAAAAATTTATTGGCTTTAGAAAAGAATACCAAGGATAAGCAAAAGAGAACGGCCTCTTCACGTCATAACCGATTTGGTACCATGCTTTCAATTAAAACTTCAGAATCAGAAAGATTATCCATCTCAAGTCAGAAAGCTTTGACTAGTAATCAGAAAGCTCTGGATAAATTGGATGAAAGCAAATCATGGCGTAAGACCAGAGCGAGGAAAGTAGAGGCTGATCCAGTTTGGGAACCTTTAACGGCAATTTCAAACGATACTAGAAGAATTCTGTATGAATTCGTGTCCCAATTTTTGGAAATGTCCTTTAATCGTAAGTTTTACTGTTTATTTTGAGAACCCTTTAGCTTGGACAAAGTCAAATTTTCTAACCTACAAACTTTTTTTCTTATAATTTAGCTCTGTTTATCGCCGTTAGGAAGGAAATTGAGAGAGATGCCGAAAGAGTTATTGCTCGAAACCGAATGCAATATCTTTATTTAGTTTCGTGGTTTTTGGAGGCCGAATTGAGTAGAAGAGATCATGTAAGACTGATAAATAACCCCGATGGCGATTTCGGATTCGTGGCCGGTGCATTAAACCAGGAAACATTCATTATTGTAATGAAGTTAATGAGAGAATGTTACGAGGCCAAGGATTGGCCTACTGTTTACGCTAGTATGCTTTGTTTCAAGCAAATCTTATTTGTTGTAAGTGAATTATCACTTAGTTCATCAGAGCTTGATCAAGAAATCGCCGAAAATATTACGGAAAGATTATTTTACGAGAAATATTCTCTTGATGTACTTTCAACCTTACCTCAAACGGCAGGATCAAAACCTATTGTGTACCTTGATGCTTGTATTGAGTTGACCCATGTAGTTTTGAAAATGATGGAAAAGTTCTCCAAGCAGCATCCGGTGTGGTTTATTAAAGCTAAAAATCGAAGATCAAAGAAAAAGCAGCACCAACCACAAGCGCAGAACCAGGATCAAAGTGATTATGGCGGGTCTGACAGTGAACCAGAGAACAAACAAGTGAAGCAAGATGTCTTAGAGAGAAAGTTCAATTTTAGCGTCTTCGAAGCCAGATATATGCATGAAGATACAATCAGCAGTTATAAAGCATATCTACAAAATTTTAACGAGTTAAACCCTCAACAAATTACCCGGGCATTGAAGTTTCTCTATAGAATTTTTTTCAAGAGGGAAAATCATGTTATTCTTTACAAGCTAGATTTTATGGTTCTTTTACATGATATGCTGAACCCCGAAAAAGGGTTGTCGAGGTCTAACCCTGCCAGAAGGGAAGCATCCAATTTCATGAAGAATTATATGAAGAAGTTTATTGAAAGCGTTGAACAGGTTCCATCTATTTTCACTGAATTACTATTTTCTAAAACTAGTGAGTCAATTTACTATCTTGAGCATGGCCAAGATTTAGTCAAGCACGTTAAGGATCCTAGAGCCGTTGCAGTTTATGACTTCAAATATAAAGAACCCGACACAGAAAAACGTTTTTCTATCATTGTTGCTACGTTATTAGATGACGACAAAAGAGAACTTGTTGAGTGGCTTTTGGGAACTGTCATTAAGATGGTAAGAAATCGAAAGTCATGGCAAGAAATGGCGGTTGAAAGAGAAATGCTATCAGGCAACGATAGCTCTAATCTATCTGAAAAACCGCCATTGGAAATTCTCAGGTGTGACAATGATAACACTAAAAACAATGCAATTAACCGTGATGGTAAATTCAGATTGCTTTTAAGCCTGTGTGGATTTGAACTATCTCGACCTGAAAATTCAAATTGTGTATTACCTTCTTCAGCAACCTTAGAGCAAATTGAAGCAGCTGAGAAATACATCAAAAGATATCTATTTGAGTCAGTGGACTTTGGAAATGATAAAACAGCATCTGACTTTGTTAAAAGAGTTGTCACATCGAGATCGGACAGCAGAGGTGGGAATTTGGAGGGTGTTGATACGGAAGAAAGTACAGGTGAATATGACGATGTGAACGGCTTTATCGCGTCAGATTCTGATCAAGAAGCCAATAGCGATAGCGGAAATTCCGATGATGAAGTTGATTTCGGTGATGAAAGATTTAGCGCACTTCCTACTGAATTACGAGAGAAGAGATTCGAATTATTGCAGGCTAGAGGCATAAATAAAAGCACTCATCCTAAGAAGTCGAAGTCGAAGAAGGACAAACGTCCCGGAAAACCGATCACTAGAAAACCAAGAACTGAGACCGAGTTTGAAGAACAACTCCGTAAAAAGATTGAGGCTGAACAGGCTAAGCTGGCCAAAATTAAGTCGGATATGTATATTCATGGCTCTGATGATGAATCTGACGAAGAACGAGACGCACAATTTTTCAGGTCCGAAGCAGAATTGAGAAATAAGCTATTGTCAGTTAATAGCAACAATGATCTTGAAACTCTCGATCAAGGTCCTATGAAAGCTGACATCTTGAAAGTAATGGCGAAGGACATTCTTGGCGAGATGGATACCGACAATGGAAACGAATCAAAAGCTGAGGGCTCTGGAAACGTTGGAAAGTATAAAAGACGTCAGCATGCTCTATTCGAGGACAGCGATAACGATGATCCTCAGATCAAGTTGCACTCTAGTTCTCCTGTTAAGAAACTCAGAAAAATTGCCGACTCAGATGCCGACAAAGACGAAGAATTATCAGACAGTCCTCATGCTATGGAAGCTAACAGTAGACTTGTAACTGATATAACATTAAGTAAGGTTAAACTTAGTTCCAGTTCCCCTGCTAAGAAATTGAGAAATACTTTAATACTGGAAAGTGAGGGAGATGAAGAATCGTCAAATGACCTTGATATTATGAATTCTCCAAAGAGAACTGTGGCTGAAACAATAACGAGTAAGATTAAACTCAGCTCTAGCTCACCTGTTAAAAATGTTAGAAAAACTCTGATACCAGCAAGTGATAATGACGAATCGTCAGATGATCTCGACACTGAGAACCCTGCAGATATAATTCGAACCGACATAACGGCAAGCAAGATCAAACTCAGCTCTAGCTCACCCGTGAAGCCTTCCCTAAAACCTGTGATTTTTGATGATATGGAAAAATCAGATGTTTCTGATGATGAACTTGTCAGTACTGGCCCAATGAAGCGGACGAATAAACCCAAAGTCAAGATTAGCTCAAGCTCGCCTAGTAAAAGGTTACAGCCGTTTGTCTTTGATACTGACGAAGAATAATGATGTTAAATGTAGCGTATAGAATAAATTTGAAATACTGGACTTATTTCCCAAAGAATGCTGACAAGAGTTTATATTAGGGTAAATGAAAAGAGGATTATAAGTATACAAAGAAATAAATAGTACAACAGTTTTGAAACTGGAAAGGTAATATAATAAAGTAATGAAAATGAAATATGAATGTAATTAAGAAACGCTAGTTCACAGGGATGAAAATGTGCAAATTTACTGTTGAATCACCATCTCAGTCCTGTATAATGCACGAACCTAGAGATCAGGTTGAATGCCTCGTTGAACGAATAGATTTACCACGAACCTAAAAAATTAAATTAGAGTGTTAGCCTGAGTTAGTTCATAGAACAAGTAAATAAAGAGAAATTGATCGTTCTTTCACCTCAATAATAAAAACATACCTTTTCCCAGTTAATATCTTTATCGACTTCGTCATCGACTAGACCACAAACCGCAATCGTATCACCTCTAAGGAAATATACACCAAGATCGATATGCTCAGTCTCTTCATCTAGCGTGATTATTCTTTCTTGTGCTGATGCTAAAACTACGTTTGTGGAATTATCATATCCTTTCAGTATACCCTAAGATAGCAAAAAAAAGTTAGATAACCGTACTCTAATCCCAAAAGAAATAGCAGAAAAGAACGGTAATTATGTTCCTACAAAACTTCAAGAATGAGCTCTCGAGGAATACCATAATACAAGACGTACGATGAATGTTCTACCATCAGTAGATATTATAACAACATTTTCTATAAATTTGAGACAGAGTTAGTTCTTGAGAAATCGTAAGTGTATAACCATGTCTTAAAAAACTCACTATCTACGTATCCACTTAAACTTGACATTGCCGCTACGTGTGAATTGTTTATGTTTATTATTTGGGTATTTTTTCTCTTGAATGAATTTAGTATGTGGGTGCTCAATTATAAGCTATGGTTGGGACTTTCAAGCAGGTGCGGATTATCAGTAAGTTTTTGTACACAGGCGATCGATTTAAAGAAAAACCGAAAAGTTAAACTATAAATATTAACAGATTCGATGGATAATATATAATAAAACATAGATAAATAAAAGGATTTGATAAACAAAAGAGTACAGGAATTAACAGCAAAAATATTTCTTTATACCGAACAATGACTGGTATCGCCGCTCTTTACCATACCAATAATTGTCTGAGTTGTGGACAAAACCATCACTACGACGCCAAAAACCACACAAGCAATTGGAAGAATCCTCTTAGTTTTGCCCTTTTTAGTTAATTTCAAAAAACACATAGGTGGTAAAATGTAAGCCATAACGCAAGCCGAAGAGGACCCAACCAATTCCAAAATAGCACCCAAATTACAGGTAAACAAGGAAACAAGCATAGACAAGAAAACTAATACTGATGTACAGATGAAATGCCGTTTCCTATTGTATTCAACATCATGATAAAAGTAGTTAAGCAATACTTCGCGGCAAACAAAAATCTCTAATGGCATCGTAGTCAGCATATTAAACCCAAAACAAAATCTACCAATGTTGGCATAAACGTCGTCCGCAGGGAAATTGTTTAGAACATTCCCCAGTGTTTTATCACGAAAAACTAAAAATCCTCCAATACCCAAAGTAAGACATGCCACCATCGACACGAAGGTACTCCAATGAGTAAGAGTGGCGAATCTATCTAGAGTGGGCTTTCTCAATGATTGAAAAATAAGTAATGAGTTATGATGACAAACAAACGCGAACGAGATAATACTGATCCCCTGAAAAAACCCACTATTAAAAGTTAACAGGGGAGTTGTGAATTCACCTTCCAATTCACCGTCTAGAGTAGGACCACGAACTACAACTACCAAAATGATCACCAACATGGAAACCAAGGCTAAAGCTGATACTTTAGCTAACTTTGAGATATCTCTATTCAAACAAAGCGGATAAGAAATGCATAAAGTGAATATAACGATAATTGAGTTTCTTTTTATCAAAAAACCTAGAAAAGGAATTGATCTCCAAGACGGGAATACTGCATTGATAACGTGAGGAATGGTATCACCAATAATCACACAATAGGCCATGGCACCACCAAATGCGAATGCACCTTGAGCTACTGAGATAGCTATCAACCCTGGTTTACCAAAACACCTACTAACCGTGGCCTGATAACTATCTGTAGCACTCATTTTGGCATTGACAGCCATAAGACGGATTGTCCAATCAATAACAAATGTTAAAGCAATCAATAAAACTAGGCCACCTACTAAACCAGATTGCTTGACAGCGTAGGACTGTCCAATAATACCTGCCCCAATTATACTATTAGCCATATTCATAAACGCCATTTTTATGCTACTTTTAGATTTTTCCTTATCTTTTAACATCTCCAAGACCTCATTTTCTCCCATCAATTGGTAAGCGCCATCCACGATCGCGTCATTACTCTCTAATAACGCCTCGTTATCATTATTATTAATATCCAAGCTTTCATAATTATCCATATTAAATTGATCAATGTCTTCGACTGAATTGTGTCTACTGTTGCTGAGTTTATCAAATGGAGATAAATTACGATCATTATCGGAGATCCCACTTCCGTTCAAGGAATTATTGACCGTTTCTTCCGATAAAGTACTTATTGAGGGTTCAGGATAATTCAGTTCAGGATAATTCAGTTCAGGAAGATCAAGACCGTCTGCACCTTCGCTGAATATTGAATCTATTGATAACTTTCGATAATCATTGCCTTTGGATCTCGAATCAAGAATATTCATATTGTCGTATTTATGACGTGGTTTGGATTGTAATAGATGACGTTAACCGAGTCTTCTCTCATCACTTCACGATATATAAAAACCGCGTGAAATTATTATCTAAATAATAAGGCTATCTTAAAAAAGCCTTTCTGTAAACAGGAAAATGGGCTGTAAACAGGAAAATGGGTTTTCATCTCGTTCCGTCTACAGGAAAGAACCCGTAGGAACGGAGTTTGATACTGCCTGATGACGTACATGTACCGACTCCCGACAGCGTCCTAGACAAAATAATATGGAATTCAAACTTAGTTAGATTTAGATAAGGTGTTTATAGGCGCTTATTACTCAGATAATAATATATTGATAATATCTATTTTAAGAATAAATATACCTACAAAAATTGCATAAAAAAGCCTCGGATAATTTCTCATTGAACCAAATCCAAAAAAACCAGAAAAATGCGGAATCGAAGTTATTTTTTATTTGTTTCAATTTCCCAATATATCAATTAGATGGGATGGGCCTCATGATTTCTTGATAAACCATTTGTTTTAGTTCTGCTGTAGTCAGATCATCCTTCCGTTTATCAAAATCAAAGAATTCTTCAGAAATAGGTTCAGCAGTAGGCTCGTCATCAGCATCATGATACGCGACCACGTAGGGGTGATTCAAAGCTTCCTCAACTGTTATTCTTCTAGCTGGATTGAATGTTAAAAGCCTTTCTAGTAAATCAAGCGCCTGAGGGTTTGTGTTTGGAAAGAGATTCTTGAATGCAATCTTCTTTTTGAATGGCAAAGAACGGATATATTCCCTCGCTCGCCTTGAACCAATACTGTAGTAATCCTCCATGGTCGGCGTACCAAGAACATCAAGAATGAGAGTAAGTTGATGATGATAATCTTTACCAGGGAAAAGTGGCCGACTACTTATCATTTCTGCCAAAATACAACCAACACTCCACATATCGATAGCTTTTGTGTACTCTTTGAATGTCAACATAATCTCTGGGGCTCTATACCACCTTGTAGCCACATATTCTGTCATAAAACCAAAATTATCTTGAGTTGATGCTGCTGATCGCGATAAACCAAAATCGCAAACTTTTAAGTCACAGTTAGCATTTAACAACAAGTTAGATGGTTTGAGATCACGATGTAAAACATTAGCTGAGTGTAAAGCTTTAATGGCACGAAGGGTTTGATAAATGAAGTATTGGCAATGATCATCTGATAACTCTTGCGTTCTGATTACCCGATGCAAATCTGTTTCCATTAATTCTTGAATTAGGTATACCTCTGTAAACGAGTCATAACTAATAGGCTTTTGAATATCCAAAATGGAAATGATATTTTCATGATTAAAATATCTCAACAATTTAATCTCTCGTAAAGTTCTTAAACAAAACATACTTCTTTCGAATGGCGTAATTTTCTTAATTGCAACCTTTTGTCCACTTGGCTTATGCAAAGCGCTACACACGATACCATAAGCACCTTCACCAACGACATCGATAATACTGTAATGATCAGAAACATTGAATGAGATTTGTCTAGGTTGAACTTGATTAAAATTAGCCTGAGCCTGAGCCTGAGCCTGAGCCTGAGCCTGAGCCTGAGCCTGAGCCTGAGCCTGAGCCTGAGCCTGAGCCTGAGCATGAGCCTGCTGGGCCTGAGCATTGATATGAGAGAAAGGAGCAATTGGAGATGAAGCGACTTGAACATGGGTTTGTGTTTGATCTGATGTATGAGATTGAGTGAAATCCTGACCAGGCGTTTGCGAGGCTTGGCACACAACAGCTGAACCGGTAGTCATGGTAAAAGGATGGTGAATAGAATGTTAATTAACTATGAAAAGATGCCGAGAGTCAAATAAGAAAAAGATAAATATATATGCTTAATGAAAGGCCTAAATATTGTTTTGAATCAAGTAAAAATGGGGTTGAATCAGACGGGTAGGTTTTCGAGACAACGATCGATGAGTTCACGGAAAACAATAAGGTTTCAGATTATAATGTTAACCCTACGATATTATAAGATAACCAAAGAATAGTTGAACTCGTAAAAAATTATCAGTTGGTAGAAACAAGCAAAAGGTTAAAAATAAATATAGAGGGTGGGAAGCTGATCGGAGATAGATGAATCGATGAAACCCGAAATGCAAGATTCAGAGGCAGTGCGTTAAGCCACGTCTGAGGCTCAGATTTGAGGTAGATGAATTCAGGAAGGATGATTTAGTGGTGAGCGAAGAACCGATGGGGATAGAAGGTAAGGCAAAGATACAAATGACAGCGAAATAGACATTATTTTCTGTGTTTTTATATAAGTTTTAGAATATGCTATTTGGGGCCGTTTACGCTGGCAATATACCAAAATAGAAACTTCGAGGGGCTGCAGACGCCCAATTGGGCCGCCATCTCCAACATACCCACAAAACTGAATAGCAGCACGCATGCCACAATGTTTCATCACTCTAATGCGCGGCCATACACATACTGCCCTCAAAATATTGCACACTACCGCAGTTTAGACGATGACAGGCGAAAAGGACTACAACCCCAAAAGTTTGTTCCGTGACCACAAAGATAATAATAATAAAGATAATGACGAGTAAATTCCCTCAAAGGGTAGCAGCGTAGATATATCATCCTCAATTACAAAATTTTTCTCCAAATTTAAAATATGTATTATTAAACTATAATTTTACAATAAATAACTTTCTCATAAATTTATAAATGTTGTTTATAAACAAATTTTAAACAATTTAGAAGGAGGAAAGAAGGTCAGAGTCACCAGCATCGACAATGGAGAGAACACCAACACGGAAGAGTCTACCACAGGCAGTACCGAGTTCGTTGTTACCACCTTGGAAATGGTGAACTTGGATCTTAGCAAGCATGGCGTAGTATTCAAGTTCAGACTTTCTAAGGGGAGGGGTGTTACCAGCAATGATAACAAGCTTGGCCTTACCTTGACGGATAGCCTTGACGGTAGACTTGTAACCAAGGGTGAACTTACCAGACTTGATGGTAAGAGCAAGCTTGGAGTTAATGTTGTCTTGATTCTTCTTAGATTTAGGGGCCTGTAGGAATGTTAGTATGATGATTCAGATGGTAAGAAATCACAAAACGCGTTGGTAAGAAATCCACCAGCCTTTTCAAAGCTGACCACATTACACCGCTCATTAGTATCAAAAAATACAGTGCAAAACGGAACGAGACCGAAAGTCAAACATAGTGTTCAACCACGGATTTTACTAATAATAGTACTGACCATCTCTGCGCTTGATATAAAAGTACTCCGGTCGGTGTATGAGTTATAACTAAAAAACTAGAAAAACGAAAAAAAAGAAGGGGTTTCTACATCTTATAGCAAATTATTTCATGAGGCGCTGGGAGGTAGCGGCTGAAAATTTTGACAGCCTCGATTACATAAACATATCCCAAATCGGAGGCTGGCGAAGCGCCGTACAAACCGCCCAAGATGGATATATACACGGTGTATCTGTGATACCAGAATGTGACTGTGGCTTGCCGCATTGGGGACACCTCCCACTGGTGCTAGTACATGAATAGATACTATATTACCTAAGCACACGTAATCATTCACTAGGGATTCTGGCCCACGGGTGGAGTTGGGTAGTTCATAGCGGGAGTTGCAACAACAATTTTATGATTTTTTTCACTCCCTTGCAACTCTTACATTAACAGTCCTTCGACAACAATAGGTAGGTTATATGTGTGTTAGTTTGGTGAGAAGATCCCAGATAGATTATGGTGAATTATAATTGTTCGCGGCGGTAATATTTCGATGGTCGCTTTTGGGATTTCATGGGTGATTTGATGACGGCCTTATAAACCGGTTTAATGGTGTATTCGCCGAACGGTTCTCGTAAGACCCCTCTTTTTCGATTTCTTATTAATGTTACTTGCCGACTAAGAGTATGGATTCAGCGAACAATGTACATTGTTTGCTGCTCACCCCTTTGTTCGTGCGCCAGAATAACTATTACTAATATCGTTGATTCGTTATGTTGCCGATGCTTTAATGATAATTTCGATGCCTTGTTCCTCCAGAAATCACTCTTCATTTGAGATCCCGAAAATTAAACAATGACAGGGTCAATTTGATTCATAGATAAATCTATCCAGGGGCTTCCTTTCCACTATATTTGTTTAAGATATACGATCGTTTTGTACTAACTTTGATAATTTCTACAGTAATAATGAAGATTGAAATCGATTCCTTCTCTGGTGCCAAGATCTACCCCGGTAGAGGCATGCTCTTCGTTAGAGGTGACTCTAAGGTCTTCAGATTCTCTTGTTCCAAGAGTAGATCTCTTTTCCTTCAAAGAAAGAACCCCCGTAGAATCTCCTGGACTGTTCTTTACAGAAGAAAGTACAGAAAGGGTGTTACTGAAGAAGTCGCCAAGAAGCGTTCCAAGAAGACTGTTAAGCATCAACGTGCTATTGTCGGTGCTTCCTTAGACGTCATCAAGGCCAAGCGTACCGCTAGACCCGAAGCCCGTCAAGCTGCCCGTGCCGAGGCTATTCAAGCCGGTAAGGAAAAGAAGAAGGCCGCTGAAGCTAAGAAGAGAGCCGAAAGAGCCCTTAACCCCAAGGTCTCCAAGCAACAAGCTAAGGGTGCTCATGTGAAGGTTAACGCCACTTCCCGTTAAGACATTATTTGATTAAAGAAAGCATAAGAAATAGATTTTATATGTTTTTTTATCTTGTGTAATTTAATTTTAATTTGATGTTTAATTTTGGTTTTTTATATTCCTCCTTTGCGTTTTTTTTCTGTGTTAAATCTCTATGGGAGATTTCCCCGTAAAATGTGTCGATTCCTCCACTTCAAGGAGCTGTAAGATCGTCTGTGACATATCATCTGTGACATACCGGGCATTACTCCGGGTGCTGCACCAACGTTTATAAATTGTCTATTTTTTAGAGACGAACTGATTGTTTGGTATCGAACACCTTCAATACTTTATTTCATCTTTGAGTATTTATACACAGTAATTTCGGTGAACTCACGGCATACATACCTCACAATATATATCCATCTCTATTTCTTGCGGCTGCTTCGACGTGTTTGAAGACGCACGCCCACCATGGCTAAGAAATTTACGACAAACAAGGATATCACCTCCAAAATAGAATTGGAACAACAACAATCAACTGCGGAATACACCATCAAACCTACCCAGGATACAATTATCTTGGAGGAGATAATGAACCCACCAGAGATACGTGACTCAAGAAGGGATTCTTCAGGCTCACAAACGACAAACAGGAAAAGGCCTCGAATTTCACTAGGGAAATCATCAGCTAATCAAATCGTGCCTAAAGTATGGCTCATTGCCAATTGCGAAACCGCATTATGCTTGGGAATCCTCGAAAATGTATTAAATAAGGGCGATATTGTTATTGGTGGCTTACTGTCGGATGATTCTCACAAATGTGGATACTTGTTGAAAAGATATCCAGACACCTTTAAAGTGGTGAAATTAAACATAAGAGATATGGCTTCATGCCAAAGTGCGGTTGAAATAGTTGTTGCTGATTGGGGTCAAATAGATATTATAATCAATCATTCGTGTGAAAGTTATATCGGAGCTTTGGAGGAAATTGAGGAGTGGCAGTTCAGGGATCAACTTGAGTCTATATTTTATGGCTCTATTAATATGATAAATGCGACATTACCTCAATTTCGTGAACAGCTTTCGGGCCACATTATTAATATTGCCGATATTAGTGGGGTTTTGGGTACTCCCGGTATGTCGGCCATATCAGCCGCCAACTGTGCTCTAGAAGGGTACAGCGAAGCACTATCATTTGAAGTGGCGCCTTATAACATCAAAGTTACAATAGTTGAGATACCCAATGAGGTAACCTTCTTTACCAATTCAGTTACTTTTTCTAAGCAACTCCCGTGTTACAAAAATACTATAACCGAAAAAATTAGAGATATAATATCCACGGGCAACGTTTTCCCATTGAAGGCTTTTGATGATGCCATAAAAGGTATTTTAACGATCGGCGGACTTGAGAATCCACCTAGCAAACTGATATCGGGTATCGAGGCGATGAATCACGTCAAGGATAAGTTAAGAATTATTAGTGAAGAAATGGATGAATTTTTGGAAACTTCCTATGCTGCCGACTTAAATCCTGGTGAGGATTGACGCTCCTTCACAAAAATTAGTAGGGAAGTTACCGTGATCGGGACGGGAAAGCAAGGAGCTAACGATGATACAAAATGAACAGGAAGATGCTGAATAGTGTGTTTGATATAGTCGTATAATCATTTACAGCTCTTTAAACGCTATATGAAAATATTAAGACTCAATATCATAGAATCCTGCATCTCGCTAATCGCTTGAAGGAAAAATGATCAGAAATTCAAAGATAAAAAAAAAGAGTTCACATATTGTTTGGTTCTTAAAAATGAAGTGGTTCTCAAAAATGAAGTGGCTCGATGAATTAAAAAGGAATCCGATTAAAATCCTGTATTGGATTCTGAAGAGCCATCCCCTGGATTTAAGGTTTTATACAAAGAACCCGAGATTTGAGTTAGGCGAGATTTACTAAACAAAAATCTGCAGTATTGATTAATATATACTTGAGATAAATGAGAATTACGACTTAGAATCCCTCTGTTGAATTCTTCAAACGCTATTGTAAGTGAACAAACTACATATACATACAACAGGTCATTACTGTCTAAAGGATTAAAATAAGACTCAGAATAGGACATAAGAAGGATTTTGAGTAATAGTAATTTAATCTCTACTTTCCAGCTCGAAAGTAATTTAAAGTTGCTGAAAAGGAACGTGTAGCTGAGTATTACTTCATGATTTTAAGTACAGGAAAGTTGTTTAAGTTATTAGCATTTATGTATCTTATATTTTAATGATGCAGAATACCAATGCCCTTCATGTACTTTTAACAAAAATAATCATAATTTTAGATCATTTATTTGGAATCCACAATTTGTTTTAAAAAAGTACGCATTTGGAACTACGCTCGCAGATACAGTACCAACTGCTTTAATTTATATTACGAATATTTTCTTAATTCCATTAATTCCTTCTACGGGTATTATACCAGAATCGTTTCGTCGTTTTTATTTCTTTTACTGACATCATGTTATATATACAACTATGGATTCTGGTATCCCTATCTCACGCGTAATCGCTCTTACGAGAAAATTCAAATCTAAAAGTATGTCCCTTAGCATATGACTTTCCTTCTTGATTAACCCCTCTTGATGTAATTTCTTATAATCTTTTCAATCAGTAATCTAATTTTAGTTATGTTATATACCTCATTCGTTTTTGCTCCGTAGTCCTTATTCAAAGACAGAAGCAAGATAAAGCCTAACCTTACAATACGTGGGGTTCACGACGGCTAACAGAAGTATTGTGGCCCCCCACGAAAATGGTGAGGGGACGGTAATTCATACCCGAGGATCCGCCATAACGGATAAGTATGGGCTGCATAACAATTAGCGGTTATACTTTTTCTTCCGCGGCTTTAAAAGCTAAATGCCTTTCTTTCTGTTTACGCGAGACATTCATTGTCCTTTACCCTATCATCGCTTAGTCTGAAACATCTCCCAGTCTATTACATAATACCACATAAAAGTCTGAGAAGGCCAAGTTACAACCCGGCCGAGGCAATAGTTTATTTATAGCATATTATCAAGGCCCTAGCCTATAAACAGAGCCATAAGAATTTAATTTTCGCACCAATCAAAATTTGCGCTTTTGGATTTAATTTTTACAAAAAAACAAAGTTTCACAAGAGTTAAAGTGCTGGTACGAACTGATCTTTGCATTCACTTCAAGTTTCTGGACAGGCTACAGAATGTGTGAACAATAAGGGGACAAGCGTCATCGGACGGCTTGCTCACAAAAACATAAAAATTACCGAACGCATTATGCAGCAGCATGTAATAAGGCAAAGGCCTTTTCCCTAACGGGATAGATATATTTGGGATTAATCACCAAAAATATAATTAGAAAGGACAGTTATTACTCATTCTATGTCTTATAATATTACACTTATATGGTTCGTCAAGCTATCAAATCTTATATTCATTCATCATTCTATCACTTAGTTAGTTTGGGTCAGCATTCAGATGATATTACACCGCCAAGATGCGGCTTGAACGCAGTTTCATCGTCACAAATAGATTTCTTATTGTGCATTGGACGCCAGATTATCTTTTAAAACCTAAAATATTTTAAGAGAGACATACACTTTTACTCGGAAACAGTTTTCTGCAATAGGTTTTTTAGAAGCATAGTTATATTAATACCAGAAAATCGAATAGTTTGCAGAAACGAGGTTGATTAGGAATCATAATTAAAAAATATATCTTTGAATAAAAGCTGAAGCGGTTAAAAAAGTATCTCGGTATCAAGAATCTCCTTAACCTAAGAGCTGCCAATAATACAGGGTTACCTCACGATCTCTGATTACGTTGATGGAAGCCAAATGATTACAGCCCCACTATTGCAGAAGGCTGTGTATTCTTTAGCGCTAGGTCACATAATGAGAAGACAAAGGGTAAGACTTAAAAAAGAAGAGAAAGCGAAAAGTAAAAAATAAGTATGACGTAACAATCTACGGAAGTTTTTAGATGGTAACCACAGAAGCAGGGCTGAGATTGGGTTATCTGTGGGACAGGAGACCCTTAATTTTTCGCAAGGTTCCTTTCTTTATCTAGCCAAATCCGACAGGGAACAATAAGACGCTTGATGCATGGGCCAGTTCACTGCAGCTTTGTATTCACGTGTTCCATTTTTCCAAATAATTGCTTTTTCTGCACACAGTCTGATTGGATGTAAGAATACGCTGACTCCGAAAGATGCATCGACTGGTCTAGATCTGGCCTGCATACCGTTGAGACAAGGCCCTCGCCTGGTGGCCTAGCCCTACATCATATTTAACAATCGGCTCTCTCTTCGAATGCACAATAGTTTACATGATGATTGGCAATAGTGAATCCTTTTTAAAATAATTGCTTTATCGTTTTCGACTTGAGTCTTGCGCAGCAGAGTGTGGCCGATCAGAGTTTACAAGCTACAAAGTATAGATGCAACCCAGTGGCTTCCCTCAGATGCAAGCTTCAAAAGGACTAATACCTCCGAGCATACGCTCTGTGTCGCAGCTTCCTTCTCTAGCTTTGACGTATGACGGAAAATATGCCTGCTGGTTCTGCTCCAAAACTTATACTCAGTCGAAACACGTTCGCCGCCATATGATGAAACACACTGGAGAAAAGCCCTATAAATACCGAAAGTATAATCTAAGTTTCACGAGGCCTGATATTAGAAAAAGACATATGGAAAGATGCAAACAACGTGATTCGACGATGGATTCAGGAACAAATCAAAGTTTTGAAACCCATAAGCTGGATGCTATTACGCCGAAACCTGAAGTTGACAACTCTGTTGACTAAATCAAAATGATAATCAAATCAAATTCTGAACGTTACAACTGCTGCCACAACTAACTTACAAACCGAATAATCTTGCATCAAATAATCACGCAGAATGGCCCGGCGTTTCATTACCTTTGACCCCCTTTCATTCGCCTTATAATTCACCTATTCCAACCCCACAATATCCACCACCATCCCCCACGGAAGCCATAAGCGCCTCACCGTTTCCTGGATACGACAATTCACTTTTGGCATCCCCTAATGTTCATACTTGGTCAGGGTTTGATAATTCCTTCATGAGTATACAGCCTTCGAATGAAGTTAATTTAGACCTCGAACCAAATTATGCCAATGCATCCGAGGATCTTATCACTATAATGTCACCGTTTCCTTTTATCTCCAGCATCGTGGCTGCAGATATAGAAAATTGAAACATTATTAGACATAATTTTAATAATAGTGATCTAACAACGCACCACTTTTTGACTTCACATGTTTCCTTGAACAATAACATACTCGCTACTCATTTAGTTCAGCCTCGAAATGGACATGAACAGAATATTCCTATTCCCGAAAATCAAGCCCCTGATGTGTTTTCGAACGATCAATCTTCTAACGTTATTTACGATAATCAAAAACATGTATTAGATGCCTTTGAAACCAATCAAAATTTAGCCGAAAGGACTGAAAGTGCCCGTGTTCAATATTATTTTTAAAAAAAGAAATTGTTTACCTCCTTTTCTTCTATATTCATTATGAATCATACATGGACCATCAACACTTATCCTGAGCAAACGCTATTTTGAGTTGAACCAAAATATTATTTATTAACTTACCAGAATTATGAACAATCAGCATTTTACGTTTTACATTTTGCATTTTATATTTTACATTTTACGATAAAAACGACAATTTTATATTTGTCCTTATACACGATATCACGATAACATGAAGAGAGAATTGAGAGACAAAATTGAGAGAACTTTTTTCCCTTATCTGTTTTTCCTTAGATCTCATATCATAATTGATTAATTTAACTTTTTTCAAATTTTTTTTGTTTGCAGCTATAGACATGCAGGTTTTCTAATTCATTATTAATTTTGCTCCATGAGAACAAGGGAGTAGTAATATGCAATAAGCTATTTTGCGCATAGAAAGGACGTCTCTATTTGCCACGTGATTCTACACAGTAATAAATAACCTGATCATGTATAAAAAAGAAGCGGAGGCCCCACCTGCAAAATGTTAAAAATATTGAGGATAAGCCTCGTTGGCAGTACCCAGCGTGTGGAAGAGGATGGTTGGTATGCATAGAATCATGGGCCCTGCGGCGGACTCGGTTCTTGGTAGAGTCCGTCTCATCAAGACGCCATCGTTTATGAATAATGAATAGCGGCAAACGTTGATCACTCCATTGGTATATCATTATTAATTCACGTATGCTTAATAAGTCTGCAGGTAAGATTTGTATTTTTACTCTTTGAAGCAATTATAGAGCATCATCTCCTGCGTAAAAGATCATTATCTGCTCGAGACCGCATGAAGTCGTTTATCTACTTTTTATCTGTATTCGATAAATTATTTGACCCTTAATCCTAGGTGTCTTTTTCCAAACTTATCCCTGGTGTGGAGTATATTCTTCTTGTAATGCCCACAACGCCATCCTCTGGCATATATATATATCTTATCCATTCTCTAAAAACCATAAAATCGCCTTGTTCTTTTGATTAGTAATAGTAATCAAAAAGTGCAACTATGTAAGCATTCTCTGACTTTTTATTTTCTGAAATAAGCGGTCCAGCTTTTCGAAGATCACCTTTCCGGTTACAGATAGATAACCTAGAGTCTCTTATTTTTTCAATTTTTCATTTCTATCTGCATTTTTTTCCGCCCGTTTGAACTATTCTGCGGTTTATTAACTGTAACTGTACTTAATCGTCAGCATCGTCCCACAATAGCTCGTAACTCTTTGAACATATTTCTTCATTTTCCACTTTTGATTGAAATCTTCGAAAGAATACAGGCTATTCCGATGGACATGTTCATACTCTCAGGGAATTATCTTATCATAAAAACGCCCCGCAATAAACTTTCCTGAAGTCCAACTTGCAATTTTTCAAGCTTTGATCTTTCACTTTCTATCGATATTATCACAACTTATTGATTATATTGAAGCTATTCAGACCGTTGCTGGCTTACTCGCTAAGGGCCTCTTTTTTTGCAAGAAAACTTGTCTCATTACCAGCCTTGCGGTAGCCAAATATTATTCCACTCAAGATCTCTCTCGGTAATAATAGAAGATTTACTCCTATTTCTCAAAAACTTGAGTCCAGGAATTTCTGAAGCGAATATATTATTTTTGAGCTTCGAAGTTTCTCTGAAGGACTTCAAGAGCGGAACTTTTCTTTTCTCGACCCTCGTTCTAGATCAAGAACTGAATAATTACATGCAGATGCATCCTGTTATTCCTGGTATTGATTTTCTGCTTGATTCTCAGAACGATTTTTCTCCAGTCGCTTGATCTGACTGTTGTTTGGTTCGACTCTTTAAAAACGAATTTCAATTCACCAACTTTTGCATAGCGTGCTCGAATTCTTGCGAGGCAAGATAGGAAATTGACTTTTTTTATTCGATTCACTACGCTCTTTTTGAAAATGGAAAGATACCCGGACGAAATTCTCTTTTCATAGTGTATTTTTCTCGGAGACTTAATTCGGATAGGAAAATCTTGTTTGAAGTTATGCCATCTATTGTTATTTTTTACTTTCACTTTTTTCATTATTTATTCTCTGTGAGACACTCTTGATATAATACAAAAATTGCTCTCTCTAATATTTTCTGAATTCTCCTCTCACAATCCTCTATATTATTAGTTTCGACTAATTTATGCTATTTTCTTTCACTCTTTTACTCTTTTACTCTTTCTCTTATTTTCTTGCTGTTGATATTCTGCTTCAATTCTATTTCGATAATTTATTTGGGTTGTATGTTTCAGGGGGATTTTCCCTATATTTTCCTTCACCGGTTTGAATATCACCAGAAAAGCTAATGATCATTTTCGCTTGTCCCGCGGTGTGATCTATGCTAGCAGCGTAATTTTGGATGGAAGTTTCCTCTACTCGGATATTAAAAACCCTTTACTAGCGGTTGAGAATAATGTTGTTAGTGGTGTGATTAGAATTATAAAATCCATCGTGGATGTAGTTAAAAAACTCGCACATTCTTAAAATTGTAGAGTACGTAAATTGGTTCATCTACATCAAAAAATCACTTCGAAATCATCTTTTTACATGAATCTAAATTATTATTGTGAAAATTCTAAGGATTTTATCTAATGCTTTTTTCATTTAAGTTAACAGTTTTCACTGGATCGTGTGAGGAGAATAGAGGGGTGAACTGATGAACGCGAGAGTCTGGTTTAGAATCATCATATTTATAGGAGATGGGATCTCACTCCATAGTTTGTACTAAATAAGTGCCAAGCATTATTTTCGTTCCCCAGTGGTTATAAGAGATCACTGTTTGCGGCCATCATTAATATTTAAGTATTTACGAAGAAAAAAAGTGCTGAATAGTTGAGTAAAATATTTTGAGTCAGACATTTTAAAGTGATTTATTATTTTTAAATGTAAATATACAAAAGTATAATTGAAATGTTATAAGATAACCGAGAAATTTGATACATCACATTTGATTTGAATGTCTCAATGCCACATCGTAAGGAGATCTATTCTTACTACCTAAACCGATTTCTCAAGGAAAACGTCATGCAATACATTAAAAAGGGAAGTATGATAAATATGAAGCTATGTTACATGTTATATATAGTCTAGATGTCTTCATTATTAACAAAGCCCGCTTGGTCACAAAGTGAGTAAAATAAGGAATCCTTATTCTTCAACAGGTTAGCGGGTGTATCAAATTCGGCCACTTCACCTGCACTCAAAACCACAATTCGGTCACTATCTAAAATGGTATTAATACGATGAGCAATCGTCAAAATAGTTCTTTCCTTGAATTCGCTTCGGATCGTCTCCTGGATAATCTTATCAGTTTCCACATCAACAGCAGCAGTCGCTTCATCTAAAACTAAAATATTGGACGGTGTCAATAAAGCTCTTGCCAAGCACATTAATTGCCTTTGACCAACTGAGAGATTTGAGCCACCTTCTAAAATCGTGGCATCAAGTCCGCCTTCCATATTTTCTTGAATATGTTTCTTCAAATGCGATAACTCTAAAACATGCCATAAATCAGTATCATCACGGGAGCCCTCGGGATCAAGGTTATCACGAATGGTTCCTTCAAATGCTTGAGAATCTTGAGGAATGATAGATAATTTATGTCTCAAATCACTTAAACCGATGGTACTGGTATTGATATTATCAATATCGATATTACCTTCAGCTGCTTCAATCATACGGAATAAGGCCAATGTTAAGGATGATTTACCTGCACCAGTACGCCCCACAATACCAATCTTTTCTTGAGGTTTAACATCAAGATTAATACTCTTAAGAACGAGATCAAGTTCCGGTCTGTAACGAGTAGAGTAGTTACTAAACTTAATATGACCGTCAGTAGGCCATGAAGCCGGAGGACGATTATTTTCCATAACAACCGGGGCTTCGCTAGGTAAATCAGAGTACTCTAAGATACGTTCCACGGAAACAATGTTGGTTTCAACTTCGACAGTCATTCTAACGATCCAGTTAAGAGATTGGGTAATTTGCAAAGCGTAAGACATTGCCAAACCAACTAAACCAGGGGTAATGGAATTGTTTTTCAAGCCAACAATGGATAATCCAGCAGCAGCTAACACGATAAACGAACCGATAAATTCCAATCGCACAGCAAGCCATCTATTGGCACTGATGGAGGGAAAATAAGCCTTGAGGTTTAAATCCAACTTTGATTCATTTATGAAGTTGAATCGGTTTTCTTGGTTATAGGCTCTAATTGTGCTTAAGCCACCAAGTGTTTCTTGGAAATGGGCATAAATAGGGGATTTGGTCACACTATCAACCCGCTTCAATTCACGAGAAGTTCTTAAATAGTAACGTTGGAAATAAACGTATAAAATCAACAAAGGTGCAACAACCATAATGAAAGCGGGCGTGGAGCTGGTGATAACTAAAATAGTAAAGATGACTTTGACTGAATTGTTAAAGAATTGAGAGAAAACTCTAGCTAAAACTTCATCGACCTTGAACATATCGTTGGAAAACCGGTTTAAAATTCTACCCAAGGGAGTTGTTTCAAAGAAGGACATAGGAGCTCTCATAACTGAGTTCAGCATTCTATTGTGAAGCTCTTTAGCACTATGAATAGCGCAGAAAATCCACAAAATCAAAGTTTGACAAACAGTCAAGAATGAAGAACCAACACCGAGAGCAAAGTAAACACCAAGATACATACCGACATGAGGATTACCGCCTTCTCTAGAATTTACTTCCGACCAGTGTTTAAGCCAAACGTTACCGGCAACAGAAGCTCCTGTAGAAGTAAATAATAAGATCATGAAAACAACTACTGTCCAAAGATTACAAGCCTTGGCATATTCTTTGTAAACATCCCATTTGACCTTACCTTGTTCACTATGCTCCTTAGATTGTCTGGTTCTGATATTTTCTCGATCACTTTGTGCCAAAGAAGACTTCTGGAAACTAGCAGCACTAGCCCTACGCAAAGTATGAGTTGTTAATTGCCTGGTAACAGTTTCTAAATCAATAAGATCCTTAGGCTCATTTGCAGCTTCAGATTCTTCAAAAGCTTGATCTGAGGTCGAAGTGGCAGAAGAAACGTTTGTCGTATTCAAGGCACTAACATCTTGAGATCTCTGAGCTTTGCTCTTACCAAATTCCTTGATAAGCTTGTAAAGAGAAGATTTGGCAGCCATGACATCATCATAGGCGCCGCTTTCCACAATCTTACCTTCGGAAACCATAGTTAAATAATCAGCATGAGAGAGAACAGTAATGGAGTTAGTGGCTAAAACCTTACATTTTGATTTCAAAAGACCATTCGCGCCTAAGACGTTTTCGATAATATGGTGACCAACATGTTCATCAACCGCAGAAAGAGGATCGTCTAACAAGTAAATATCAGCACGAGCGTACACAGCGCGAGCAAGTGATAATCTAGCCTTTTGACCCCCGGATAAAGAAATACCCTTCTCACCTACCTGAGTTTCATCACCATCAGGTAAAATAGCTAAGTCATCAGCTAAAGCACAAGCATAAATTGTCTTTTCGTAGAAATCGGCATCAAATCGAGAACCAAACAGAATATTATCTTTAACGGAAGCATTCATAATCCACGGTACTTGAGACACATAGGCAATTTTACCGTGAAGGGTAACTTTACCTTCGGCACGGTAAAGATCACCTAAAAGCGCCTGTAAAAATGATGATTTACCTGAACCAACCTTACCAACAATACATGATAAATCACCCTTGTTAGCCACGAAATTGATTCCCGACAGAGCAGTTTTATAAGCATTGGTTCTTTCCCAGAGGAATGTTGCATGTTCGACCTTTACACTATTATCACCTAAATGAGTGGCCTTTTCCTTGCGTTCAACAGCATCCGCTTGTAATTCATCAGCTAAGAAGAAAGTTCTGAGACGATCAATAGATACCGAAGCTTCAATAATACCAGTAATAATCATAGGAGTAACTGCTAATGGGAAACTAAGTAAATTGAATAAAGTAAGAGCTGGGAAAACGATATCAGTAGTAAGAGGTGTGTCTTGAGTCAAAACAAAGACACCAAAGGTGGAGCATGATACCAAGAAGGGAGCGCACGTCCATAAGAAATTTGTAACGGCAGAAAATACACCAATCTTTCTCAATGTCTTCAATTCCTTTTCGTTTCTGACAAAATTCAAACGCTTCATGAATGGAATTTCCCATCCGTAAAGCTTAAGACTCTTAATATTAGTTAACATTTCTGAAGTGAGTCTGGTACGTTGATCCTTATTACCCATTTGAGTCTTTTGCAATTTCTTTTGATAACGTGCAATATAAGAATTCAATGGAATCATAACCACCATGATGAATACACCAGCCCACATAGAGTTACCTAGCAACCTGTATAAGGAGTAAAGACAAAGGACTAGTTGGAAGGGTCCAGATACAATAGTGAACAAATTTGAGGATAAATCGGATAGTCTTTGAGTATCAACTGACATTAAATTAATGATGTCACCAGTACCTGACGTCTTACCCTCACCAGTACAGGAGCTTTTACCTTCGTTAGAAAGTAAAAGTGCTTTATGGTAAACGGCTGAAGTCAAACCAGCACGTAATCTCATACCGGTATCAAAGACTCGTTGGAAATATTGATGTAGAACGGCAGTTTGGAATAAAGAAACGAAGAACATCCCCATAGCAATCATGAAACCATTCGACAAAGGGACGGACTCTTCAGGAGCTCGGAAAGTATATTGGTTAACAAACCTGATTAGAAGTCTTAATAATTGAGGATTAACAAAAGCTAAAATATCATGAACAATTTTGTAACCACCGCCAATTAGAAATGTTCTACCGAAAGATTTGGCAATAGCATTGAAAAGGGAAGGGTCATTTTTGTTTTTGACTTGATGTGACCAATTTTTGTCAAATGTCTCAGCACTACGGTGAGTTTCATTTTCCTTGGGCAATGGGGGTAAATCGCCTTCAGTGAGGTAAGATTCGTAGCCTTGCTTCATAAGATCGGTCATCCAGAGGAAGAAAATACGACTGAAAACATCGGCTTGATCCAAGGGACTTTTATTTTGTTCATCAAGAAGGCTCATGTATTGTGATTTACACGATCTGAAAACATATTCCAATAAGAAAATAGCTACCGAGTTGATAAATCGACTTGCCGCAAGAGAATAAGAGATCATAGAATCAGTTTGAACTTCATTCTTAGTTAAAACAAGGAGATTCACGCTAAATGCAATAGCCGAAAAAAGCCAGAAAAACAATAATGAACCAGCAGGAATCTTAGAACGGAAATGTTCAATGTAATGAAGAGTGAAGGCAATCAATAAGCCAGCTACGCTTAGCATCGGGCCCCAAAAGTGAATATCGGCGTAAAAGGTCGAAGATCGCGAAGCATTGAAAAGGGCGGTAGCAATAGTCAAACCGATTTGGATAAATACTAAAGCTAATTTTGATAAGAAATGGCCATCGTACGAATTAGGTACAGGTTTAACTTTGAATAATGATTTGATTTGAATTAAACCAAAAAATATAATCAAAACAGAAGGCACCAACAAAATAACACCGTCAAGAAGACAGGGAGTAATATCGGCTAAGACCCGAGATTCGGGAAACCATCCCTCCTTATCGAGACATAAATAACTACAATTGTAGTTAGGAGCTGCCGAAACCGGATTCGATAAGTTCAGCATAGTTTCGAGTAGCATAAACTCCGGGTTTGAAGCGGCGTCGCCTACTGACCCGAGAACTTGCTGACTCCAGTCATGTATCAAATCAGATTGATCCATGATTTCAACAAGCGTCAAAGGTCTCAATAACGAAGTAACCAAAAAAGAACTAGGGGAAGACTGAGAAGAAAATATGAGACCGGATATGATCTGGGATGCAATATATGCAATTGGCAAGCACCTATTTCTAAGCAAAGCACGTGATGGAAGATGACCTCTCCACACTTTTTCATGTACAGGGAAGAGAGAATGGGGTGATGAGAGATCATATGTAGCAAATATGGAAACTTAATAGTAAAAATACGCAGAATATATCAATCTTGTATAATAAATTTAATTTAAAAACTATATATATCTTCGCTGATCTGCTCTCTATTCAAACTTGACTATCAGTCTCAGCCGGTCGAACTACTCTTACTAAACCGTTCGAACTAGCGGTAATCTCATCACCAGTTGTTTGAGTAGAGGTAGTTAATGTAGTCCTCCCGGAGAGAACTGAAGATGTATTTTCTTCAATATGGGTGGGTAAACCAGAAAAACCTATACTGCTAAAATGATTAGACAAGTTACGATTAATGATCGGATTTGAGTTACTATTGTCGTTGCCACTGCCATTGTTGATACCATTACCACTATAATAGGAGTATGGGTACTGATATTGGTACTGCGAGGCGTTCACATATTCGTTATATAAGTCGTCACGAGTGACGGTGCGGCCGAAATAGTCATCAGCATCGTCATCATTACCATCATCATTATCATTAGCATTGCCAGTATCCCAATTATTCACACCTTCGCCGTTATCACTGCGCGAAATATGACGACTGAGACTATTATATATCTCTTCTTGAGTATCTTCATCTTCATGGTCTGAGTTTGATGATACCCGGAATATACTTACCATACTACCACTTCTCAGCAGAGGCATTTCTGAACCTCCTAGAGAATCCATACGTCGAGGATATCCTCTCGGGTCAATATCAAAATTATCCACACTACTTGATGTACTGATAATTCGTCTTAATCTATTAGAGGGTTCGATCGCAGATGACGAGGTGGCTTGGGCTAAAGAGTATGATGACATAGTGTCTAATGAATTATCGAGTAAGCTATGCCCTGATGCCGGTACTGTATCAATATTGCTATCATTATTATTACTGCTTTCAGTATCGGGTTCTTCTTCTTCATTATCATTGTTGCCATTATTATTCAATTGATCTTGCGGGTTCTTTGCTTCAAACGAAACAATACTACCATGACGACCTAAATGCATGCGGGCTCCCGGTGAGGGCATAGGCATCATACCGTTATTACCATTATTTGCTGCCCAGGGAAATATAGGTAACATTAGAGGTAGTAGCGATGATGGATCACTACTTGTGGATGAATAAGGATGAGAAAGGACCATTGTTGTAGGGCTTATATCAGCACAAGTGGTGCTGCTATTGTTGTGAGTAGACGAATTCACAGTGGTGCTTATCATTGGAGTGTTACTATTGGTGCAAAACAAAGGGGTAGTATCAATTCTGGAGAGAGGCCCAGGTAAAGTCGCGGCTGATCGTGGCAGAGCCACGCTAGAACTTGATGTGGATCCAAGGTTAAATGAACTATTTGACAGCCAACTGTTATTACGACTCATACGCTCGCGACCCCGGGGTGGATCGTTGATAATAACTGATCCATTATCTAACGACGGTAATAATGACGGTGATGTGGGAGTAGAAAGTTTTCTAGTTACTTGTACCGAAGTCATTTGTGATTCAGCAACCAGAGATTCCACAGGAGTAGGTTCCGCAGAAGCTGGTTCAATCACATCAGAGCTTATTATTTCAACAACTTCGGAGGTAACAGGTTCAACATCACCAAGAGCAATTAGCAATGTCTCTGAATCGCTATGGATATCATCATCAGGAGGATGAAACAATTCATTTAATCCTATCGAGCTATTATTCTCGTTGTGATCATGATTATCTTCGTTAATTTCATCATCATTTTCGTTATCGTGGCGGTCATCTTCGCCAAGATCATTTTTGCTTTCACTAGTTAATTGTAATTGTTGATAAAGTTTGAATCTTTCGGCGTAACTTTGCATGCCCGTTTGATCCACAGAATCGTAATGAGGCGGTGGAACTTCAATAGCTGATTTGACATCGAAAGGTGGTGGCGGAGGTGAGGCTAAAGCCGAAGATGATGATTCATGTAATAGATGAATGGGTCGTAATGCGGGAACACTGTTCGAATTGATGGATTCAAATGCTGACATTCGGGTTGATGAAGATGAAGTAGACATGTTCGCTAATGACGATGATGCCGATGAAGACATGGATGATAATGATAATGATGACGACTGGCCATGATTAATTTCGCGTGAATTAATCCCCTCAGAGACATTGCTCACTGGTAATGGCGTGACACCAGCTAAATACTCGGGTAAAGTAATGTTGGCGGTGATGCATCGGTGATCAAGTAAATGAAAGGGGGAATCTATTGATATTTCGAAATGCTTACGCTTTTCGGGGCTGCTAACGTCAGGTTGAGATAACCTTAATACGATTTTAATCCAATGATGAATTTTAATTGTATCTGAACTCAAATTAGGTCTTAAAGTGCCCAAATTCTCTTTACCAACCTTTTCCCTCGGTACAGGGACTTCAAGCTCGAATTCTGTCGACCCATTATTGTATAATTCCTCTACACCTTCCAAGTTACACAATAAGGTGCCATTATCGTTAATCTTATCTGCCTTCTTCTCATACAAAAGAAATTTTTTTGGAGGTTCGATACGATGAACTCGCTTCTTACGACACCAATACTCCCCGTGCTCCGTCATATAAACTCGAATACGATGGCACATTACCTTAGATAAAGGCGTTAATTTAAAGGCAATTGGAATGGTGGTGTTAAGCGGGAAAGCTTTACCCAAGATAACTATTTCATAATGTAGTTGATCCTCCCAGTTCCTGGATATAGAAATGGGTTCGCTGAATTCTAATGAATCATCACTGGGCGTTCTCACTACTATCACCTCGCGTCGTCCTAATAAATTTGATTTTAACACTCCGGGTCGTCCAATGCTCGCCTCAAGGAAATAATTTACCGACCCAAATAAACAGTCTATAGATTCGGGTACAGTTGTGGCAATTGGGGCTTCGAAGTTATAAATATATTCACCGGGGGCAAAGGTTCGAAACCCTTTTTGACGAACGTCCCTTTCCACCGCTTCCTTGGTTATAATACGGTATGAAGTGATGGTGTCGGAAGATTTCGACTTAGTTGGGGCAGAACCCGAGTCGCCAGTATTGATTATATTGAACGAGTTGGCTGAACTGATAGAGAATGTACGTGAAGGGCTGATACCCATTGTGGGGGTCGTTGTGTTCGTTGTTGCCATGGGTAAATCATAGTTGCTGGATGCGGTAGTGGGAGAGGATGCCAGTGATGAAGAAGATAATGTAGACGTATTATCGTAACTAACTGAAGCCATGGAACTAAGACTGGGGGATCGGGGTCTCGGGCGAAAAATAGGGTTAGGAGAGGCAGCACGTCTCAAACGATTGGCCAGACCCTTGAGTGAGTGAGTATCATCGGTCGATAATTTAGAGGACATGTCATCAGAATCATCGTGAGAACTGGAACTGGGAATCCTAGAGGAAGTACGACTAGGACTATTGTGAGAATTAGACCGGTTACGATTATTAGTAGTTGGTACACCGTTAGCAAATAGTTGTGAATTAGTGGTGGTGGTGGTGGAATGGAAAATCGAATTTGCTGGGTTCAAGCTTGAATTCGTCGTTGAAGTAGAGGTAATAGCAATGGGCGAATAAGATGCACCCTGAGAATAAGGCGTTCGAATCTGATCTGCCCCAGCGGTGGTAATTGCCGATTTGCTATGATGATCAAACAAGCTCCAAGAATGTGATGTAGTAGAGATAGTTTCAGAAAATTCAGCCTTCTGGGGTGGAACACCCTCGGGCCATTCAGTACGAGCGTGGCCCTTCAAGACCAAGTTAATGGATTTAATCTTAGTGGGTTTAGTGATTTTGATCACCAGAGAACCACGTAAGAGCGACGGGGGGTGTTCAACTTGCTCGCGCTGAGTGAACCCCTGGACGTAAATAACGGGTTCAGCCATTTGGATAGAAGCAGAAATAGAACTAGAAGAAATAACCGAATGGTTTTTCTCAGCCAATGCAGCCAGTGACCATAAAGGGAGTGGGCGTGGTACCTGTTCAGTTGGTGAAGAGGAAGAGGAAGAAGTAACAAGCTTTGACAACGGGGAGCGTTCATTGAGCGAAAGTGACTTTACAATGTGGCGGTTGATTTTGGATGAGCCGGAGCCTTCGGCCGTTCGTGGCACTCTGGCAGCGCTCAGAATGGCCAGATTTGCGTCAATAGACATATGGAATCATAAAAAGCGGGAGGATCACGAGGCAATGATGAAGGTACGTCAAGATGAAACGGAAGGAAGCGAAGAGACTGCGATAAGCAAGAAAAATTAAGTGCGGTGAAGTGATAATGGCTCAATGCTAGCTATGGTAGGACTACTGAGTTTCCTCTGATGAGCGTTTTGTAGATGAGGGGCACGGACCATGAAAACCGTGCGAGATACGGCGGAAGGGCAACTGAAGGCATTATTTGATTACGTAAACCATCGAGTTTACATGAATCGTGAGAAATTTCGGTCTACAAGTTTAAGATTGTTAATTGACGATAAGGTAACGTGAATCTGGCGTAAAACGCAGCTTTTTCTCTGGGTTACTGGAGACCGTCTTCTTTTGTGTCTTTTGGCCTATTGAGATCTTAATTTGTATTCCTATTTACCCCACTGTACGGCATTTACAAGTCCCTACCGCTAAAGAAAATTCGGGTTCTCATGTTATTTCTCTCATATTTAATCATTTCCTAAATGATTTTGATTTCATTCGGCCCATCCCAAAACTCCACTTTTTCGCTCTTCTCTGAATAACTTTTGGCGTCTCCAAATTTTGAAAAGGAGGTAAAGTTGAATGAGAGATCTTCACAAATTTTTCTTTCTTTTCTTTCTATTACTTTCCCGAGCCTATCTTATTTTGATGCATACGCTGCCGCAAACGGCACAGATGTGGAAGTAGAGTTGAGTCTCTCTTATTCATTGTTGTGTAGCTTCCGTCCGTACGTCCGTTCGTATCGTCCTATAAGCTCAACGGTTATCATCGTTCAGCCGCATTCGGCTAGACTTGCTTGAAAAGCCGCCGGCCCATTTAGTAAGCTCATGGCCTGTTGGGTGGGAACAGTAAAACAAAGCCTGGTACCAATCTCTCGAATAGGGAGATCGCAGGATCTATCACTTATCAAAGTAAAGATTAATTCGGTTTCATATAATCACTACCTCTCACCATGACCGTCGACTCACCCACTTCGGTCGATAAGACAACGATTACCTCTTCTCTCTCCCTCTGTGTCTACGGTACAGATCAGCTAGTAGCGGTGTGAAGCAAAGTCATGTCCGGCCTTTTCTCCGGCCTTGGGCTCCACTCCCAATACTCAAGCGCTGCTCGATTTGGTTATTCGCGGTTACGATTTCCCTGGTTTCCGTTACGGGATTCTCACCGCACCCCGTTATTGGGATATTACTGATTTTGCCCGCGATTTCGATTCTCATGGTCACCTCGTTGTGCTCTACGATAGCAATGTCGCTGTAGGTATCGCCGGCTTTAGGTCTTATGAAAACGCCGCTACGTTGGCCGATCCTAATCAACATACTTACTGTGAGCTCAAGTGCTTTACCGTAGACCCGGCTTATACTGATCGTGGTTATAGTAAAATATTGATCGAACGCATCGAAAAGCTGGCCTCTCAGTTTGGTTATCATGTCTTAGTGGCCGCGATTATTCTGGAACATGAAATGGACAATTTTTACCTTAAACGTGGCTTCACCTATGACTCAGAATGGATTTGTAAAAGAGACAGTTCCAAGTCTGAAAATGGTATTGATCAGTTCTTTTCCACCAAAGACTATCCTTCGTAAATATATTAAGGTTTTGTCCCCGACCACGGCGCCATCCGAACTATTACTTTTGTAACAAAATAAATAGAATGCTTCATAGACTCAATAATTACCGGTTTTTCGGAATCCTGCTATCCGTGCTTCCACTGTATTTCCGCTATGAGGGTATTTTCTTTTCTCTTAACTCCTGTTAGTATTATGATATCGATGTATACTATACTCATGAACAGCGTATCTCTGTGTACCATAAACTAGGTTATTCATTTGCCATTTGCCCAATTATTACTCATTATATAAAGCTTTGTTTGTTAGGTATAGGTATTTCAGTCCCTCTTCCGGTTAATTAATTATTTCTTATATTCTGTAAATGTACTCTAATTTTTTGAAAAGTGAGTGGTTGTAGACCGTATAAAATAATGAAGTTTAACATGAGACAAACAAATATATTTAACTTTTAGTTATGGAACCTTGTTAACCTGTTGATAAAGTTAAGGACTCACCAACTCAAAAAAATTACGAGGAAAAAAAGATTATATTCAATAATCAGGCATAATAAGGATCAATCAGATACCTGATATAAGAATTAAACAATTTTAAAGTAAAAATAGAGAATTTACTGAGAATTAGCCAATATGACAGGGGATTGACACCTCGTAGCTAAATTGAGTAGTACGTTTACTTGTTTTGAGTTCGGATACCCCTAACAGCGTATGAGCTGAATACTTTTCCTACGCTTTTTTTCGTAATTGTTAGCAAAAGTAATCTATATGGAATAATCCTTCTCTCCTTTCCTCCCAATCGCTTTTTATCTACCTTTCTTCTCTCGCTGGCCACTGATACTGTTACTGATAGCATTCTATATCAGACTAATGTTTCCTTATTATATTACCATACCCTGATCATGTTGTGTGGATATTGTCTTGCTGTCACCATCCTACTGTTGTTACAGTAGTCTATCATGGTCTTATGGGACCTTTTTCACGTTTCATACCCTGTCATATTGTGTTCATGCCCTCATACTCTTACTATGTTTGATATAGCTATATGGGTACTGATTACCGTACATTTGTATATAGTATATACCGTTCAGCGTCAATAATGTAGCCATGCTGTATCAATTACAGTCATTGTAACCATCATTACGGCGTAATAAAGTCGTTGTGAGTCATGGTAATTCTACGGTAATTCAAGGTGGACCGTTATATTGACCCTGTCTTCGTGAAATTCAACCCATTTTGAATGTTTTAAAAAAAACCTGAGCAATGAAGTATACAGAAAATCTATAAAAGGTTCAGAAATTTTCATTCTAATAGTAGAACAAGCAGGAGATGAATGATTATTATTAGTAATGTTGTATTATTCTATGTTCCTTGAGAACTTGTAACTTCCACTAAGAATTAGACAAAGCGACGGTAGCCTCGGGACTTCAATATATACAATTAACGAGAAAAGTCAGCTACAATTGATGAGATTTACTACGAGTGGGGATAAAAATCACGTAACCTGAGGTTGTAAACCGAGAGATCACAAAAAAAGAAAATCTCCTGGGGGCGAGTCGAACGCCCGATCTCAGGATAACTTGTAACAATTACAGTCCCGCGCCTTAGCCAGCTTGGCCACCAGGAGGTCTTTTTGAAAGATAAACAATTAACCACTCCACATCAAGGGCAACTTAAAATAAAAAAGAAAAGAAAAAACATTTGTTTTTAATTTAGGAAAAAGTCGCATGAAACAAAATAAGATCGATAAATAAATAAAAAATAAAGAATAAAAATAAATACAAGCTAAATAAAAATAAATATAGTACAATTGTTAAGAAAAATTGTTAAAAACGTGCTAATTTTAAAGATCATCTAGCAATGATCTATAGTGAGGTTGAAGTTTTTTAACCTTAACGGCATCAGATTGATTGATTGGTTTTAATGACAATGGATCTTTGAGGGTGATATCCTTAGACTCCAGGGTTAATGAATCAATTGAGGGTAAAGTATTAGTTGTTTCTGTGACGCTAATTGAGTTGTTGTCTTCCAATTGTGAGGGAAAAATGGGTGAGTCAAATTGATGTTTGGAATTTTCATTGTCATTATTCAAGGAGATTTCAATGGGTTGTGTATTAAATTGAAAATCACAATCGTTAAATTGAGGTTGTGTTTTCAAGTTGCTCAATGAATCATCGAATTCGGAACCTATAATTTCGGAATCAGCATTATCAAACTCAAGGTGAGAATTGACCAATTGTATTTGAGAATTATCCAATAAAGAGTTGTCTAGTTGTGGTTGAGAATTATCCAATTCATTCAAAGAGTTTTCGAAACGAAGTTGAGAACTATCCAATTCCTTAGAGTTTTCGAAATGGAGTTGTGAAATGCCCAATTTAGGTTGTGATGTTTCCAATTCATTCAAAGATTCATCCAACTGGGGCTTTGAATTATCCGATTCATTAAATTTTTCAAAGCGGATTTGTGAAATATTATCAAATTTAAAATCATCGTCATTTAACTGAGATTTATGTTGGGATTTTTCAATAAAATCATCAGCTAATTGTGGTTGAGAATTACCTAAAAAGTTAAAATAAATATTTGAAATTTTCTTTTTCAATTTATTTGAATTTGAATTTGATTTAAATGTTTCCGGTTTTTGTTGCTGTTTTTGATTTAATGCTGAATTACTATCATAATCGGGTTCTGAAACTGAATCAAATTGTTGTGGATTCAATTCACGAGTCGAATTTAAACTTGAATCATTAACCATTTTTTGATTTCGATTTAATTCCAAATTACTACCATAATCAGCTTCTGAAACTGAATCATTAACCGATGGTGATGCATTATTATTAAATTGTTCATCCAATTGGGAATAAGAGACATCCAAACCCGAACCAACATTTTTTGAAATTGATTCATTATTATTCGAAATATTCAATTGAGAATTCAAAGATAATTGTAATTCCTCACCATCACCATAAGAATCAATATAATCAACAATATCCGACGTTGACGTTGATGTTGACTGTGAAGGGTTATCGACAAACTTTGATAATGTAATTGATCCTGATCCAGGAACGGTAGGTAATTGATTTATACCCGGTCTTAACAGTGGTTTAGGTAATGGCATTACCGTATCGCCGCCATCATCATCATTACGAATTAACTGTGTTGAATCAATTGAAAGCATTGATTTCCTACGATTATGTCGATTAATTTTGGGTCCTCCTCCTGACGTCGTCGGCATTAAAAGACTACCACATCCTAAATACCCCTGAGACCATTTATTTACTAAAATATCCTTCATCGCAAGAATCCATTGTCTTGTTGTCCAATCAGTGTTATTATTTAATGATACAACATCGTCAAGTTGAAGATAATAAAGTTTTGGTAAGGCCGGTAATGCAAATAATAATGAATTTATATTAGTTTTATCGGCATTAAGTCTTTCGGGACGTCCGTATAAATGGAATGCATCGAATAATGGTATAAGGAAACGAATCAATGTTTCAAATCCCGAAATTGACGCGTGAGGTTCAGGTTGTAAATAAACCGTTGTGGTGGTCTGTGATGTATTGTCAAAATCAAAAATTGCATCTAATTTGAGTAATGTTGATGATTCAATTAATGTTGATGATTCGGGGCAAACGGCATAAGCAGCATTTAATATTGAAATACTTGCTAATGGCTTTTTACCCTTGGTTGCCGATTTTTCATTATCATAAAAATGAACTTTACCCATTTTAGGGCCGTGTTTTGATTTTTTGGACTTTGACTTTGCATCATATGGGGCGATTACAGTCCAACATCTCTTCCAGGGAGTTGTAATATCTGACAATGGATTATTATTAATATTATCACCTAATCTTACTTGACACCAATCAGCACGCTTAAATCTACTTGTCATTAATAATGTCCTTATACCATTAACTCTTGGACCATAAGTCGATAATAAAACACTTGTATAAGCTTGATTAAGTAATTCGATTTCAAATTGAGCTAATCTAAGCGATAAAATCCATTGTTCGCATTGACTAGTCGTGGAGAATTGTATTAAATAACGATTCCTTTGCGCGGGGGATAATATAATTAAATTTTCAACTTTAGTATCACCACTTAGTAATGAGGGTAAATATTTGAATGAAGCATCAGTAATATCCATAGTCATAATATCATTTTTTATTGTAGTTATTGTTATTTCACAACCAGTTAATTTTGCCATACAGGGGATCCATTGACGGTTTATCGCCGGGGTTGTATTACCATTAGAATCTACATCGTGTAAAATTAATAATGAACCCTCAATATAACAACGACGGCGATGCGAAACGATAAGAGTTAAAATGGGGACTAGTTCGCGGGGCGTTTCAAAGGGTAAATCAACTTCATTCATCATGAAGCTGGTGGTAGGGGAGGGAGGGGCAGACCCGGGTGATCCAAAGGGCGAGCTATTGGTAGATCCAATGACAAATTGCGGCGAGCCCGGTAATCCTGGTGAGCCCGATCTCAAAGGGGTTTGAACTCCCGACAATGCCTTTGGTCTTAGGGGTAAAGAAGAAGTTGATGATTTTGAAGCTGATCTAGCTCGGACAGTGGGGCTGGAAATAAGTCCCGGCTCGGGCGTTGAAGCTATATCAATAGAAGTTAAAGAATCATCATTAGCCGGTTCAAGGGTTACCTTATTACGGCCTAATGAGAATAACCTAGTAGCTACACCCATTATCAACAACAATGAGCACCTCGATTAGTGGAAAAGAAAGGACAGCGAACAAGAATTGAGAAGGTCGATCAAATATTTTGAAGCGGTGGATGCGGGACCTGAGCGGGCCGTTTGAGGCGGCGCGGCTGGATGACGTCATTGATAAGTTGCGGTTACCCTGAAAATATAATCAAGCTAATCAAACGAAGTGAGATTAATTTATAAAATGATTAGTTGGCGTGATCATATTTTTATTTTTATAAAATTTAGGGTTGTGGTGTTGTGAGCAAGTGATGATGATGCAAGCAATGTAGAATAGGTTAAATAACAAAACAAAAGTAAAATAAAAGTAAATCATAAAGCAATAGATAATATAATACAAATAATGTAATACAAACAGCGTGATACAAAAATGAATACCACTTATTTAATGCCGGACAAAGTCAGTCCCATTACCGCTGTGGGCCTTGGCGGTGAACAAATGCTAAAGCATGAGACGCGATGCGGTACAGTACAAGAGGAGTAGACTGTAGACTCCAGGGTAAAGCCAGGGTAAAGCCAAGGTGGTGGTTACAATGCTTGATAAAAGGTGAGTTTATTATTACCGTTATATAGTTGGAATTGAAATCGAAATCGAAATGGATTCAAGCATATAACGGTAATAATAAACACAATTCTAAGGCCTGTGGTTGCAAAAGTCGGCAGGTGACTAAGCGAGACATCACAGGTCATGCGTCAGTAGGCTATGCTACGCACGCCCCAGGCTATGCGCCGAAGTGTCGTCACCTTTTTGCTCGGCGTCTGTCCGTTGAAGTACTCTAGGGAGTAGTGCGATGAGAATGGACGCGGACCACGGACATGGAATATAAAGATATGAAGAAAAATACACAGTTAACATAAGATTTAGAATATGTCTACATGCACACAACAGAGACAAGAGGTGGATGTAATAGTTCGTGCGGTGGCAGTTGCGTTGACCATACCGAGCAGTATACTGAACACCGAACGGGCCGAGTGCCGGGAGAGATAGCCCAGCTGACGTAACACGAAATCCACAAGCAGAAAGAGAAACGGGAGGGAGACGACAAAAGGGAAGTTAACTCTGTGGAAGGAAAAATTCAGTCAATTGAGCATAGAAGTTCACACCATCTCACTAGGCTTGATTGAGTTCGCTCCTTTTGCTAGACTCGATTGAGAGTAGACGGAATCCGGCTGAAAACGGCAACTTGAAAACTTTCCCGGGATTTGTCATTCTTCTTATTCTTCCTCTTCCCGCGACATTATCGTGATGCGGGAATTGCCGCTCCGAGTGATTCCTAGTTACCCGGAGTGTGCTTATACAGTGTTATACCACGGTATATTGCCCCGCAGAGCCGCCACGCCACGACACCCGCGAAACCACTCATCCCACTTCGGCCGGCGTTGGCGGTATATAAGGTCGTTGCGTTCTCCTTCTCCCTTCCTTTCTGCACGAGCTCCAATTAACTCAATTAAGTCAATTAAAGTCAATTAACTACTCACACAATGGCTATCTCCAAGGTTTTTGCCCGTTACGTCTACGATTCCAGAGGTAACCCTACTGTCGAAGTCGACATCACCACCGATCTCGGTCTTTTCCGTGCCATCGTTCCCTCAGGTGCCTCTACCGGTATCCATGAAGCCCTTGAGCTTCGTGACGGTGATAAGGCCAAGTGGCATGGTAAGGGTGTTCTTAAGGCCATTACTAACGTCAATGAGATTATTGCCCCCGCTCTTATTGCCGCCAACCTTGACGTTAAGGAACAATCAGTCGTTGATCAATTCCTTATTGATCTTGATGGAACCGATAACAAGTCCAAGTTAGGTGCCAATGCCATTCTCGGTGTCTCGCTTGCCGTCGCCAAGGCCGCCGCCGCCGAAAAGGGTGTCCCCCTTTACCAACATATTGCCGATATTTCCGGCGCTAAGTCTGGTTTCGTTCTCCCCGTTCCCTTCCTTAACGTTCTTAACGGTGGTTCCCACGCCGGTGGCCGTCTTGCCATTCAAGAATTCATGATTGCCCCTACCGGTGCCCCCACTTTCTCTGAAGCCCTCAGATACGGTGCTGAAGTTTACGCTGAATTAAAGACCCTCGCCAAGAAGACTTATGGTCCCTCCGCCGGTAATGTCGGTGATGAAGGTGGTGTTGCCCCCGATATTCAAACCCCCGAAGAAGCCCTTGACTTAATTGTCGCTGCCATTGAATCTTCGGGTTACACTGGTAAGGTCTCAATTGCCCTTGATTCCGCTTCTTCCGAATTCTACAAGGATGGTAAGTACGATATGGATTTCAAGAACCCCGAATCTGATTCCTCTAAATGGTTATCTGGTCCTCAATTAGCTGATTTATACTCTTCCTTGATTGCCAAGTACCCCATTGTCTCAATTGAAGATCCCTTTGCTGAAGATGATTGGGCCGCTTGGTCTCATTTCTACAGTAACGTTGATATTCAAATCGTTGCTGATGATTTAACTGTTACCAACCCCATTCGTATTAAGCGTGCTATCAACGAAAAGGCCGCTAATGCCCTTTTATTGAAGGTTAACCAAATCGGTACCTTGACTGAATCAATCAAGGCCGCTAATGATTCATTTGATGCCGGTTGGGGTGTTATGGTTTCCCACCGTTCTGGTGAAACTGAAGATGTTACCATTGCTGATCTTGTCGTTGGTTTAAGATCTGGTCAAATTAAGACTGGTGCTCCCTCAAGATCTGAAAGATTAGCCAAGTATAATCAAATCTTGAGAATTGAAGAAGAATTAGGTGATAAGGCTGTCTACGCTGGTGCCAAGTTCCATAATGCTCAAACCATTTAAATTCCAATAGGCGAGCGTAACTCATTCTCGCTACGCTCAAATGACTTTTGATTGTTGGATTGATTTTAAATAGTTTACCCTTTTTGAAGAAAAAAAATTGAGTTGAATTTTCATCTCTATAGAACAAATAGCTGATTAATTTGGTTTTATTTATTTATTTGTATATTTTATATATTAATTAATTATTTATTAAAAAAAAACTCGTATAAACCCTCCTATGAGCAAACCGAATCGGAGTGTTATCAATTCAGACTATCCGTTCGATAACATCATTTCGTTCAATGATTAGCTCATTCCCCGCGATCCGACGATACCGAATCTGCATGCATCATAACCCCTCCCATCCATTACGTTTCCTCAACATCAACAACCCCTAAAATTCAACCCCACTTTCACTCCCAACCTTAGAAAGAATTTACAGGAAAAATATGTTGAAGGCATTAGGATTTGGCAAACGGGATGGACCTTTAAGGAAATCAGATTCTGCTATAACTCTATCTGTTTTAGATCAAGCATTGTCGTGTAAGTAGCTGTTTTTCTCAGATTGATAAATCGGTTCAGAGCGATAAAGATTTCTCGCTACGCTCGAATGCTAACTCTCTTTAGTAGAACAAGCTCTCCATGCCATGGATTTGACCATGGACGATAAAGCGAAATCCGCCCAACTCCTTCTCTCAGGTGCCTCCACATCATCAGCATCACCGTCCTCGGCTACTTATGTCAATCTCGCTACGGGTATGGTTTATTTCATTCAAGCGACACTTGGTTTTGAACCTGAGGCGATTAAAATGGCTTCAGAGACACTTTCATTAGCTGAATCAGCATCCGCTCGGGCAAAATCATACGCTGAAAGAACTGATATGAAGACATCATCAAAATATCCCGCGGGGCTTGAATTTCAAGTAACATTCGCTGAGGCTCAATTAATGGGTGCAGTTTGTATGTTTCTTAGTGAAAGTATGATTGATGGTGCAAAGGGGTTATTAAAATTACGTAAAGCATTTTTAACCCTTAATGAAATTAGTTCAGTTATAAAACAAAATAAGCAGAATGATTCCGCCGCCGCTTCTTCGGATGATGCATCGGATACTGGATCAATGAACTCAGCACTTCATAATACATTTGAAGCACTTAGTTTAGAGGTAAGCAAAGTTCAAGAAGTTAATTTTTTAGCTGAAGATCTTTATTATGCAAGATTAAGACGTAAAATGGGTGCAGTTGGTACAATTGATCAAGCTAAGACTTTATTAAAATCATTTAATGCTTCAGGTAAAAGTACTCCATTGTCATCGCCTTCCACGCCATCATTGCCTTCCATCGCTGACACAACGTCGACACCATCACTTCGTTCACCGGTATCGTCTATTCCCGCCCATAGAATTGGTGAAGAAACCGTTGATGAATTCATTGAAAGTGGTGTAAACCTCTGTTATGGTGTTTTACAATTAATCATTTCCGTCATCCCTCCCGGAATATCTAACGCTCTCTCATTTGTTGGATTTCATGGCAATCGTATGGATGGCCTACGTATGCTTTGGCAAGCTACAAAATATCGTAATATTCATGGTGCAATTGCAATTCTTGTCCTATTGGCATTCTACGATGGTCCCACCCAGTTAAGTGATATAACATTACCCTCAAATGAACATGAAGAGGATTTAATTGAAGATTTTGGTGATATTGATAATATGATTATTACACCAACGTCTCACCCTGTTAAACATTTACAATTTGCACTAAGGCGGGCTAGGAATGATTTTCCTCATTCGGCATTATGGTTACTTCAAGAGAGTAGAATGTTAGCATCTCAGGGTAAATTGCCTGAAGCTATTGCTCTTCTGGATACAGTTGATACAAAATTAATTGAAATGCGTCAAGTTGAGGCATTGCTATTATTTGACAAAACAATGATGACAATTTTCTTACATGATTATGAGAGGGCATCAGTCAATTTTATTCGCCTTACTGAAATTAATACTTGGTCTCATGCACTTTATACTTATATTGCAGGTATTTGTCTCGTGGAGGTATACCGTGAAAATCGTACCCGTGACCCCGAAAAAGCCGCCGCTGCAAAGTTAAAAGCCCGCGAATACATTGAAGCAGCGCCGAAACTTATGGGTAAAAAGCGATTCATGGCCAAGACTATGCCATTTGATGTATTTTTAACTAGAAAGGTTAAACAATGGAATACAATTGCTGCCGCTAAAAAGATTGATGTTATTGATGCTATTGGAACATCACCAATTCATGAAATTATTTACTTTTGGAATGGATTTAATCGAATGCCAAGGGAAGCATTGGATAAATCAATGAAATTATTAGGATATTCTGCTAACGAGAATACCCCTTACGCCCATACCGACTTGGATCATGTTGCTCATTTACCAGAGTCTACCGATGAAGCCCTCATTAGATATACATTACAAAGTATCGTTCTGAGGTCATACAATAAACACAGTCCCGAGGGTCCCACTGACCCCGAATCACAGCTGTTGGGATTAAAATTATTAGAATCTGATGTCTTACCCCAAATGTATACCATCAATGAAGCCAAGAAGGTAATTTACAACAAAACTCATTCTGACCCCTGGTTAGGTCCATCTAGTATCTATGAGAGAGCGATCTTTGAATGGAAAAACAATGGGTTGAAGACCGTGGGAGTTACAAAGCAGTATTTGATAAAGGCTCAGGGTTGGGCTGATGATTATGAATTGAGTACAAGAGTAGGGTTGAGAATTAAGAGTGCAATGGATAGATTGGATAGTTTAGAATAATGAACGAACGAACTGAGAGAATTCAAGCGAGCGTAGCGAGGTTGAGTGAGTTCCATTGAATGAGTAAGAAAAAAGTGAATCTATTATTTTTATTATTCTCACTCGCTCACTCGTTAAAATAGATACTAAATGCAAAAATACAATGTAAATAAATAAATACTCTGTGTTATATATTAAAGACCATTTTATATATTTTTAATGTTCGTTACACATTTCACCTCGCTCACTGTGCATCCTGCATCACTCATAACACAAACATGAATGAATCCACAACCCAAAAGAATGATCCACCTGAACGATTCTCCTCTACGTTAGGTATTGAAGTTACATTTGAATCCACTACCTTATTCGCCGGTGATAGAGTTAATGCTATCATCACATTTAAGAATCTCATTAGGCCGAATGCCGTTCGAAATGACCCCCAATCGGTCAATTTTCAACTAGATGAAACGTCACCGCCGACATCAAGATCTAGTACCGATTCAATTAGAAGTAGATTATCAATGCAATTATCTTCAAGTATGCGTGATCTTTATTCTCATCTCGTTGATGATACCATAACTACCCCCACTACCACGACACCATCGACCATAGGATCAATCACATCCGGTTTATCACGATGGGCATCATTAAGACGATCGACAATAAATTCCACTCCAATTATGACGACCTCCTCGGTGGAATTATTATTAATGGGGTATGCACAATTAGAGGGGCATTTCACATATGACGACCAATTAGTTAATCGTAATGTTTTCGAAAAAGCGAAATCAAGGACGGCGGGATTATCAGGTGCACCTATAACAAATAATTTAAATGGTAATATTCAACCGCCTCATAATGCGAATCAACCCCGATTACACCCAAATCATAACAAGACGATAATAAGTTCAAGTGGTAGTGGGGTCGTAGGACCGGATATTAAGGATAAAGTACCAATATTTTCAACACCACAATCATTATTATTCGTTGACTTGAAATTATCACCTGGTGAATGTAAATCTTTCACTTATTCTATTGAATTACCGAAATCTTTACCGCCCAGTGTAAGAGGTAAATCGCTGAAAGTTTATTATAATTTATCTATTGGCGCTCAACGAGATCCTAATGGTCCGTTGTCGGCCAGATCTCATCATTTAAAATTACCTCAACCCAAGACTATTTATATGCCATTTCGTGTGCTGCCATTTATTAATGAATTCGGTCAACAGTATATTCATCAATTGGATAGTACACTGGTTCAAAGTCAAGATACTGCAATTGTTGAAACTTTGGATAATAATCCGGTAATTAAACGGAAAAATTCAGAATTTATTAAATCTACATTATTGGATATGAATAAATGTAATGTGTCAAATAGTAATTTGACTGATGATCAGGGTGAAGAGTTGGATGATTTTAGGAATTATCTTAGTCAGTTAATTCAATCTACGACACCGGCGCCGACGACCCCGCTTGATGAAATCGAAGATAATTTCGCATCAAACCCTAAACGGCTACCATCACCACAACTTAGTCGGCGAAGATCAATATCATACAAACAAGCACTAAGTAATCATCAACAAGTTTGTGAAAATATTGATCGCATTTTACACAGTTCAATTTCGACGTCAACGGGGCCACTTACGACCGCCCCTACGTTAACGACATTAAGACCATTCAAAACACAATATGAAATTTCACGTAATAAATCACAAATTGCCACAATAACATTTTCAAAACAGGTTTATAGAATTGGTGATACAATTACCATTACCATTGATTTTACTGAATCATCTATCCCCTGTTATCATCTTGCCGTTGGACTTGAGACTACCGAGACAATTGATCCTACAATATCGACAAAATCAAAATTACAGATATCGCCGGATGGGAGGGGTAATAAATTAACTCATTCTCAATTCTCAATGAATCAAATTCAAGCATTGACTAGGAAAGTCTATGGTCAAGAAATGATTACGTTATTAAATAATCGAAATCGTGTAGTTTTAGAAATGGTAATACCACCCTCTGCGACACCACAATTTAAGACTTCGGGTATTTCTTCGGATTGGTCAATTAATTTATCATTTCTCATTGATTTCTTAGGTGGTAAATCTTCTTCGCCGCAACAAAAGCAGGGGGATAATTTAACATTGGTTCATAGTTATGCCGATAAGGGTGTTACTTATACTGCGAAACAATCATTAGATGCTGAGGGGTTTAGTTGTAGAATTCCATTACAGGTATTGCCTACAAATTATGATATTGGCTCTCTGACGGGTCAAACGGGATTGGGTGTTAGTTATGGTTGGGTGCTGTGGTAGCGAGCGGCAATGTAAGCGAAGCGAAGAGTTGCCAAGCAGGTCAGAGACTAACTCTTGGATATCCTAAACATGTTAAAGCTATACCCGAATTATCGGTACTAACACTGACTCTCGCTAGGCTCGGGTTAGTGATATCTTTGTGTGTTCCCGGGTCCTTAATCAATTTGTATAGATTTATTTTATTTTTGATAATTTTATTATAGACTAATTCTAATTGTGTAAATATATAAAAGCATTTATCTTAAATCATCGGTATCGACATCGGCATCATCATCGGCATCTTTAATTTTTAATTTTATGTACCCATCATCAACGACATCATCAACAATTTGTTCAATTTTGGTTGGTGTCTCAGTTGGTTGGGGATTGGAATTCCCATTTTGTGATTGGCCCTTATTGCCGAATAATGATTTACGCCATTTTGACCACCCATTAAAGTATCCCTGTGATTCTTCGGTGGGTGGAGTGGACGATGGCGATGGCGATGGCGATGTGGCGACAGGTTGCAACGGGGTGGGATCAATCGGCGTCGTCGACGACTCAACTACCGTCACAGGTTCACTTCTTTCATCAACTTTTGGATTAGAAGTTGATCCCCATAAGTTTCCAAGCACCTTTGATACCTTTGCACTGAATTCCGGTGATGATGGTGACGACGCCAACCCCGAATTTTCTTGTTGTTCATTAGTATTTCTAGCATCACCAATAATTAATGAGGTATTGACATTCTTGGCACTCTTAACATTACTAATCTCTGAAACATGTCTTGGTTCAACGATATCAAATAATTCACTATCAGTATACATTTCAAACAAACGATAATTTTCCGTGTGCTTCCAGTAAGAGACCCAATTATTACCAAATGTGTTAATCGGATTACCATTAATTTCCTTCAATGTTAATCCTGGTGGTGGCGGATTGCCGTATTTAGATAAGAATAAATCATACTTAACCGATGACAAAAGTCCAAGTAAATAATCTTCAAATTGACTACGAATATAATCATCACTACCATAATACTCTAAATCTCTCATTGGATGATCTTCATTCCATGTTGTTATCACTGATTGTTTAATTCTTTCCATCCATTGTTTATCGGCCGATGTCAATGATAACGCTGATGATAATGATGAATCAAAAATTTCAATAGTGTTAGTATCTAAATTAACGAAAATATCACTTAATTGTTTCTTTTGGGAAAGATATAATGAATTGGTTGTACCGATAACGTAATATTTCGCATTTTTCAAATCATCCGACTGTTGTAATGATGCGTAGGGGCTATAAATACCACCTTGAGAAAAAATTTGTAGCGGCAGACCCATAAATTTCAATAATGACCCACGATCACTGGTCTTAACTGATGTTGGTCGATATAATGTTGATTCATATTTATTTAATAATGGCGAACCCGAATCGTCAAGATGATTAATTAAATTGGGTATTAATGAAATAAGTGACATTTCAGTTGAACAAAGTGTTTCAGTATTTGTACCATAAAATAAAATTCTCTTCTCTAATAATAAAGCCTTGAATAATACAAGAGCCTTTAATTGAAATCTATGAATAAGATCTCTTAATGATAATCCAATATAAAGATCAGATTCATTAAGTGATATTGACAAGGACCCCGGTGATTGTTGTTGAGAGATTGATGATTTCAAAATTTGCGTTAAATTTTCATAAAGACTATTAATAATATCACGATCGTTAAAGTCACCTTGCATGAAATAAGCTCTTGTTACAACCATTAATTTTTCTTTGATTATACCGAAAATTGGCTTACGAGATATGACAACGACAGATTTTTGAACTGTTGACCTAGTAATATCATCAGTCATATGTTTTAATTCTGATGATTTCATTTGTCTATTACATGCCATACCAAATAATGTTACAACATTATTCTTTGGATCAAAATCGATTGATGACGCAGGGGCAGTTTTATTGATTTCATCATATAAAAGTGTAAAATATGAGAAACTTTCTTCATGAGTATGTGATCCATCAGGAAGACTTTGAAATGGTAAAAATGGCCAAATTAATGATTTATCACCATCTGGTCCAATCCAATATTCAACTTCTGGACCCTCAGCGTGATGAAATCCGACAACTGCAACCCCAAAGATCAGGTCAGTTGTGTCGGGGGTGGTTGTAATAATTGGTTGGTTGATAGGATGAGATTTATAACTTGGGAATGGAATAGTTTCAACGTCGTCGTTGTCTATGCTCTCGTTGTCGGGGTTGGCGTCTTGTTGTGATTCCCAATCAAAGGAAACGGGCTGATCATCTTGAATAATACTACGACGATAAATTTTTGAAGAGTTAATAATTGTAGAGTCAAGTTCTTGTAAAATTGAGGGTTTAATTGAGAGCGATTCGGTTTCATCATTGTGTTCAGATGATTCGGTATCCGATTGAATTTTTTCTGTCGCAACCTGCTCAGTCTCAGCCTTTTCAGGTAATTCTAATTCAATATGTTCAGATTCTTCTTTTAATTCAGATTCTGTGGTTTGTTCTATCTCGGTCTGTTCTGTCTCAGTTTGTTTAGCCTTGGTTTGTTGTTCAGTTTGTTGTTCAGTTTGTTCTTTGGTCTGTTCTTCGGTCTGTTCTTCGGTCTGTTCTTCAGTCTGTTCTTCAGTTTGTTCAGGTTCCAATTCTGGCTCAGCCTCATTCAGTTCAATTTGTTTAGATATTAATTCTGACTCTGATTGAATTTTTTCATTACCAATTGATTGTGATTCAGTATTAGTAACCCATTCAACTTCACCATCACTTTCGTCATCATCATCTTCTTCTTCTTCATCTTCAAGAACAAAGGCATGGTCCTGTTCAATTTCTAATTCAATTTCTTGTTGTTGATCAATTTCCTTATCTTGGTTATCAACTAATTGATTATCATCATCATTAGTATCAAAGAATTCATCATCTTCCTTCATCGTATCAGATTGCAATGAATCTATAATTGGTGAGGACGGTGATTTTCTACCTGATCTACCCTCACGATTATCGTTGTCGTCATTCTCCTCAATATCAACGGTGTCAATGACAGGAATAGGTGGGATAATTTCCTCAGTTACAATGGCTTCATTATTCCTTGATTTTGAACGAGCCCTCGATTTTGATCTTTTACCCATTTTATTGAAATTGTATATGTATATACCTAGATGGGTATATGGATTGATGCAACGGAATTTGGGAGAATTAATTGGGATCAATCGTGGTGTTGGATCTTTCAACGTCATCATGCATCAAAGTTTAAACTAGAGAATTAATTCATGAATGAAAAGTACACACACACACAAACTAAGGTCGAGTGGAATATAAATTTAAAGATTAATTATTGAATACTCTCGCAAAGCTCGAGTAATACTGTATAGACGTGAAATAAATAAATAAATAGATAAGGCTAATTCTAAAATTTTAGACAAACTAAAGAAGGTAAACGGCGGCGACAACTAAACCAAGGGCGGCACCGGCACTAAGACCCTGGGCACCATTAACTTGATGAATGGTAGATTCAGCAGCAGAGGCTTGGGGGATCTCCGAGGCATGCGTAGTAGCAGTTAAAACCTGGGTGATGGCAGGTTCAACTTCACTCTTGGAATTAGTAATAACCGATTCGTGAGTAACGACAGTTTCCTTGGGAGTTTCCGATTCTTGACCCGGGGGTTTAGTCAAAGTGGTAGTGAATGAGATGGTAGCGTCAGTGACGGTAGTCTTGGTCAAAGTACAGGGACAATCAGTTATGGTCAAGGTAGTAGCTTCAGTTACGGTCCAAGTCTTGTTACCGTGAACGATCTCGGTAGGGTAGGGACAGTAAGTAGTGTAAGCGGTAACAATTTCAGTTGTCACTTCAGTAACGGGGATAGTGGTCACGGTAGTGTTGACTTGAATGATAGTAGCGGGAGCGCTAGTGGTATGGTTGGAGAATTGGGCGGCGACACCGGCGGCGGCGGCAGCGGCGAGAGCAATGGCGGAGAATTTCATTAGGGAAGGGGTAGGGGGGTTGGTTGGAGAGAATGAGTGGGTTTATGAGTGGCTGTATACAAGGGCACGTAAAAACGAAACGAATGAACTTCTGTGATAAGAGCGGGGAGAGACGATGTACGTGAGATGAGATGGGCAAATCGTGCATTATATACTTGCGGTTGGTCAGCGAGGCCGTGGACTGCCAGACGTTGTCGGCGCGATCATTCACCACATCTATTATGCAACGCCGATCATTCATCTTGATTAGGCACGGTGCTATAAATAGCCGTGCCGCGGAACCGGGCCCTGAAACTTAATTGGGGCGATCCACCCCAATAGAGGTTAAAGTGCTGCGCTCGGGTGTCACCGGTAATGTAATGCACATACTATAATGTGCGGCGTTATTGCCTTGTTGCGGTAAACTATCGCATTCAGAGAACGCCGTGCGGGATGACGCTGTCCGATTAAACGATCGCTGCCGCTTGAACGCCATCCGATTAGGCACAATTTTAAGCGACGATAACTTTAATCGCGTGATGTCATGAACAATCCAGGGTAAGGGTTTTTGTATGAGATATTTATTTATATATACATTTTATATTCAGGATATGAGCCCTGATAGAGCTCGGCGTGACTGAAGTAGCGTACCCTAAACCAGGCGGCGATCTTTGGGTGGTGTATTACTCCATATTTGGGAGATTGGCGCTTGAGTAAGTTCGTTTCTATTTTTATGCTGCTGCTACGACTATGGCACCATATCTCATCTCATCGCCATTTCATTTTCATAGTTATTGACGTTGCTTAGCGTGTTGATCCTACTCACATTGCATAGGGCGTGACATCGACTTGAACCGCAAATATTATCAGCTGTAGTTTGGATTCCATCATGGGAAATAACCATATTTAACGTTTTTTTTTCATTTCTCTTCGTTCGTCCTGTTTTACTCTTATATTCGTGTCAGGATATAACTTGATGTCTACAAACTCTAAAAGCACTTCTCCCACCTGTCTCACTTTTCATTCGTATCGGAGAATTCAGCCGCACGGGTCCATAAATTTTTATTATTTTTCGTTTTTCCTCACAAGATTAGCATCATTTTTTTCGTTTTTGTCCATAATTAAATATCCCTAAAATGTCATTATTATCCGAATCTATGCCTACATGCTCAATCTGTAATGAATCAGTTTTAATTCCTAACCCTGAGCTTTATTCCGATTACGAGTCTGAAGAAGAAGAACAGCATGAAGATAATGAATCATGCTCTCATGATCATGATCACGATCACGAGCACGATCACTCCCCCCCTACCCACGTAATGGATGACGTTTTATACCCGTGTTCTCATCATTTCCATTGGACATGTATTTTACATCACGAATTCACTAATCGTGATGCTATAATGTTTTGTCCCTCATGTCAACAATCCGTAATCGACCCCTCCTCAGGATCCCTCTTAACCACGGTCCATTCCGAGGGTGGCATTTCAACTAATTACGATTTAGTACCTGTTTTACTTGAAGAATATGAAGATCGTACAAATCCTCATAAAAGATTTGAATTGGCGCTTTGTGATGCTGCATTCGCCGGTGATCAATTTGAAGTATATACACTTGTCACTGGTACAATTACTGAAACTCCTGAAATTACAGAGGACTCGGAGGAGTTTGAAATGAAGAAGAAATATACTCCTGTTAATGTTAATTGTCAAGATATTGAAAAGGGTTGGTCGCCGCTGATTTATGCTTCGGTGGCGGGTCATTTAGAAATTGTTCTTTATCTTTTACAAAATGGTGCTGATAAGAATATGTTGGATTTCTTTGGTAGAAGGGCGATTGATTATGCTGTGGAGGAGAAACATGATCATGTGGTGGAGGTTTTGTCCAAGTTATAAGCCCTGAATGAGCGAACTCGAGCGTAGCGAGAATGAGCGAGTGAATGAGAGTGGTCTCGAGTGAGCGAATATCCCAAACAACAATACTTCCATCAACAAATCTCAACTCCTTTCTATTCTTATCTCAATTTCTTCACCTCTGTCTATCTTCAATCACCCGGCCGTAATTCTTCATTTACCCGGCTGTGGCCCATATATGTAAATTAGTATAAGGTTAAATAAATAATAAATAAATACATTAAATTATTGTTATTATCTACTATTATTCATACGTTTCATATAATTTTTTATTTTTATTTATTTATTTTTATTTATTTCTCTTTGTCATACATCACATATACAATTCCTTTATAATATATAATAAACATTTAAACTAATTAATTAATAAAACTTTTATTTAAACAGTGTAAATAAACAAACAAACAAATAAACGAATAAACGAATAAACGAATAAGACAAACAAAAAATAACAAAATATCGACAAACAAAACATAACAAAAAAACATAATAAACAAAAATTCGACAAAACTAAGCGAACAAACAATGAACTGAAAACTCACTCACTCTCGCGACGCTCAAGTGAGTTCGCTTGTTTACGAGAGAGTTAAACATTAATATACAATAAAATATAAGCCGTTCTATAACGATCCCAACTCTCACCATCTCTCCCCGTCATACCATTAACATGAACCACATTCTTCTCCGTGACGGTTCGAATTGTGGTATCATCGATATTAACCCAATTATTCTTCATTTGCCATTTAACATCAACTGTATAATGACCCGTTGTAGCACTCATACCATGATGATAAACTGCACCAAATAATTTATATTTCCGATTAACATTCCCCCTCTTCGTTGGTGTTATACATTCATTAGGGATTTCTAAATCCAAATTATAACCAATTTCCTTGGTTAATTTTTTAATTCTACCATCATTAGTGAATGTGAATCGTTTAAGATGAATAATTAAAATTTTGGGTAATTCATCCAAAAGAGTCTGTTTATGAGCTTCAATCTCTTCACCATTCGAGGTCTTATATGAGGGGATTGATTCCTTAATACTTAAATGTTTGAATGCATCTTCAATGGTATTAACACTATCTTCGGAGATATCTAGTTGAACATGTTGAAATGGGTCAACGGTGATAGAGGGCTTTTGTCCTGGTACTTTTAATACACTACGAGAATGTCCACCAAATAATTGGGTAATTGGTGACCAAACAGTTTTTGTTGATCGGTTAATGGTAACTTTTTGTTTCGTGGGTCCAACTTCAACCCACCCAATGCCGCTACCGCCATTACTTGGCTCATCATCAACGTATTCCTCTGAGGGATTTGTAGTTTGTAATAATTTTGATAATGCACCATCACTCTTAATCGCCTCCACAAACTCTTCATGCAATACTTCGAGTAAATAACCAAGAAACTCTTCTGCATCTTCTTGAATACCACGCTTTAAATGTGAAAATCTCTTATGGCTGTAAATAACACTATAAAATTGTTCAGCCATAAATGATTCACCAAATATCTTTTTACTTGAATTAATATTGTCAGTGTTGCTGTTGACATTGTTTAAATTAATAACTGATTGATTTACCAACGTTTTAAACTCTTGTAATAATTCAACAAGTATATCTAATACTGGTGTATTCCTATTATCACCAAATCGCTTAATTGTATGTTTATGAATTGATTCCATCAAATTATAAAATGGTGTACAATTAACTAATACTTGAATAATTGAATTCATAAAACAAATATTACCATTATTAATTAATCCTCTAGGGATAGCATCGGGAATTGTTGTGAAAAGCTTTGTTAAAAATTCTGGTTTTTGGAAATTAACCACTAATTGTCCTAATGGTTCCATACCTAAGTCGTTGGTGGCGGTGGAAGAATCTATTGATTGCAAAATTGTTTGACGAATTTCTTCATTTACGGGTGTGACGATAGGTTCAGAGGCAGATGTTGGTGTTGTTGATTTCTTAACGGGCTTAGGTTCAGATACTAAGGCAATTTGAGCCCATGATGGTCTAGCGGGGACGGGAGAAGAAGCAAGAGTAGGAGTACAAACATCAACATCGTCAGGGGAAGACAATACAACCCCCTCTAACGGACTCGTCAAAGAAACAGTTTCAGGATGAATAGTTAATGTTGAAACTTTAAGAACTGATGGAGCTGATGAAAATGCCTTTGTTGTAGACGTGAATTTCTTTTTATTCGCACGACGTTGAGTATTCTTAGGGAATTTATTAGGTTTACAATTATACCAAGGGGTATCGGAATTTAAACCCTTGGAAGAAACTAGTGGTGAAGTAGAAATTGAAGAAGCAGAAGTTGAATAATCTTGGGAAGAAATAGAGGAAGAAGAGGTATCAGGTAAAATTAATAATCCCTCATCAGATAAAGTAGTACGAGAGATAGTAGGAGTGGGAATGACTTCTTTTTCTTTAGGGACGACAGAGACGACAGGTACGGGGGAAACAACTTGAGCGACAATAGGAGGTAATGAAACAGGAGGTAATGAAACAGGAGGTAATGAAATAGGAGGTAATGAAACAGGAGGTAATGAAACAGGAGAGTGAACAACAGAAACAGGCAATACAGGAGATATAATATTATCTTCAACAACAATAGGAGATGACAATTCAGCAACTGGCGTCACGATAGGTGAAGAAATTGATTGAGCAGGTAACATTGGAGATCCATAATTTGAAACTGAATCGTTATGATAGTTTGATTCACTAGGGCGATTATTAAAATTATTATTAAATGATTTTGGGGGTTGCTGCAGTGATTGGTTATAGTTATTTTGATAATTATGACTATTATCGGGTTGATGCTGGTAAGGGGATCTATTATTACCAGGGCTATTGCCATTATTATCATGATTATTATAATATTGTTGTTGATTGTATTGAGGAGCCATCATATGTTGGGGGTAATGAGAATAACCCATATCATATTGCATACCCATCATTTGATTAGGTGGATAATCGTATGTCATCATTTGAGAATAAGCTATTGGCATAAAAGGTGGTTGTTGTGAGTAACCTATTTGTGGCTGGTATGCATACATTGGAGCACATGGTACAATGTTAGTAGGGTTAAAATATGGTGAATTGCTAATATGCTGTTGTTGGTGTTGATGTAGTTGGTGTTGTAGGTGGGGATGCTGTTGGTGTTGTTGATGGTGGTGGTGTTGTTGCTGATGATAGTCGGGTTGATGTTGAAGGCTGTTAATATGAAGATTAGATACACCAGGTGATGAATTAGGAGTTTGAATACCGAGTAGAGATGATTGGCCATTCATAGGTGATGAAGTTACATCCTTTGCCGTCGAGGGTTTGAAAGAGGGGGTTTCAGGATTTAACATATGACGTCGCTTTTGCGATATAGAACCGTTTGTAGAAGCGGTATCGCGGGATTGATGCATATTGTGAGGTGGGGAAGAAAAGCGAAAAGTAATAATCAAAGTTGAATTTTAAAACGAAAAACAAAGAATTCTTCGATATAGGGGATATTATTTATTTTATTCTTCGAATAAAGTCAAATATGTGTCTTGAACAGGCGATCAGGGGGTAAGAGAAAAGACGAGGCTGACCAATGCAAAGCAAAGAGAAAAAGAAGAGGGATGCAAATAGATGGGGGATATACAGGATATGCAAGGTGAATGAATAAATAAATAAATAAATAGATGAACAGATAAATAAGCCGACTTTTCAAAGTGCGCGAATAGCAAGATGGGAGTATAGCGGCAAATACGGGCGCGGTTAAAAGATAGAGGGGCCAGAATCGACGGTAAGAGCTAAGAGTTCGTCAATGACGGCGGTTCTAACAATAGAGAGAGTACTAGCGGGTGGGCGCCGAGTGACGATCAGATCAGACGGAATGCGACAGATCTATGAAGATATGACTGGGGAGGGCACAAGACGGGACACCGAAGAACGGAGTAAGCAAAAAATTCTCAATTCCCTGATGACGGAGGGCGAGGAATCGTTTGGGGTTGAAAATAGGGGGTGATAATGAGAACCTTGGAGAAAGCCGTGAATGAAGAAACGGCGAAAAGGAAACGGAAATGGAAAAGGTGAGATTTAAAGATGTGAAATGGAGATGGAAATGTGAAGTGGTTACTTCACTTCTGGGAGTAAGAAATTCTTACTAAGAGACCGCCGCTTTCGATGTAAGTAAAATTTGACGTTGACCGGCTAGGGGTATTCACGTTACATCGACAACCGGGGATGAGCCAGCCGACAGTGGACGTTTGGTAGCGGCGATTCAACGTATAACATGGACATCACAGATATACTAATATATTCCTTATCCTTTAAACGGTGTACGCTGTTCAAGGTCCATGGGTGGGCGTTGCGATCCGCGTAGCCTCGAGCACGGCGTACACGCCAGACTGTTAGACACAAAGTCAGGTCATGTTGGCAATAGTAAATAAGTAAGTAAACTAAGATGGTATATATAAAGACGGTATATACAAATACTATAAATATAAAGACCGTGTTCAAAACAGCCGTGCCCATGTATCAACATCGGCGGGACCTGAGGTCAGTGTGCGATGAACCACTTGACCACCCAGGGTCTGACCCGTTAAGTGGGATAGATAGCAAGCCATGATATGCCGACACACGGCAGGTCGTGAGTCTTTTCTCAAACGACGAATTCTCATACTTCCTCCATAAACGATTCCGTCATCGTTAGCAGTTATATTAACGTCCGTTTCAGCGGGGACGGCCGCGGGGGTGGCGGTGACCGTGGCCACGGTCACCGCACGCGTTGGTCCTAATGCGTCAATGAGAAACTCATCACATTGACAATTCCAATGGTCAAGATCTACCAAGACCCCCCCTGACCCCGTTGATTTCGATCCAGGATCTCGTGACTCAATCGACCATACTTCACCCTCCATCCGTTTATAATGACAAATAACATCATTCTCCAAAACTTCAAGTGCTCGCATGAATACATGAGGCAATAAATAATATAATTGAATAACACTCATTCGAAATAGTCTTGAGGCATGATTGAGTTCGTTAGTAAAATAACCCGTGTTATAATCACGCATTAGTCGGTGCACTAGTTCACGCTGATTATCGTCCGACCCTGAAGAGTCACGATCTTGAGATCCTAGACGTTGGACTAGACTATCAATCAGCCGATTAACCAAATTCGGGTCCATACTCCATGAGCTCGCGCGTAGCGAGTGCCAATCACGATTTAGAGCGGAGAAACAGGCTGACAAGCGGTACTGATGCAGAAATCCAACCTCCCACTTGGCAGGCGTGGCGAGTAATCAAACCCTTTGAGACGGCTGTTATCAGTGATCAGCGCTTATCGTACAGCGAATTCTGGGGATCTTTTTTTCAACCTTTTTCATTGATTTAATTTTTAACTCTTAGTTCATAATACAGATACATTCGCTTGACAGGTCCCTCATGGCTAGATTAAAGCAAGCCCCAACCGTTAAATCGTGGCCTTTAGCGCGGCCCGTACCACATCAATCTAATGAAGACGAATCAATAGTGGAGAATGTTCATGACGTGGAAAGTGAAAGTAATGAAGAAATCCGTATTCAAAGTCCCAGGGTCACCGATCCACTACCTAGTGAAATAATCCAATCACCTGGTGGCTCGATTGAACACACTCCCAATCGTGAACCATTGAGTTCATCAGCTTCGCCCAGGCCTGAATACTACTCGCACAAAGACTCACCAGATTATGAAACTATTGACTCTGATCCTGAAACAATGGACATTAAATCCGAAACAATTGGGACACCAATTTATGACCCATTTGGGTTCACATCCATCAAAGGAATAAAACCGACCTTACTCGCATCACCTACGAAGAAACGATTTAAGCCATTAGAAATGTTAAGTAAAGTAATAGATATTGATTTATCCAATAGGTCTGGTCGTTATTCAATGTCAAGTCCTCATCGCCATCATCGTACGTCTGCAATATCAAATCCAGCTACTCCATCTACTCCATCACGAATAAATCCACTACCACCAATAACCCCTGTTTCAGAAAAATTAAATTTGTTACCCTTTAGATCGTCACGACGTACACCGGAAGATGAGGAATTAAGTTATGATGAAGAATACCCTGATAGCTCACGCCATACATCTAAAAGGAGAAAAAGGCGACGCACACCATCAAATCGCTCTTTAAGTAATGAACCTAATTCACAACTGGTTATTGATCAAAGTGTTGACGATTATGTTTTGGATATTGAAGAAGTTAGTGACTGAGTTTTAATCGAGTGAGTGAGTGAGTACCACTCGAGTGAGTTAGTAATACCCATCATTGAGCGACGCGAGATGATATGTAATATGGATGTAATATAAATAATAAATTGTACAAAAGGTTAAATAAAGTAAAAAATGAAAAATGCAAACATTTCAAACTAAAACACAATAATGAAACAAAATGTAATTATTTAAAAAAAGTCCTTTTACTCAGTGATTGCTAATCCTAACATTGCACCCTCAATCTTTTTAGACGAGCGTGATTCAACAATATCCTGACGATTCTTATCAGCGTCATCGGCAGCCTCCGATAATGAATACATATACTGTTCACGCTGAGTTTGTGCTAAATACTGGGTTAGCATTTGACTACTGGTAGCAGCTGATTGTAAACCGGCATATAAAGGATTAAGGAAGGCATTTGATTGTGAATTGAATTCACTGGGTTGATAAGTATTATTATTGTTGATATTATTGTTACCACTTTGATCATAATAATTATCTTCACTTCGTTCAATGAGAACATCCCCTATGCTATCAGGGCTATCAGAGGATTTATGACTAGCTGTAGTGACAATAGGACTAGTAGCAGTATTATCAGAATCAGCATCCACAATTTTAATCTCAATACCCGCGATGTCGCTATTATCATCATTAGACGATGATTTATTATTCTGATTGTTATTATTTTGAATTAAAATTCTTGGCGGATTACCACATCTATCCTTACCAAAATTAACTTTAAATTGTGAATATTCAGTCTTTTGCTTAATACCTTCAATTGCCTTGATCGCATTAGCGATATTAGTAAAATTAACAAATGCACATGACTTTTCTGGCAAGAAATTAATCTGTTCGATTTCGCCAAATTCATTAAAATCTAACCTTAACTTTGATTCAGCCCAATTGGTATCAATATTACCAATATAAACATTTCTTGATGCACCCGCACCCACAGCTAAGGCAATCGCATTAGGTAATTGACCTGAATGTTTACCCCAACCAATTTTAAGTCTCTTATTATGAATTGATAAACCCTGAAGATTGGCCATTGCAAAAAATTGTGCTGCTGCCGTTGAATCAACAAATGTAACAAAACAAATATGCTTTTCAGCGATATATCGAATATTATGTAATAAGCCACCCCTAACAACATTACAAATTTCTTCAACTGATGATTCAGGATGAATATTGCCTAAATAAACTGTACGATTACCAACATTATCTGCACCACCACCCGCTACCGCGACAGCGATTGCAGCAGCTGATTGTTGTGATATGGCCGATGAAAGTAATTCTCGATCATTATGAGTCAAGAGATTCTCATACCCTGAACTTATACCCAAATATTGTGCAGCGTTCTGTTGTTGAGTCTTGGAAATATATGCACATCTATCCTTACCGTAATAAACCTTGCGAGAAGACCATTTAGCATCTGAACTTAATGATTGAACAACCTTTGATGCAGTACCAATTGATAAGAAATGAACAAATGCAATGTTTTTTTCGCTAATCAACTTAATCATATCAATAGCACCAAATTTACTTAATTCTTCCCTAATTCCGCCTTCAGTGATATCGTCAGGTAAAGAACCTAAATAAACATTTCTTGATGCCCCCTCTTGTTGAACGGCCATTGATACAATAGGTGGCACGGGTGATGGTTTACCCCACCCGACTTTAATATCTTGACTATGAATAGTTAGCTTTTTCAAAATTGCGTCCGAATGGAAATGAACCGCTGATCCATGATCTAAGAATGAAATAAATGCACAATTCTTCTCAGGGATTAATCTAACTGATTCAATGATTCCTGATCTCACATGAGATAATAATTCTTCTGGTGTGGTTTCGGTGGGGACATTACCCAAGTAAATTGTTCTTGATAATGGTTGATGAGGATGATGATGAACAACGTGCCCACCTACATGCGGTGAACCCATTATTATACCAATACCCATTCCAACACCCATTCCAAGGTTAACACTAGAATGACCATGTGAATGATGATGATGATCACCGCCGTGTATATTTTCGTCCATGGGATTAGGACTAGCTACGACAACTCCAAGTCCTGAACCGGCGAGGGCAGTATAATAACCATTAGAACCCTGAGCGGCAGCAGCAGCAGTGACATAAGTCACATTATAAGGATCAGTCGAATTTGAATCTGAATTAATTCCATTCACTCTCTGTAATGCCGAATGAGTATGATGGCTGAGCCCTAAACCATTATGGAGCGAAGAATTAGGGAATGCTGCAAATTGTGCTGAAGAAAATTGAACTCCAGCCGGGGTGCCTGGATTAAAAGGTGAACCAACCAATAACTGAGATGGTAGTAATGGAGTAAATTGCATCTCATATGATGCCATCTTGTTTATCTTATCAAATTGAATGCTGTTTTGTGAATAAACGAAAGCCAGAATTTTTTTTAAACTTCTTCCCTTTGAAATCGAACGGACGTGAATAAATGGGTTTAAGTAAAAGTTTTGACCTGATAACTTCTTTCCTGCTGGTCAAATCGGATTCCGAGACGTAATAAATAACACGTTGTATGATATGAGAGGAGCTTTAAAAATGAATGGAAGATATTTGAGAGACAAAAAAAATCAAATAAAAATGGACAGCAGCCAAAAACAACTAGCGAAATAAACTTGAATGAAGGAATGTGAATAAATGATTGTAAGTGAAGATCTAAAATAAAGCGTGAAGAGCCTTTAATTAAGGCTACGTTGGGAGATTCGAGTAAATTATAGACGTATTAAATATTAATATGGCCGCAGTGACGTATTTAAGAGCTGGGAAACCATAGCTATGAAATATATATATAAAATGAAATGTATGTAAAATAAAATAGTACAAATAGTATAATACTAATTCTATTTCATAAGCTTAGTAAATTAAAACATTTTTAATCGAGGCTCACTTGTATATCATTACCGATTATACGTTCAACCATACAAATCACTATGACGTAATTGGGCTGCAAGTTACATATTCTATAAATGGTATTATCATTCATTATTATCTTCAGTCAGACTCAGTACCACTATCATCTTCAGTCTCATTTGAACTAGATTCAACTTTCAAATCCCTCTCAACCCTTGATTCGGTTTTAATCTCTCGAGTATTATCTAATGCCGCAGAAGTGTATTGATTTAAATTCTCAATCAAATCTTGGTCATCCTCTTACAGACGATTCCTCTACCTTTACCGATAAAAGAATTGTGTCGTATAGACTAGGGGTAATGATTGGTATTTCCTCTTTTATGTTGCCTCCAGAATCAGAATCATTGGCGGAATTGGTTCGTGCACCATTACTAGGCCTCTCTCGTTTATTAACGCCTCTTGAGGGCTTTAATCCCTTCGATTCATTAACGAGAATAGTAACCTTTTCCAACATACTATTCTGAAAATCTTCTTTCGCGATAATTAAATCCTCAAATTATTGTTTCGATTGATTAATTATCCTTGATTGGAGTCTTATCTGTTTAGCCATTATAGTTTCTTTCATTTGCGCCTCTTTTCTTTCCAAACCAAAGTCTCTGACCCACTCAATTAAATCAAGTTCAATTTCGGTATCTTTAGATTGTCCATCTAACGAAATATCACCCAACCTTGAATAAAGAAATCCAGCTTCTGACGTTTCCATGTTCCCATCGTTATTACCGTTTTCAAATTTGAGTTTCCTTCGTATAGTAATAAGAAGTTTATGACTTATAGAATCATATTTGCTTGATATATCCAAATTATCATATAGATATCCTTCATGCGTTATGTCGTCTTGATCACTATTCTTATCTTCGTTATCACTTCTTTCTCCTAAAAAGGCAAACCTCAAAACTTTAGACCAATCTTCATCAGAATCTCTATTCTTTCGGTATTTATATGTTTTCAAATATTCCTCCCTAACCTCATTGCTGTTAACTAAGGAATCTCTAAAATTTCGTGTTGTGTATTGTGACTTTACTCACCATCACCTGTAAAAATAGCACATCCGTCAGCACCAATAATTTTCAAGTTAAGACCATTGTTAGAACTTTCATTTGTACTTCGAAATGTTACAAATCCCGTTTCGAGGTATTCAGCAGGGAAACTGAATCTCCAAATTCTGTTGTTGGTCATTTTTTTCAACCTTGGTAAAAGGATTTCTTCTCGAAATACCGGTGTAGCAATATGTGGGGTAAAAAGGTATGAGATAATGTTATGTCAGCATAATTTTACATGTGAGAAATGCAATTTGTTTTTTGTTTTTAAACGATAGTAAACCAATGCTTTATATTAATGTTTGATTAATTTAGAATAATATACAGATAAAAGAGAGAGAGAGAGAGAAGCAACAAGCTAGGAATACTAAATATGACAGCTTCATAATTTTTTTTTCAAAAAAAAAAAAACGGAAGTTATTTAGAAAATGTCACTGTATGACCCAACGTAAGAACTGTCATTTCTATCGTTTACATTATTTCTTAACTTCTTCTTATTAGCCTTAAAATGCTTCTTACCGCCTTTGTCACCAGTTAACAAACTCTTGTGGAAGGGTAAATTTTGAATACTTTGAATACCTTCTTGAGCGAAGAAATCTTTATCAATTTGGGAACCTGCAGATTTGAACTTTTGGGTATGTTGACTGAAACTTAATTTGGATAATTCAGTCTCGATATCAATAGAATCAATAGCATTATTATCAGTGTTCTTAATTAAACCTGATGATAAAGCAGCTTGTTCAATTTGAAATCTTCTTGATTCAGGTAATCTTGATAATCTGTAATGTTCTCTATTGAATTCTCTGCCAGTCATAATAAATTCTTCAGGGTTTTCAAGTTGAGGGGGAGGGTGACAGTAATTTAATTTACCATTAACGTAATCCTTAAGAATATATCTAGCAGCTCTTGATTCATCAGGGTTACCCTTACCATGACCAGCTCTCATGAAACCTCTTGCTCTAGCGTAAGCAACAAGGAATTCAGCGGCAGTAGGAGTACCGGAACCACCATCAGCGATAGGTTTTGTGAAAATGGCAACACCGTAAACGGCTTCAAGGAAAAATTGGGGGATACGATTAGCGATTAAACCAACGGGACCAGTAACTTCTCTCAATTGATCAATAGGTAAAACACCATTACATACTAAATCACCATTTGTTGAAGCGAAATTAGGAAAAACAAGACCAGGACAATCACATAAAACAACGGTAGGCGAAAGTAAGATAGTTTGGAAATGTTTGGTCTTACCAGGGGTAGCAGAAACTGATACCTTCTTGGAACCGATAAGGGCATTAATGGTTGAAGATTTACCTACATTGGGGTAACCGACAAGACCAATATTAAGTCTGGGGGGCATTGATGGATCGGGGGAAGCCGTGAGAGGTTCGGGCGCAACAGATAAGAAAAGGTCTTCAAGTTCATTAATGGCAAGAACATGAATATTAAGACCTTCATCATTATAATCATCATCTTCATCATCATGTCTATTAACCACACGTTCGATAACCTCATAAGCTTCCTTAACGGGTTCTTGCTTCTTAACGGGTTCTTCTTCTCTATCATCATCAGCAGAATCGTAATCACTGACTTCGTCATAATCCTCTTTTTCAATAACTTCTTCAACAACAACTTCTTCTTCTTCTTCTTCTTCATCAGAAGATTCATCTCTAAGATTAGAAGCATTAAATAATTCATCAGCGGCGTTCTTTTCTTCTAAAGCAGCTTCAGCTTCAAGAATTTCATTAGCGACAGCGGCAGAGAAAAATGCATATTCAACACCCTTTGCCTGGAAATATCTAGCCCAAGCAATTCTTTGACTCTTAGTTAATAAATCAGACTTATTAATCAATAACAAATTTTTCTTTCTGTTATCTAATTCTAAAACGTAAGCATCTAAATCTTCTGATCTGAACATAAGGGGATTTCTAGCATCAACAATTTGAACAACTAAATCCGAACGTTCAATAACTCTCCATAATTGACGCCAAACTTCAATATTACGTTCGAATGGTGTAAGTAATAAATCTTGATTTTCTTGTAAATCAGCTAAACTTCTTCTCCAATTTAAGAAAGCATCTCTCTCATCTCTATCTAATTTAACTCTTGAAGTGCTATCATCCCACGTAGGACGTCTGGGTACAGTTAATTTACCAGCATTTTCAATATGCTTAACCTTTAATACACGAGCTTGTTCATCATTTAATAAAAACTGATTTTCGGTATCATCAGACTTGGTAATAATAGTAGTATGATTCTTTCTTTCAGCGGTGAAATCAGTATCGGCTAATTGAGCGGTGGATAAGAATTCATCAAGAGCCTTTTCTTGAGTAACTGATCTAAGTTTAACATGACCGGGTGCTTCGTGATCATCAGTTGTATATCTAAATTCACCTTGTTCGTTATAATAACCCTTATTTTGTTTAGCCTTTGTGTTCATAATGGCATGACCTAAACCTGATTTGGAGACGGCCTTAGTCTTACGGCTGGGCTTAGGGCCCTTAGGAGGGCCTTTAAGAGGTACACGAGCGGGCTTGGGGGGCTAAATAGATAATTTCATATATAGTTAGATTTATAGGATTCATATATATGTGTATATACATATATAACACGATAATGAAGTTCTTGTATTGACATACCATTCTTAAAAAATTGATTCTAACCTTGCTGATTGTAATAGCGTAGAAGCCTTTTCGCCATATATAAACTATGAAGTGAAAAAAAAAAGAAAAAAAAACCAACCCAACCCCAACCCTGGACCCAAGTGAAAGTCCCGATATTACATAAGCAATATTCAAAACTTAGTAATCAGAATAATAGCCACGGTTAATGTCATTGGTTTGAATTGAAATTAATAAAAAGATATTAATCAACAAATAACAACAAATCACAATGACATTACTAGGAGAAGACAGCTTGAACCGAGTTATAACGCATATTCAAACCGAGACTGCCAGTTTATGGAACCGATCACAAGGGATATCTTCGAAACGATTTGATAATGAAGTAAATGATTATCATCAAAAGACATCAAAGGAATCATGCGATTCAGACCAAGTAGATGAGCTTGCGGATGAGGCTTTCTTGATATCACTTGAAAGAACTCGGTTAAATAGCAATCTGGACTATGCTAGAAAGATGGTTGCGCTTTCATCGGATGGCAATGATAGTCCTGATTCGTCTTCGAGTATGAGGAGCCGAATTTCACGAATTACAACCAAGCTATCATTAGTCAAGGAGACTTCTTTCCCGATTCTTGTCGCTGAGAAACAATTTTTCGAGGAGGAACGTGAATTGGAGGAAAGGACAAGACAAGAAGAGGAAATGAAAAAGGATCATCATATATCTCAAGATGAGAATGATGAGGATTTCACTGGAGCAGCGGTAACAGTTTTAAATAACACGACAAAGGAGAGTTATCCTCACATCATATCTAATTCAGCATCTACTTTCCACGATAAATTAGCGCAAGATCAAAGTGAGCAAGACCAATTAGCGGCATCAGTTCTTGCCATGACGCAACGATTAAAGGAAAATGCCAACAAGTTAAACACATTAATTGGAGAAGATGCTGATATTCTAACAACAGCTGGCCATTCTCTCAGTAAAGTAGTAGGTAGTTTGGATAAGGCGTCTAGTAGATTAGATAAGTATTACAAGGTTACGGGTTTGGGATGGTGGTTCTACGTTTGGGCCTTTTTAGGAGTATTCTTAGCCTTGGTAGTTGGTATGGTTTTGATTCGATTATTTCCTAAGTTTTAATAATAATAAACGAGATAAGGTTCAGATTGTAATTATATGAGACATTATATGTTATTTGCATAATATCAGCAAGCAGGTTAGAGAAACCCTGGCACACAATAAAGCAACCCCTAAAAGGAAAAAAAAGAAGAAAGAAGGTGAGACAGGGGTAAATATAGCTAGAAATTAATTTAAACTAGTTGATAAATAAGGTTAATGTTATAATTATTCAATTAGTAACGCGGATGTGGTATTAGACCAGACTATGGGGCTCAAGGGTTCATATACCCAGGCAGCCGGATGGTTAAAGATCGGGAGAGTGCATAACATGGTTTCCCCAGGATTTAAATCGGGTGATCCACTGACAGAGCCACCTTAATGACTTTTTCTGTGGAAGCGGTATATGCATCTTTTCCTTTTTAGGGCTCCTGCTACGACTAAGGGTACTCGTAATGGCGATAAAGCGGGTAGGGGATGTCTTCCCTCCACTACGTAATAAATACGTATATGTTCCCATAATGACATCACTCTGAGAAGCCGACTTTAATACGATGCCGAGAAACACTGTACCAAGAGATAGTAAACCAAGTTGATGGGTAGTAATGCCTGAGGAGGTTGGTAATTGATGATCTGGATCGGTATAACCTTAACCAGCCTACCCCCCCCAGGACTGCGTAAAAATATGCAAGTACAAACAAGGCGGGCGCTGCAGGCAAGGGGAAACGTTCCAGGGGCTGTAACCTGTTACTGAGACATCCGAGGGCAGAGAAGCGAGCGTGAAAAGTGAATGACGGGGATACTAAATATGCAAGTATACAGTTTAGCACAATGTGAACCTAAAGCAAAAAAATAAAGTCATACTAACTTTTATCTTCTCCGTCATCTGGATTTACCCCTATATCCTTTAATGACAAGCATTTAACCCTTGACGCCCACAGAACTTATCGTCTAATAAGCCGCAAATAACGCGGCGCAAACCAGCCCCCCTCCCTGAGTGCAGCGATCGCCAATCATCCCGACGGTGCGATTCTCGAATCTGGCCCTCATTTGACGATCTTGCTAACAGAGGGCTGGCTGACGTGCCTTGATGGAGTTTACAACACCGGCGGGCGTGATCTGGCTCCGGCGTCAACTCTCGCATGAGGGCTCCTGGCACAAGCTTGCAACATACAGTTTAGGAGTGATTTTCACAGGAGCTGGCCGCTCTGAACTTGATCTGATCGAGGTCATGCTCTGATTGGAGGGCCTAGTGGATTTGTGGTCGTGGCCACAGCAGGAATTAGTGATGGGTTTTCACTTGCGAGATGCAGAACCCCCCCTTACATTTGCCTAATAGTAAGGTTCCCTTCTACTCTAGACCGCTGGATTGAGGGCGTTTGCCTGTCACTCAAAGCACCAAAATGCCATGGCGCTTGGTATTTAGGTTCACAACTGGCTCATGATTCCGCATACAGCATATTTCTCACCGCATATGCGGCCCAATCCACGCGTTCTACATTTTAATTCCCAATCCTCATACAAACTTGCCAGCTGCCACATGTTTGTGAGCTCCACTATAAATTCCCTGAGGGCTGCCCCTCAGGGTCCCATGGAGCCTGATCTCATTTAATCTCGGTAGTCTCTCTTTTTCGCTTTTAGGGCTTTCTCTCTTGTACCCCACTCTCGTTATCCTTCGGTATTCAGCTCTTCCTTTACGTTCCTTTTCGAACCTCATATTAGTCCATTCGCCGAATTTACTTTGATACTATTATATATATATTATCCTGACTTTTACCTTTATTGATTTGATTTAAAACTCACTTTAATTTACCACTTATAAAAATAATGAAGTTTTCGTCAATCTTAACTTCCGCCTTTACCATTACGGGGCTCTTATCTGCCGCTACTGCCTTCTCAGCATCTGGTAACGATAATGTGGTCGTCTACTGGGGCCAAAACTCCGCTGGTAGTCAAGAATCTCTTTCTTACTACTGTGAATCTGATTCCGTCGACGTTGTTGTTATTTCTTTCATGACAACATTCCCTACTACTAGTGGTCTCCCTGAATTAAACATTGTCGGCTGTTACTCTACTTTCCCTGGTACCAATACTTTACACTGTTCTGATATTGCTACTGAAATTAAGACATGCCAAGGTAATGGTAAGAAGGTCTTATTATCTCTCGGTGGTGCCGTCGGCACCTATGGTTTCTCTAGTGATAGTGAAGCCGTTGAATTTGCTGGCACTCTTTGGGATATGTATCTTGGTGGTGAATCTGAATACAGAACTTTTGATGATGTTGTTCTTGATGGTTTTGATTTAGATATTGAAAACAAAAATCCTCTCGGTTATGATACTTTAGTTTCTACCCTTCGTTCTACCTATTTCACTCAAGATACCTCCAAGTCTTACTACATTGCTGCTGCTCCCCAATGTGTATACCCTGATGTTTCTCTTGCCTTGGCCTTAGCTAACTCTTACATCGATTTCGCCTATGTCCAATTCTACAATAATCCTTGTAGTTTTTCTGGTACCTTCAATTATGATACTTGGGCTTCCTGGGCTGTCAGCTCTATGAACCCTAACGTTAAGATCTACCTTGGTCTCCCCGGTGCTTCTTCCGCTGCTGGTTCCGGTTACCTTTCCTTTGCTGATATGGAGCTCGCTATTGCTGAAGTTAAGGATGACGCTTCCTTTGGTGGGGTTATGTTCTGGGATGCTTCTCAAGCTTTCGCTAATAAGTTATCTGGTGTTTGTTACGCCGATGCCGCTAAGAGTGCCCTTGCTTTAGCTGGCACTCCAGTTGTCACTACTACTTCTTCCTCATCTATCGCTAACGTTTGGGGTGTTTCTACTACTTCCAGTGCTGTCATCCAATCTGCTTCCACTAAGTCTTACAACAATGGTCTTTGGAATAATGCCAATAAGATTGCCAGTGTCGCTGAAATCATCTTATCTACTTCTGTTATCGAAGCTGGTTTCTTAGCTGTTGATTCATCATCATCCGCTTCTTCCGTTAACTCAGTTTCCGTTCCTACTATTCAAATCTCTCCTGAGGCTTCTACTACAACTGAAAAGACTGTGATATCCACCTCTACTACAATTATTGCTTCCACTACCGTTATCGCTGCTTCATCTTCTGCCGCTGTTGCCTCATCTTCTGCTGTTATCACTTCATCCTCTGCTGAAATTGCCTCATCTTCCACTGTCTCTGCTATCTCTAGCGCTGCCTCCGCTTCTTCAAGTGCCGCTTCCGCTACAACCGATATTGAATCTGCTTCATTTCAAGCTTCTGTTGCTTTCTCCAGTGTCCTTGAAGCCTCTTCCATTGCTTCATCCGCTTCTTCTGCCGCTATCGTTGCTTCCTCTTCTGCTGCTGCCGGTGTTGCCTCTTCTGCTGTTGCCGCTTCCTCTTCTGCTGTTGAAGTTATTTCTTCTGCCGGTGTTGCCTCTTCTGTTACGATCGATACTTCTTCTGCCGGTGTTGCCTCTTCTGTTCCGATCGATACTTCTTCTGCCGGTGTTGCCTCTTCTGTTACGATCGATACTTCTTCTGCCGGTGTTGCCTCTTCTGTTCCGATCGATACTTCTTCTGCCGGTGTTGCCTCTTCTGTTACGATCGATACTTCTTCTGCCGGTGTTGCCTCTTCTGTTACGATCGATACTTCTTCTGCCGCTGTCTCTTCTGCTGCCGCCACCGTTGAATCATCTTATGCTGCCATCGAATCATCAACTGTTGTTGCTTCTTCTGACGCTGTTGAATTATCTTCCGCCGCCGCCGTTACCTCTTCTGAAACCTCTATTACTTCTAACCAATACGTTGTTTATGCCACGGAAGAAGTTACCGCTACTATCACTACTTACCAACCTGGTCCCACTGGTTTCATTACTAAGGTTATCGCTAACCTTGAATCCGAAGTTGGTATTACTTTAGCCAAGTCTTCGGCTGCTGCTCAAAGTCAAACTAGTACTTACACTTTATCAAGTGTCTTACCTACTGTTACTGTTTCTAATCAATCTACTCCCGATCAATGTACGAACCTTTCTGGCTCTGAACTCGCTAAATGCCTTAACGGGTTCTACTCTGAAAGCAATAATGCTCAAACCACTTACACTTTCACTCAAGCTTCCGCTACTTCTACTGCTAATGCTGAAGAATCCGCCACTTCCGCTAATAACAATGAAGATAATAAGTCAACTGTCGCCGCTGCCTCTGCCTCTGCTTCTGCTTCATTAACTTCTTCCTTTGTTAGCACAGTAGGTACTTGTATTGATGGCAATGTTGGTTGTTCACCTGAAGGTGATTTCATTATTTGTAACTTTGGTTCCTGGGTTCACTTTGTCTGCCCCGTTGGCACTTCCTGTTACGCTTTCGGCGACTCTGAAAATGTTATCGTTGCTTGCGATTTCATCAGATCAAAGAGGGAAGAAAATCATCATGTGCATAGAAGAAGTGGTGATGATGTTATCCAAGAGATTTTATTAATATAATCTCGAATTGATACATCCTCCCCACCCCCATCTGCACATTAACTCTCACATCACATATTTATACCTTCGGATTAGGTTGTACATTAGCATTTTTTTTTTCCTCCCCATTATATAACATTTTGTCTATCATTCATTTGGCATATTTATATACATTTATAATATTAACTTATTCATTCATTCATTAAAATGATTTTTTCCTTTTCAATATATATAAAGGTATTGAAATATGTAAAAATAAGTGATATTTTCTAAACTTGATTATTTATTTTTAAATATATATTTATATGTAGAGTTTATAGCTGAAACACCCTAAATGTTAGCAAGAACAATAGCAGGGGAACCAGGAATGGCATCTTGAACAGCCTTAGGAGAAGCAATAACTTCAACTTCTTCACCAGTAATAATATCAGTACCGGTAGATTCACCATCCTTAAGGATAACGGCTTGAATTTGTTCAACATTGGCTTGAGGAGCCTTCTTTAATAAATCAAGAACACTCTTAATAATTTCTACTTCATCGAAAACAAGCTTTCTAGAGAAAACATTTTCAGCGGGTTCACCACCTGATGTAAGTCTACCCTTAACGTGATTAACGAATTGCATACCACGCTTAACATCACCAAGCTTAGCGACCTTACCCTTAAGATCATCAGCGAAGGTAAGATTAAGAGCATCGAAACTTTCACGGACAGCATCGATGTAAGATTCTTGCCAAGAGGGGAATGAGGTAGCAATGTAAAAGATAAGCTTAGAGGGCTTCTTAAGGTCGAGGATACTCTTCTTTTTCTTAAGGTTAGCACCTTCAGCTTCACGAACTGAACGAGCTAAATCTCTAACGTATTGAAGGGAGGCAGAAAGAGTCTTATCAATGGGCTTAGAAACTTCGGGGAACTTAGCAGTTTGAACTGAACCATCCTTCTTAAGAACTTCACGGTAAATGTATTCAGCGAAATGAGGAGCGATAGGAGCAATAAGTAATACTTGAGTTTCAATGTAGCGGAGAATAAGATCTCTGTGCATACCAATGTTACCAGCAGTGGAATCACGGTAGTAATCTCTAGCAATCATGAAATCGAAAAGACCAGACTTAAGGGCATTCTTATAGTTGGTAGCAGTGTAATTTTCCTTAGTTTCGGTAATCAATTGGTTCATTTCATTCTGGAAAGCGGCATCAAAGAAATTGTCAACAGCGCCAGTACGGAGAGTTTCACTAGTAGCAACGATTTCTTCAGCCCATTCTTTGAAATTATAAAGACGAAGAATAGCAGCATTAGCATTAGACTCATCGAAGTTAGCATCTTCAATAGTATCACCACCATCAGCAAGGGTAATTCTAGCAGCATCAGCACCGAACTTCTTGACAATTTGTTCAAGGGTCATGAAGTTACCAGTACTTTTGGACATCTTTTCATTATTAAGTAATAAATGACCATTGGCACGGATACCTCTAGGCCAGAACTTCTTAGGGAAGAGAGCAGTGTGAACGTACATAAAGAAAGTTAAATGATTAGGAATCAAATCCTTACCAGAAATACGGACATCAAGAGGGTAGAAGTATTCGAATTCACGACGCATAGCATTTAACTTTTCTAAAGGAATATCAGATTCAACAGCATCTCTTCTGCAGAAAATGTAATCAAAAACTTCATCAGTCATTTGTTCAGGCGTGATATTGAAGGAACCAAGCTTCTTACCTTTAACGTCACTATGAAGGAAGTGACAAATGGTGTAGTAAGACATGTAAACAGTGGAATCAGAAAGAGATTCAACAAGATATTTGTTATCCCAAGGAATCTTGGTACCTAAACCGTAAGTACGGGATAAGGCCCAATTCTTAAGCCAGTCAAGAACTGATTCGAAACCATTACGGGTTTCTGAAGAGAAAGTATTCATATTAGCAAGACATTCTTCGGTTTCCTTCTTCCAGGATTCCTCACCGTAGTTCATATAGTATTGATCTTCAAGGGAAACAATACATTCATCACCAGAACGTGAAATAACGACATTTTCGGGTTCATTGTAAGTGAAAGCATCACCAGACGCAATTAAATCAGCCTTGCACTTGGCCTTGGCACTTTCAACCTTTTCACCTGTATAAGGACCGTAAACCATAATACCTTGGTAGAAACCTTCCTTGTAAGCAAGCTCCTTAGCCTTGGTAAGAGCATCCTTATCCTTAGGAGACTTAATCTTAAGGTCTTGAACAAGCTTTTCAGCGGTTAACTTACCATAAGAAGGAGTTTCAATAATGGGGACAGGATCAAACTTAACCCATTCAGGGTCAACCTTGTAGTATTCAGGCTTATTACGAAGATCGACCATAGTGATGTAATCATCAGGAGAATCCGAAGGAACACAAGTGACGACACCAGTACCCTTACTGGAAAGAACAGTTTCCATGGGAAGAACACGGATTTCAGGGTAAGCGGAGAGAGGAGCATTAATCTTAGCACCAATAAGACTGCTACCAGGAACGATAGCAAGGGGAGTGTGTTCACCACGGACAGGGGTAAGCTTTTGGTAAGACATATTCTTGAAGGCACGTTCGGTAGTAATGTAGTATTCATTGTTACCAGCATCGAAAAGACCATAATCAATCTTAGGGCTAACGAAACAACAAGTTTGACCATACATAGTTTCAGGTCGAAGGGTAGCAGCGACAAGGTAAGTATTCTTACCTTCGAGAGAAACGTTGGAGCTAGCAAGGATTTTCTTGGCAGCTTCAGGCCATTCAGCAACCTTGATCTTAATACCGGTGTATTCTTGGGGAAGAACAGCTTCACCACTGGAGCGATCGTGATCCATACAGGGTTGGCCATCCTTAGCAGAGTAAATAGTGTATCTTTCACCGAACTTAATTTTACCGATTTCGTAAAGACGGTTCATTTGCCATCTAACGAAAGCATCGTAGTAAGGGTTAATATCAGTGGTAAGGAAACTTCTTCTCCAATCAATTCTGGCACCGAATTCCTTACAATCCTTTTGACAAAGTGGAGGGAAATGTTCAAGCCAATGAGTAGGATCAGCGAAATCCTTGATATCTTCACGGGAAATACCAAGCTGAAGCATGATTTCAAATTGGTACTTACCACGACCTTGCTTAGCAGCAACCTTGGACTTCTTGGCGTTGAACTTAGTGACGTCTTCCTTCTTGGCAGCAACAACGAGAGCAGCAGGTTCTTCATCAGTGGGGACATTTTTATCGAAGTTAGGACCGAATTGTTCGAGTTCACGAACAAGTTTATCAGCACAAGCCTTGATGGGCATACCAGTACAATGGAAACCAAGGGGGAAAAGAGCTCTCTTACCCATCATACGTTCAAAACCAGTACTGAATTCTACCTTGGAAAGGGTGAAGGAGTGACCAGCGTGAAGAACACCATTCATGTAAGGGTAGGCCATGGTTGAGAAGTGCTTAGGTTGGCTAACAAGATCATCAGAGTTAGGGATCTCTTCGATTGTGGGGGCATCGACTTCGAAGACCTTGTCGTCTTCCCAAATCTTTTGGTATTTCTTTTCAATATCAATTAAAGTATCTCTACGGGAAGTCTATAAAAATAGAGATTAGTTGCAAATTCACTTAAAAAGGATCTTGTGTACCCATACCCGCTTCAATCACTCGTCACAGTCAAGCGACGATGCGAATCAACAAACTTACATTTTCCATGACCAAAGTCTTAGCCTCAGGGGCAGACTTAGAATCAGTGGTGGAAGTCATTATGACTAAAATTTTTGATCCGTTAGTATATTTAACTTGTATTTGTCCAACTACTTGAAAGGTGTTCACAGACTTACGTTTTGATCAATTAATTTCACAAAATATCACTATCTCGAGATTGGATTAGATGAGTCGCTGATTTGGCACTGAAAAAACTGAGTAAAATTACCCGGCTGCATATGCCCGGGAACCGGGCCCATAACCTGACGCAGAGGGCGGTGGACCAACGAGCTTTCGTATCACAAAGTGAATGTTACCATGCCTTTTTTGAGCTCTAGCAACTCATATCCCTCTCTAGTTTAGTTTCTGATATATATATGTTTGTATATTCAATACTGTTTAAAGACCTCTATGATATCTATTTTCACCATTCAAGCGTGAATAACATACGTTTTTTGGGCCGTCTTCGTAAATGAAAGCCCTTACCGAAAATTAAACAGCTTAGTATTCGTCGACACGGTGAGAAGGTCTTGGTAATCATTCTAATAAGAATCCTCAGTCTTAAATGCATATGACCGCTACTTTCACGGAGAACAACAGGCATCATGTACATGGAAGGATAGGCACTTCCAATATACGATGATCCCTGAACTCGATGCTTAGAAGACGACGTAAAAGTGGATCTGCACACTTTTGAAAACACATGGGACCGTCTGTGTCTGATCGAGAATACTCGTTTTCTCAGACGCCAATACAATGGCACTCTTCTCACTCGCGGAATTGGGGTTGCAGCTCTGAATAACATAAGCCGCTGTCGTTTTCCTCACTATAAGGTAAGATTATGATAGTTAGTATTAATAGCGGCCAGTTATTCTACTCTGCATTTAGAGTGCTAAGATATTCTTACAATTACTAGTGTTGTTAGCGAAGGCGCGAAGGCAACTGGGATATGGGATGGAGGTAAGAAGCTAAAACCTAGGGGACGGACGAGGTATGCATTTGTATGTGCGTTATGCAAGGAATGGAGCCCATCATAGGTAAAGCGTGGAATAAAACGCAGCTTACATAACAAAATTCGAATGTTATTACTTATCTGATCCAATACACTAAATTTAACTAAGCCTTTACATCTTTTAAATAACCGTTTTGTTGTAACTTATCTAAAGCCCAAACGAAATCTTCATTGATAGCTTGTTCATTGAGAGCCAACTTACTCTCCGGGCTTTCCCGTCCAAACTCAGCAAAGTATTTACCGTTAAAGGAGGAGTCCAATTCAGGAGATAACGCCGCCTTTAACGTGGACATGCTACCTTCTTCATTAGTCAAACCAAGCTTACTGCCAAAATATTGCAAAAAGGAAGAAAATGCACCACCGACATAAGGCAGTTGAATCCAGTGATCATAAAGGCCAGTGTTCATGATAAACCCAGGATGAACACTAAAAAATAAGGTATTTTTGTTTTCGGCCTTCTTGGAGAGATATTTCATCATATGCATACCATATACCTTTGAGTATCCATATCTTAACCAAGTAAACAGAAAGTTAGGAGACCAGTTGAAAGTATTAGATAAGGAGGCTTTCTTCATAGCGAAATAATGACCGATGGTTGAAACAAAAATTATACGGGAATCAGTGGTACTAGTTACAATGGGTAATAAGGTCATTGTAAGTAAAAACATAGATAAATAATTAGTTTGGAATTGAATTTCATATCCGTCATCAGTAATGATGTGAGGAAGAGCCATAACACCGGCATTATTGATCAACAAACTGAGTAAATGGTTAGAAAAATTAACAAAAAGAATAAAATAAGCGACAATGGAAGACAAGATAAAACTTACTCTAAAGATTCTTCAAGCTGAAGATACTCATCCGCCGTCTTTTCAACTGATTTGAAATTGGTCAAATCCAACTGAATGAATTTCAATTTACCAAACCCCTTAAACTCAGTACCAACTTCCTTTAACTGTACTCTTCTCTGAGCTTCTGTTTCAATATCCGTGATTACTTGTTTAGTCTTGGTTTCATTCCGACACGCCATATAAACAACCCAACCGTGAAGATAAAGATGAAGGGTAGAGTAATAACCAATACCACTATTAGCACCGGTGATGAAACAGGTCTTTCTCTCCTGATTTATGTCAAGGAAGGGGAGTAGGTTAGGATCGTGTACCTCGTCGAATTTTGCGCTAGACATATTGATCGTTTTTGACTACTAAACTGTAAAATGAGAAAGGTATTCTTCAAAAGGCAAATGGGACATATGCAGCTCTTTGTCAGATAAGACCCTACCAGGAATGATAATGATTCAAAGGGCTCTGTGATTCTTATAGAATGGAGAATACACTAAGAACCAAGTTTTGGAATGGGTCGATACCGATAAGAATAGTGCTGGCTCCTAATGAAACATCTTACTACGAAGGTACTAATGAATTTTTGGTAAGTCTCGCACAACTCTAGATGTAAAGGTACTCTTTACGGTCTATGCTAATATTTCTTTTATTTTCCTAGATAAACATTCCAAGAATGTCATATATATCTTTGCATCTTCCTCAAATGTTAAATTTTTTCCTAGGCCAGGATCATGACACACGGGATGTGTCGGGTTGGTGGTTTGAGTTTGAATCGGTTCCTATCAGCTGGTAAGTAGATATCGGTAATTACAAATATCGCTTCGATTTTACTAACGACATGACCAAAAATTTTATTATCAATTCTTCCCATCTTTTACTTAGGAATTGGCCTATTGGATTATGTTATGATCTACTCACTGGCCTTGATCCTTCGATGTCTGATGCTGAAAAAGGTCATCATATTCCATGGACACTGGTACTACATGGCCATAACTACCCCATTGAATATATCCTTGATTATCATAGTGATATTGATCTGAGAATTTTTTGGTTACAGCAATCTAAAGAGGTTAGTTATGGTTTTAATCCGAAATAGACTGGCGAATGATTCTAACGAATATTTACAGGCATGCTTTATTCGTGATGGTAATGCTAAAGCCTTTCTCAGCCTATCGAAGGCCGATACTGATATGCTATGGGATGGTGTTTTGAATTGTAAGTATTATAATGTGTGGCTATGAATCCTTAATTTTTTTTTTGCATAATTTTGACAATTTCCCTCCTCTCTTTCTCTTCAAAAGATAACTATATAAAATATTGGTCCGTTATGACCAATGTCGTCAGCCATAGTACAAATCTGAAGCATGTCCCAGTGAGGATATACTTGCCTGGACGAAATAATGTTTTACAAAAGCTTGTAAAGACGGAGAATGAACATGGTAAGTTATTTTGTAAACATTATCGGAAACCAAGCCCTTCTTCTAACAATTATACAGGCGAGGCTCATACTGTAGGATCATCATTGAATCGATACCTACCCGAGCTATTCCCTTCAAAGAGAACTTTCATGCTTGCGAGACCGATAGCTCACGGCATCATTTTGCCAATGAGTACCCCACTAGCGTCTTTTTATATGTCAGGGATGTATCAAGATGGATTCTTACACATTTCAATCATACTAATAGGCTGAATAAATTAGAAAAGCAAACGGGATAATTAATAATCAGTTTATCTATTTTAAAACTATAGTACAATAATTCTTAATTTAAGCATCAAGGGGCTTTTGGAATGAAGCCTGTAACCAAATTCTATACATTTTAATCCTTCTCTGTCTATTGACCATAAGTCTTCTATCAGTACCAACCTTAAGAACATCAAAAGTACCTTGGAAAATTTCGTGTAATTCTTCTTCAGTGAAAAAGTAGACTCTAGTACCATCACCTCTAATGTAGAAGTTTTCATCAAGTAAACGACCACCCTTGAAACGAAGTTGCGTTAAATCGTATCTACCATAATCTCTGAACAATATCAAACCACCGGGCTTTAAGGCCTTATTTAAGTTCTTGACAGCTTGTACCCATTGAGCAGGAGCTAAGGCAGAGAAGACGAAAATCATAACGATAATATCACATTCGTTTTCTTCGACACCTTCGGGGAGCACACCTCCCTCATTAGCCAAATCCCAAACACTTGCAACGGCATGCTTAGGGTCGAATTTTTCGGATTCACGAACAATTTCAACGGCCTTTTTAGAGAAATCAGCACCAACAATCTTGAGAAGAGGATTTTCGTTGGTTTCCAAAACAGGGAATAAAGTATTACCAGCACCACAACCAACTTCTAAAATAGTTCTTTTACCAGCATCGGCCTTAGTGAGTTCATGAAGTTGGGGGAATTCAACCTTGAGCCATTTACGATCCTTGAAGAAATTAGCTTCATTGTGTCTGTAAAATTGATCCCAGTATTTAGCGGGATTACTCATATAAAGTCGCTTATCAAAATCCTTAACGGGAGCTTCCTTTTGTTTTACCAGCTTTTCTTCAGCTTCTATTCTTTGTTCTTCACCCCATTCAACGTGATCCCAAGCGTTGTGGTCCCATACCTTATCTTCGTCGGTGAGGACTCTTTGACCGAACTCATAGGGACGTTCATTTTCTGGTCTGGGATCCAAGACCATATTAGGAACTTGCGATTCTGTATTTGTAAGTTTTTCGGTGCTCATTTCGTTGATGTTAATTAGATGAATTTAAGGATTGACGATATTTTTTAATTTTTCGTTTCCCCAAAAGCACTATTCACGTGACTTATCACCATATGAGCCACACACCAATGTTACATAGTTTACATACTGATGAACCGGGGTTACGTTTGAACTCAACGTCCACGAAGAGGATTGATATAATGCGCGTATATAAAAAGATAGCGGTACGGATAATAAGATAACAATGCAAATACTGCCTCTCCTATGACACCGAAAAGGCAGCCCCTTGGAGAATTCCATGCCGTGGGCGCCTGGGCCTATCATAATATTGAAAAAGAGGGCTGGCTCCGCCGCACCACCAGAGGCAGCCCCCCATTATTGGACCCTGCGATAAGGGTCAGACAGACAGATGAGTATAGTATAATTGGTGCTTTTGGCCTTTCTGAGTGCTTTAATATGCACCTTACGCTGTGCACCTGGGGAGATTAATTATGCTGCTGGCTTGAAATGCCATATTCTCGTACGCCTTGACTAGTCAGCCCCCCCATATTAGTCGCATTTACCTATATCAATCCTCGGCTCGCCGGTTTTCTATCCTTTGATGTCATTTTGCACCACTCACCTAGTACCCTCAATTATTACTTGCACTCACTTGTGGTAAACCAACTTACTCTGAAATATCTATACCTCGATTGTTTCGTAAGTAGTCTCTTTTCTTTCTTTTCCTTCTTTTCTTTGAAAGCGAAAAATATCTAACCAAAGTATCAGAATAAAAAAAATGGGTAACACTAGTTCTACATTGACCGATAATGCAACGCTAAGGTCTGAATTTGAAAAGGCTATCGCCGCTAGCCCTGATCTTAAACTACTCGGTGATCACTTTGATGCGTACCTAGCCAATCCCAACCTCTCCATTGATTTAGGGAATTCCATTCAATCTAGCATGCCTATTGAACACATGGAATACCGAAAGCATATGCACCGTGAAATCTTTACATCTCATATTTCTGCCCACAAGCGAATGGATTCAGTAAAAAGTTACAATTTTTGTGAAAGTTATTTACTATATCGAGGTAAGAATGACTCTTTGATTAAAACTATGCCCACCAGTCCGAACGGAAAACCCGTTTCGAATATGATCTCGCATAATAATAATAAGATTGACAATAGCTTCATTTACGCTAAATCTTCTGACAATATTTCTCAGGGCCCTCAATTGTTACAATCATTTGATCATGATAATAATATGTCAGCAATCGATATGAATAGACGGTCTACACAATCACGATTCAGAGAATCGCTCACATCACGCGAATCGTTCTCTTCTCAAAGTTACAACAACGAAGCTTTATTAAGCCCACCGACATCGCACGAAGAATGGTTTAGTGAAATTGATATGTCACCCGTTAGAGGAAATTATGAGTACTATTCATCCCCCCCGGGCATGACGTCTGAACAAGCGCAAGCCGAATTATTAGATATCTTAGAGCAGGCCATCCCCTTATCGCGCTCTCAGCAAGTTCAAACACCAACTAATCACTTTGAGCGTAAGCTTACCGTCAAGGAACTCAATATGAGAGAGAGACCGATGGATTACAATACCGATCGTCAAGTTGAAGCTGAACTCAAGGCAAAATACAAGAAAGAAATGAATGAGAAGTTAAACGAATCGCCAAGCAAGATTTTGAAATCAAAAAGAGTCAAACGTAAGAGTGGAGAATATTCTCGCCCAACGACACCAATTTTCGGTATTAAGGCTCCTTCTCAGATTAAATTAACACCTAATGAATCAACTCTCACATATCCTTCACCCTATGCATCACCCGGTAAGGAATTGCTACAACAAGATGAAACTGACAATCATGGACGTCGCCGTGCGACAATTTCTCATTCCCGACCCGACTTGTTTGAAAGTAGTAAGGGACAAGATGTATCATTATCTGGCTATTATCGTGGTCAACAAAAACCGGAATTAAAACACCGTGCTATGTCTTTCGGTGACGCTAGTAGAAGACATACTTGTCATGATATCGGTGTGAATAACGCCAAATTTGAGCTAGCTATGAATTCTGTCCTTGATCTTGGTTTATATTCTGGCAAGCTGACGCCTAGTCAGTTACAACAAGATCTTAATGTATGTTCATCATGGGCACCAATCTCTCAAGAGTTATCCGCTGGTCCTGAGAAGAAAATTGATAATTCAAGAGCAAGATCAAAGTCGATTCCTCATTCACGCTCTCAACCGGCAATTGCTTCTATGGGGGATAATGAAGATTTTGAATTCTTTCAACAGCAAGATATGTCACGATCTAACACAACTGCTGTAGCTGCTAATGTTACCCCTCTGCCTAAAAGTATGTCAACTTTAAAGACTGTGAGACAATCAGCTACCGCTGCCATTGACTCTTCACCCAAGAAGGTTCAAGATGTTTATCCTTACCGACCCGTTTCTCAAGCCCGACCAGATTTTTTTTACCGTCAGTACAAGGGTCGATTTAGTCAGAGGTTTGAATCCTCGGATAATACTAGTGAAATAGTAACTCCATTATCAGATGAAAATATTCTTAATGTTGGTATCCCGCCTAAAGTGCCTCCTCATAGAATCATTTCAGGATCAACCACTGTTTCTAATAAGGATAGTAATTTACCTCAAACTTTCCAGGCAAGTGTTTCTGAACCTGCTTTACAGTTGGTCCCTGAGGACTACAATGACGCTAAATCAACAACGTTAGGAGGCAATGATTTGGATAAGAATATTCATAATGACGTTTCTATTTATACCAGAAAGTGTTCGTTCAAGAGACGTGGCCGTTCAAGCACGGTGGGAACAATTGGTACGGTTGGTATGATGGGCACCATCGATCTAACTGGTAATTCAAGCCAAGATGTTGATGTCGTTCCGGTTACCGAGAACAAGGATAATAAGATGGGTTTGAGTAAGAACGATTTACAAGAAGTTAATAAACGATTTATGTTGGATGGTTATGAAACGGATACAACTACTCTGAAGTGCGTTAATTGGACTAAGGATTCTCTCATGGTAAATGATAGTAGTAGCGAACCTGATAGTGAGATTTTTATCCGTGAAACATCCATGGAAGATCTTCGAGGTAGTCAAGTGGCCAGATCTCAGATTGAGGAATTGCCCATGACTGCTCCAGTTTGTCAAACTGAGGCCCAACAACAACAGCAACAACGACGACAATATGAAGGCTCAGATTCATCAGCTCAAGTAAACCAATCATCTGAATTAGTACGCAAGAATACTCTTATTCCCGTTACGGTTTTGAAATCAGGAAATTTTGAAAGAAGTAATTCAGTTGTTCATATCAAGACTACAAAGAAGTTAAACAGATATTCCACTATGTTTGATGGCAAGACGCGTGAGAAATCGCAACTGGTTAATCGCCGTAAAACAGTATATGATTCAGAAAGCTCTAATCACAATACGGCACTATTTAGCGATAAGCCATTGCTTAGTTCAACTGACGCCGTTTCTGCGATTTATGGTAACCTTGATATTAATGATGTTCAAATCCCGCAAACCCATCGGGTTTCAGTGGGTGATTTATCAGTCGCTAAGATTAGAGGTGGGAAGGCGCCTGTAACATCAACTACGAGAACCGCTAATATCTCTAAGAGATGCTACTCTGGTCTCAACTTTTTAACCGAAGAAGATCTCTGGACGGGGAGAGGTGATATGTTTCTCCAGAAAACTCAATTTATCGTTATTGAATGAGTGTGTATATATAATGACTATATAAAAATAAACTAAAAATAAAAAAACCTATTGAGAAACTTTTACAATCTATATCTAAATTCGGTTCACATCTCCAAAACAACTGGTGTTTAACCCCAGAGATCTACAACAGAGGTTTACAACAGAGATTTACCCAGGCCGATGTTTACAAGACGTAAACAAAATCGATTGGGGTCAATGAATCGTTACTCCCCAAAAGAATCCAAACACGTGTCACGTTTCATCACTCTCAATATCAACACTAAGGCTTGCATCCAATAAAGAACAATTTGCTTAGTCAGACTACACAGCTTACGGTTAACGAGTAAACTAGGCCCAAAGGTCAGCTACGAGCCACTGATCTACAACTATTTTGATACACATTATAAGAACTGGAATTAACGCGACAGCTGACCTCCGAATTGCCCACCAGAACTGCCTCTTATTGCGGCTCCTTCACTGGCCTTGTTAAGTGCCGTGAGGGCAATCGAAGCCTCCGCCCATCGCAAAACGCAAAACGCGTGACGCGTGAAAATCCACGTCTATTTTTAGGTGGCTGAGTCAGCCAAGGCAGTGTCGGCGCCCATTCAGTTTCCATAAAGTGTTCCCTTTTCGTCACAATCTTTCAACCTCCCCTGTTCATCTCGTTTGCACTCAGTTACTTTCCCGTTCTGCTGCTTATTTTATTCAATCTATTCTAATATGTGGTAAGTATTTATCTTTGCTAGTTGATCTGTCTTGAACTGCGCCGCCTCGTTTGCCTGAGGCCGCGTAAGCGTTTAATTCCTTTGTCATTCATTAGCTTGCGTAAATTCCGTACGCGTCATAGGATCATATGAGGTTTTTTGTACCCTATTTACGTTCATTCCACCCGGGGTTTCCCATTCTACTCAATTCCTTGAGTTAGGATCGTATTCAACCGAGATTGTGCTTGTATTCATTCACGCGATTGATATACTTTTTACTTCCCGCAACTTCATACTAATTTTTTTTCCTCTTTCTATTTTTTTTTCCAACATTTTTTCAGTGGCATCTTTGGTTATATTAACTACTTGGTCCCCAAGACCCGTGGCCAAATCATTAATACCCTTCTCGAAGGTTTACAACGTCAAGAATACCGTGGTTACGATTCCGCTGGTATTGCTATTGATGGCTTAACTGAAGGTGAAGTTGTCACTTACCGTGAAGTCGGTAAGGTTGCTGCCCTCAAAAAGTTAATTATTGAAGAAAACCCCCCTACCGAAAATGTTGTTGATGCTCATGTCGGTATTGCTCACACTAGATGGGCCACTCACGGTCAACCCATGAGAAAGAACTGCCATCCCCAAAGATCTGACGTTAAGAATGAATTTGTCGTTGTTCATAACGGTATTATCACTAATTTCCGTGAAATTAGAGAACTCCTTAGCTCCAAGGGTTTTCAATTCGAATCTGACACTGATACTGAATGTATTGCTAAGTTAGCCAAGTTCATCTACGATGCTAACAAGGATGCTGATCTTGATTTCTCCCAACTTGCCAAGTTAGTTGCCCTCGAACTTGAAGGTGCTTACGGTTTAATTATCAAGTCCACTCACTACCCTGATGAAGTTATCTGTACTAGAAAGGGTTCTCCCTTATTAATTGGTGTTAAGACCGAAAAGAAGCTCAAGGTTGATTTCGTCGACGTTGAATTTCCTGATATGACCGTTGTTGAAGAAGCAAATATTGAAAGTGCCACTAACAGAAACTTATCCGCTGTTGCCGGTTCTGATAACTTGAGACATTCTCAGTCTCGTGCCTTCCTCTCTGAAGATGGTATCCCCATGGCTACTGAATACTTCATTGCCTCTGATCCTGCCGCTGTCATCGAACACACCAAGAAGGTTCTTTTTCTTGAAGACGATGATATTGCTCATATATATGATGGTGAATTACACATTCACCGTGTTAGACGTGAAGCTGGTGCTTCCACTATTAGATCCATTCAAACTCTTGAAATGGAATTAAATGAAATTATGAAGGGTTCTTTCGATCATTTCATGCAAAAGGAAATTTTCGAACAACCTGAATCCGTTATTAACACCATGCGTGGTAGAATTGATTTCGAAAAGAAGACCGTTCAATTAGGTGGTCTTAGATCTTTCTTACCTATTATTCGCCGTTGTAGACGTCTCATAATGATCGCTTGTGGTACCTCTTACCATTCTTGTCTTGCCACTAGATCAATTTTCGAAGAATTAACTGAAATCCCCGTTTCTGTTGAATTGGCTTCTGACTTCCTTGATAGAAAGTCCCCTGTTTTCAGAGATGATGTTTGTGTTTTTGTCTCCCAATCAGGTGAAACTGCTGATACTATGCTGGCTCTTCAATACTGTATCGAAAGAGGTGCCTTAACCGTTGGCATCGTTAACAGTGTTGGTTCAAGTATCTCCAGAATGACCAACTGTGGTGTTCACATTAATGCTGGCCCCGAAATTGGTGTTGCAAGTACTAAGGCTTACACTTCTCAATACGTTGCTCTTACCCTTTTCGCTCTTTATCTTTCTGATGATAGTATTTCTCGTAAGGCTAGACGTGAAGATATTATTGATGGTCTTTACCACCTTTCCGCTCAAATTAAGGAAGTATTATCTCTTAATGATCAAATTGAAGCCTTATGTCGCAGTGAACTGAATGATCACAAGTCTCTTTTATTACTTGGCCGTGGTTTCCAATTTGCTACTGCCCTTGAAGGTGCCCTTAAGATTAAGGAAATTTCATACATGCACTCTGAAGGTGTATTAGCCGGTGAATTAAAGCACGGTGTTTTAGCTCTTGTTGATGAACACTTACCTATTATTGTCCTTGCTACCCGCGATTCTCTTTTCCCCAAGGTTATTAGTGCTATCGAACAAGTTACCGCTCGTAGTGGTAAGCCCATCCTTATCTGTAACAAGGGTGATTTCAAGTCCCATAATCTTCAAACCTTAGAAGTCCCCGCTACCGTCGATTGTCTTCAAGGTCTCCTTAACGTTATTCCTCTTCAATTAGCCAGTTACCATTTGGCCGTTATGAAGGGTTTCGATGTTGATTTCCCTAGAAACTTGGCCAAGAGTGTTACCGTCGAATAGGCAATTAATTCTTTCATCTATCGGCCTATTTTAAGAATCTTCTTTTTTCGTTAAATATCGGCACCTTCAACGATTTCTCTCACATTCTTTGTTTGTGTCTATTTATTCATATAACAGCTCAAAAATCACATAGATTTTTTTTGTTCTTTTTTGTTTTAATTTTCTCTTCTATTCTCTTCTCTTCTTTTTTGTCTTCTTTTTTTCCTTTTTGGATTGTTTTTCTCTCACATATATTTGGGTTTCGCATTTCTCAGTAAGTATTTTAGCATTTATTCCTTAATTTATTTACTTTGGCTAAAAACTATCGTAAAATACAAAAAGTGTTTGCTATTTTTGTATGAATTTTAACTGTTCATAAATGCCTTGCGCGATATGACTGATAATCACTGATTTGGCTAATTTATTATATGAACTGGAATTCTACATTTTATAATGTTATGGTGTTATGATGCTATGGTGTATTATGCTAAGAAAATATTACAAAAAATTATATTCTTTATAACTCTATCGATACCTTAAAATAGAGCCAATTTAGGTGGTCCATGATCTCAGTCATATCAGTACCCATTCCGATTAAAATGTCGAAAAATAGCTTCAATGAAATTAATGTACGTTTATCAAAGACAATGATAAATATAGAGGTTATGCAGTAAAGGGTGTTCACATTGAGAAGAAATCAAAGATTTTAATATTCACAGAGTTAAGATTAAAATAGACTAAGCGTCCCTGGCATTTTTCTTTCAAAAAAGAAAATGTATTGATATTTTATAAATACAGAGTATGAAAAATCTAAAAGTATATATATATTACAAACTAAACTCACTATGCAGTGTAGTGTGATAGCAAAGAACAAAAAAAGAGGGAGTTGAATTTATCAATATAAATAAATTCACCAACTCCCACAACGACGCGAGAAGCTAAAATTAGCCAAAATTAGAAAACGGGAGAAGCGTTAATTTGAAGCTTCTTATCTTGACCAACTGAGGTAATACCAACAGAGCTCTTCCAATCAACACCGTAAACAGCGTTATTTTCAGTGGATTCACGAGTAATAACATGAAGAGCCTTGGTAGCACGAACATCCCAAACTCTAGCAGTACCATCATGGGAACCAGAGATGAAAAGGTAATCACTAATAGGAGAAGCAGCAAGACTAACAACAAAGTTAGTGTGCCCAACTAATTGAGCTTGGGTGGTAGTTTGAGTATCAACACGGGGATCGTGAAGGGTAACATGTCTAGCACTGGAACCACAGGCCAAAAGACCTAATTTAGGTAAAGTAGCAAGTGATAAAAGAGGGAAAGAAGTGGTACGGGTATCAACATTAACACCGGTGATAAGATCCCATGTCTTAATGGTATGATCTTGTGAAACAGAGTAAGCAACTGAGGAATCTCTGTGATGGAAATCAACGGCGGTAACAGCAGAAGAATGCGACGAAAGGGTAAGTAACGATGTACGCTTGTGTGAAGGAGCAATAGCTGACGCTAAAGCAGTAGCGGCAACACGACGACGCTTTTGTGTAGCAGTTGAGTGACCAGCAGTGTTAGCAGCGTTAGATGCAAGAGGAAGGTCCTTGTAGTTTGTAGACCAAACTTGAAGCGTATTATCGTCAGAAGCAGAAATAATTCTAGAGCTAGCCTTATGAACTGAAACACTGTTAATGGGAGCGGTGTGACCGGTAAGTAAAGCGTAGGGGGTAACGGAAGCAGATAATTCTTCGTCTTCTTCGTCTTCATCATTAGCTTCAGTAGATTCTTTAATATTCTTTTGTCTCAATCTCCAAAGTAAAAGAGAACGATCGGAACTACCGGAAACAAGAGTGTGCTTAGAAGTCCACTTAACATCCTTAACGGTACCAGAATGACCCATAAGTTGGGATTGAAGAGTACCAGAAGCGGACCAAAGCCTAACTACACCATCATAAGAACCAGTGGCAATAGCGGGAGTAAATGTATCAGAACCGTTTAAAGACTTGGCAAATCCATTGATATCAACGGAAGAAATCCAATCGGGATGGTTGTATGAGGCAAGGAATTGTGGGGGAAGAACTGAACGGGTGTATTCTAAGTTAAGGGTGATTTCACTAGAAAGACCGTTTTCTGTGAGGTAGGTATCAAGTGAAGCACCAGGACGTAATAGTACAGTTTCGCCGGTAGAATCTGAAGAAAGGATAGGATTTGTAATAAGGAAATCGAAAGGAATAGCATTTTCAAGTTCAAGAATATGGTTAACAACTTCAGAGAGACCGTAACGTTTTAAACTAACTGGCACCAAAATGGCAGGAAGAGGTGCGGCAGGTTGAAGAGTAGCATCACGGGTAGTGAATGTAACCTTGATTTGAGCAACAGGTTCAACTTTAGGTTTTTCGTATGACATATTTATGTGTTTAGTGCAATCAAAGAATCGTTTAGGTGATCAATCGATTAATTTAGCGTCTCGTAAAAGGGTAGTTATTATCGACAAGGGAAATTTTGGAGAGCACGTTGAGAAGAAAAAAACAAAAAAAATTTGTTTTTTTCGTTTCCATTGGGAGAAATGATCTGGTTACAAATCCCATTTTGTACAAATGATTGTACAATACTCCAATATCGCAGACTTAAATTCTTTTGACATAATAATATATATTTATATGGTACAGGTTCTCAAAAGAATATATCAAATAGCTTATAATTTTAAATTTTCAGATACACTTCATCCACTCTGGATCTAGAAAGTTCAATACTGGGGGTAACCCATTCACCGCAACTACAAGTACTACCGTGCCACTTGTAACTACCAACCTTGGACTTGCACTTTGGGCAACAGAACTTACCCTCGTACTCGCCCTTGTCAAGTTCTTCCTTCATCCATTGAACAGGTTCAGTGTAAAATTGCATACATTCAGGAGCCAGTGATGAACGGTGAAGAAGACCATTACGAGGACCGAAGTTAGATCCAGCTGATTTAGACCATTTGTAAGTATCATTTTCTTTCGGAGTGTGAAGTACAAAGGCTTCGGACGAGGCAAGAGGTTGTCTAAAAATAATATAAAAAAAATATTGGTAAATTATTAACATCAGAAATTCATACGTCTGTCAAAGAATAGTTATATGGAAAGGAAAGGGAGAAAAAACATACCTGCATCGCTTACACCTCAGTTGTGATTTTGAATCCCCATTATTACTAACATCATTTACAAGAGTAGAGAAAGTCGGTAATCTAAATGCGCTAACAGCAGGTACCACGCCGCTAGTCTTAGTGTCCTCAGCTTGCTTCTTTAATACCCACTGAGTATATTCCTTCTTATCATTACTGATATCGTACTCGCATTGCTGGTAGATAGCGAGTTGTTCCATGAACGAAGGATTCGGACTAACCATGGGTCTTTCCTTGTGAACAATACCAAAAGCCTCACTTAAGTCAATGCTCTTCTTCCACATAAGATAAGCGATTGCGACAGTGGCTGAACGTGAAACACCAGCCATACAATGGATCAAGATCCCTTCAGGGTGATCGCTACCCTCTGTGGCTTTAATAGCAGCATCGATAAACTCATTGGTTTCGCGAAAGTATTGCATTATATCCACTTTCTCATCATCGTCGATCTCGATTTGCTTATGGTTGAATGGGCTCATGAATCTGTCTGGTAGTGTACCACCAACGAGCGAAACGACTGAGGTGATATTTTCGTCGAGCAAAAGAGTAGAATTGGTGAATGCTATGTAGGAGCCCACATAAATAGGGTACTCCAAAGAAACTCTGTGCATAGCCATTTTGAAAGTGAAGTTCTATATCGAATTTATTATTCTGTTATCGGTTTACCAATATATAAAATTTCTCGTATTTCATCATGAAAACTCCCACTTCAAGAGCATTCAGGTTATGCGACATATTAATGCTAAGAAAGGTTCAAAAGCTATCATTTTCAAAAATTACAAAATAACTTTCATAGTATAGATGATTTCATGGGTATATGCAAATCAAATATTAGTATTGATTGCGTTCCGAGAGGAGATTTCTATATCCTCGCAAGGATTGATGAAGCTGTTTTTAGTTCTATTTTCCAGGGATGATGAGAAAGAAGAGAATAACACTATGGATATTTATTTGTTTATTTTATGTTCTACATTAAAAAATTCGTTCTCCAAAAAACACAGTAATCGGCTGGTATCAAATAATTATTTGTGTTTCTTGGCTAAGCCAATTGGGATTTACGGTAATTCCAATAACCTTTTCTTATGGGATCATATGTAGTGGCTAACAAATCCAAGGCTTTAACAGCCATAGATTTATTGTTTTTCAGAGTATATATCTTAGCAAGTAAATTGAGGGCATGAGAAGACCTTATAATTGGTTCAACATCGTCATCTTCTTCAGTTAAAACGGTGGCAAATCGGGTGCAATTATTTTCCAGTTCTGAAATATCCCTTCCAACGTGTTTAAAGATACCCTCTAGATAAGACCAAGGGCTCTGATTTTGAGGTGCCATTTCAATGTTGGTAAAAATGTACTCCAGTTCTTCTGAAAGAAACTTCTCGTCATAATCACTAGGTGACTTAAGGATTGTAGCTGAAAGGAAGAAGAATCGATAATTCCATGCGCTATTATTTCTGACATCAGAGTCAATCATAAGCTTAGTAAATGTGTCCTCGCGGTTAAATTCCAAACCAAAACGCGTCCATAACCATTGGCGATATGACCAAACATGATAATTTTTGTTGTCGTCTTCAAGTAGAGTGTCCACCAAAGCTAATTCAGCTCCAATTTTTACTTGATCTTCGAGTTCGAGTGTAGAGCTCATTAGATTCAGAATATTTTGTCTATGAGGCCAAATCTGATAGTTCTTAGGTGAGTCTAAAGCAACGGAATCAACCCATTCTAATTCTTTGACTATGAAGCTAGTGTCCAATTCTTTTAATATATGGACCCGGAAAGCCCAGACAGTATAGTGAGCTGGATTGTAGTCAATAACTTGCGTAGTCAAATCCAACGCTCTCTCTGAGTATTCCTTTTTAGCCATCAAAGCCCTTAGCATCCCTGTTAATTTGGCATATTCTTCTGAATACAAGATAGGTGCTAACGGCGTCGGGCCATCATTGTGTGGTATGATCGTAAGATCTGAGTAATCGTGTTTATCCATGCTTAAGTCTCAATTTATTTTCAACAAAGACCTGAAAAATGTATCTCGGTGTAATTAAAAGTATAGGAGAGATTGGAAGATCCAAAAAGATTTCAACTGGCAGAACCTATTTGGCCTTATTGTCTGTAGTCACTCAAATCTTGCTGAATGTGCCCAAGGAGCTGAGCCCATTGTCTGAATACAATACATACACCCTAACCCTATCGACGGTTGATTTGGGGTGAACTCTGTATCAGTTTCAAATAAGAGTAAAATTTATATTCGATTGCAAAATTAAAGTAAGTTTGGTAATTTACTCGGTCCGCCTTGCTTGTGTAATTCAGTGGCCAAAATGGTTTATGGGGAATCAATGAGTGCAAGTTATCATACAGGGAAATCAGCCATGACAATGAGCAATAGTTGTGCAATATTATAGTGATTCATTATTGATAAAAAAATATAGCATAGTATTTTAGCAAAAAGAAAATGGTTAAAATAAACAGTTTCATTTCTGTTCTAAGGTCTCCTTTTTCGGCTTTAGTTTCAATCAACAGGACCAGTTGAATCAAAGACTAAATCACGGTTGTGCCATAAACAAGAATTGGGATAAGATGATTTCAAACCAAACAGTGACGGCTTAAAGTTCATTTCAATTGAGCTGAGGGCTAGCTGCGTTAATATTTTCAATCTTGCAATATCTCACCCTACCTGATCTGAACTAGTAGCGTATGCAGGATTCATGATGCTCAATTACATGATCAGGTCCAGATAAGCTCTTTAATCTAATGTGTTTTAATGTTAGAAATGTTAGATTTGCTTCATTCCAATTATTTAGAATCATTATTACAATCCTTAGCTTGCCTTGCTCTCGAATTCTCTGGTAATTCAGAGCGTATCACTGAGCCAATTGTATATTCACCATCATGACTTATGCTCCAAAGGAATCTCTCATTTTCAGCTTTGCTGTATTTCGCATTGAGCAGGATTCGAGACTTGGCCGTACCCCGTGGAGAAACTCGATACCAGTCCTTAAAAGTGAATAGATGCTGGTCTTCCGGATCCAGGCTCTTGAATAAAGCTTCCTTGCTAGCAAAACTTGAAGAGAGAAGACGGCATTTCTGGTCAAGTAGCCGATCCATACTTTCTGTCAAGTTTTCAGTATCATAGATCTTTTTGCCTCGAGTCTCACAGTTCTCTACCATTTGGCGATAATGGGGTAGCTCGTATTCAGGATGCAGAATACGTTTGACGAATCGCTCGGCATATTTAGCATGAAGGATCTTTTTGATTCTCACATGCTTGAGAATATCGACCCCATGGCCTAGCATTGACATGACTACTTCGCCTGAACAGTTGTACAGATCAAGTTTGGTGTTGCCCGATAGTTGTTTCTGATACAATCATCTGCATAATTTGCGATTTTTGATGCTGACTAAACCCATTCCACCGCAAGCCGCATTCAATGGGTTAGTCACCTAATATGGAGTATATGCCGAACATTTCTTCAGATCAGCCAATCTCACATTTTTCACCTTATCGTTCACTAACAAATTACACTTTTTTAAATTCATTGAAATGGCTGATTCAGTTTCCGGTACTCGCTCCCTTCCCGCTTCTCGTCACGACCTTAACACCTACTGGGGTCGTGTGAAGCATTGTGCTGAAGTCAGTGATCCTAGGTATGTTAGAAGAAACCTTCGACGATTACGATTATGGGCGTTTGTATTAATAGTTCTGAACGTAGCAAGAAAAAAGGCAAAAAAACTAGAAGAAGAATAAAATACTAACATAAATTCTCTGTCTATAGAATGCTTCTAAATTCAGATGCCCAAGTTGAAAACGCCAAAGCTCTGGTCTCAGATTACAAAAATGGTTCTGACAATATGACTCCCGAACTTTGGCACTCTAAGAAGGTTCTTGATTCAGTTCTTCATCCTGATACCGGTACTCCGGTTTTATTACCCTTCAGAATGTCATCATATGTTTTGTCTAATTTAGTCGTTACTTTGGGTATGCTTACCCCCGGCTTAGGGACTGCTGGTACCCTTTTCTGGCAAATCGCTAATCAATCTCTTAATGTGGCTGTCAATACCGCTAACGCTAACAAATCAACTCCTTTGACCACCCAACAACTTATCACCAACTACACTCTTGCTGTTACTGCTTCTTGTAGTGTTGCTCTTGGTCTTAATGCCTTGGTTCCTCGTCTCAAGTCTATTACTCCTGCTACTCGTACTGTCCTTGGCCGTTTAGTCCCATTCGCCGCTGTTGTATCCGCTGGTGTCGTTAATGTCGGCCTAATGAGATCAGAAGAAATTAGAAGAGGTATCAGTGTATTCGATGGTGAAACAGGTGAAGAACTTGGTACTTCTACTACTGCTGCGAAGTATGCTGTTGGTGAAACTGCTGTTTCCCGTGTATTAAATGCCACTCCCATTATGGCTCTTCCTCCCCTTATTCTTTACAAGCTTCAACAAACTAAGTTCTTGAAGAATAAGGGTAATTTCGCCGTATCAATGGTTAATCTTGGTTTAATTACCTTTACCTCCTTTGTCGCCTTACCGTTTGCCTTAGCTGCCTTCCCTCAAAGAAGAACCATTGAAACCTCAAAGTTAGAAGACAAGTTCACTGGCCTCAAGAATAAGAATGGTACCGAAGTTACCAAGGTTGAATTCAACAGAGGTATGTAAACATATTCAATAGTCTTCCTCACATTCCCTGTCACGAATTTTATGTGTATATATAGAACAATTTTTTATAAAACATTTCAAGTATTTTGTCATTTTTCGATAATTTATTCTCCGCCCCGGATTTTGATTAATAAATTCTTTTCGGGTTAAATGAGTTATATGTAAAAAGGTCACTTTTATTTCACTCGGATTCTCCTGTTTATGTCCGTTAACTAGGAGAAAAAAGAAAAAAAAAAGGTTTGAAATATTCTTGAAACAAATTTATTTTAATAAAACTAGAATTAAATTAAAACGCCGATTAAAATAAATAACGCTTGGCTAAGCAATAATGCTATATATACTTATACGAATAGAATAGCATGAACTATCAGCTGTTTAGCTGGTGACAATTTAAACATAGATAAATCCTAGTACGCTCAGAAATAGTTGTTTTCCTTTAACCAAGATTCAACTGATTCCTTATCTCTGGAAACCCATTGAGAGTTACTTCTGATAGCATCAAGAGATTGACCTAATGATCTTTCGAAACCGTGGGTGTTCTTATTCTTGAAGAATTCAGTGATATCATCAAAAGCTTCAACTGAAGAGAACTTGATAGTGGTGATACGAATGAATCTGTCCAAGACAACCATGTTAGAAGAATAGAGCTTGTAAATGGTATCCCAGTTCTCCTTAATGTAATTCCAGAGTCTCCATCTACCAACGGCATTAGCAGCTAAGCCACCACCTAAGTAATGAGCATCCATGACGGGAACATCACCTGATAAAAGCAAGTTGACAGCCTTTTCAACGAATTTTTCATCCTTTGAACGACCTAAAGCACTACAGGCAGTCTCTCTACCATCAATAGAAACGGGAGAAACAATTTCACTATGGATGAACTTGTAAGCGTTTTCTAATTCTTCACCCTGGTAATTGGCCATGACACAACGGAAAACGACACCCTTAAGAGAGGGATGTAAAGTAGACTTATCACCATTAAAGTAGGCGGTAAATAATTGTTTACTCTTTTCAACGACATTAGTAAGACCAACACCACTGGCAGCATTGAACAATAAAGTACGTAATTGGGTGGTAAGGAAACCTTCACCGGCTTGAACGTCTAATCCAACACGTTCAATAACGGGAGCAATGAGATCAGCAGTGAAATTGTTAAGAGCCTTCTTAGATTCTTCTGATTGTTCAAACCACACAGAACGGAGACTAGCAAGGAAATCAAGAAGTTGAGCCCAGACTACATAGGAGTCTTCGTTCTTCATGTGAGATACAAAGGTCAAAAGACCGGTTGTGGAGCCAATACCAGCGGTGGCAGCAGCGGCAGCATCGGCAATAATACCAACCTTGTCATTGACGGTCAATAAAGAAAGATCTTCAGCATACTTAGTAAGTCTAGAAGCGGGGTAGTTGACACGGTAAACACCAACCTGGTCCTTGTTAATCTTGTAGAAACTATTGGCTAAACCTTCAATAGAGATAGACTTGTCTTCGAAAGAGATATTTTGAGCACCAGCAGCGGTAGACACGCTAAGAGGAACCCACCATTTGGTATTGTTTTCATCAGCTTGAACATCACCAGTGGAAAGGAAACGATCTTGAGAGATTTTGACAGCGCCGGTTTCGGTTTCAGATACGGTTAACATGGGGTAACCAATCTTGGTAATCCAGTTATTCATCATGGCAGAGATGTTTTGGCCACTGACTTCACTAACGGCAGACCAAAGGTCAGCAGTGTGAGCATTACCAAAGGCATGTTCATTAAGGTACTTGGCGACACCCTTGAGGAAAGTCTTGACACCAATGTGAGATGAAATCATACGAATAGCTGAAGCGCCCTTTCTGTAAGAAATAACATCGAAAATTTGATCAATATCAAGAGCGTTCTTGACGAAAACTTCAATAGGGTGAGATTGGCGGAGAGAATCAAGATTTAAGGCCATTTGAAGATCTTCGTTCACGAAAACACTGAAGACATCCCATTCAGGGAAAAGGTGATCAATGGCTAACCAACCGACCCAAGTGGCAAACCCTTCGTTTAACCATAATTCGTTCCACCAATCCATAGTAACAAGATTACCGAACCATTGGTGAGCTAATTCGTGAGCGACAACATAAGCAACTCTCTTCTTGTATTCAGAAGAAGACTTTTCTTCATCGAATAATAAGGCAGTAGTTCTGTAAGTGATTAAACCCCAGTTTTCCATGGCACCATGAGAAAATTCATGGACGGCCAATAAATCGACCTTGGGTAAAACGTAATCGATTTCAAAGACTTCACTGAAATAATCAACAACCTTAGTAGCATTATCTAAAGCGAATTGACCTTCCTTGGCAGAACCTCTGGTAGTGTAAACACGGACGGGTAAGTGCTTACCGTTGTAAGAGCGTTCAGTGAAAGCTTCAATGTATTCAAAGTCACCACAAGCCCAGGCAAGAAGGTAAGTACTCATAATAGGAGTAGTATCGAAGACAACAGTCTTTTCGATACCTGAGGAAGTAGTAGATACAACGGGCATATTACCAAGAGCGGTCCACTTCTCGTCGACAGTAACGGTAACATCGAAAGTAGCCTTGAGGTTGGGTTCATCCATACAAGGGAAGGCACGTCTGGCGTCAGTAGCTTCGAATTGAGTGGAAAGCATGTAGGTGCTGTTACCTTCAACATCCTTGTAATCAGATTTGTAGAAACCGGACATATTAGTTTGAATAATACCTCTGTAGTTAACGGTGGCGGTAACCTTAGAAGCCGACTCAGGAATAGTACCATCAAGCTTAATTTCAGCAACTTGAGTTTCGGCATCAATTTGAATGGACTTGATGTTATAAGAAACTTTAGTCTTGGAAACTTCGGCCTTTACGACAGCATCGACCAATTCAAGGTCCTTGGCGTTAAGATAGATAGCATCGGTAGCTTGGTCGACGGTGAAATCGATAGTTACGGTACCCTTGAAGGCTTCTCTGGTGATATCGAAAACATGAAGCTTGTAATGCTTGGGGGTGAGACCCTTGGGAAGTATCTCAATTTGTTCTTGAGCAGCAGCGGCGTTACAACACATTGTTTTATCAATTAATTGGTGATATTAACTTGAGTAGGAATCATTAAGAAACGAACATCCAAATATCAAAAAATTGCTGTCACGGCGCGGCACCGATGAGGTAATATGCAACAATATGCAGGCGCAAAAGCACCCCTTGCTCGGTATACGGCATGAACTGAAGTCGGAGTTTGTAAGGATTTGTATTGTACGCTTTATTATATGATAAATAATACCATTAGATGTAGATATTACTCGTACTCTTCTTCAGCCATAAACTCGTAAGTATAAGCGTCATCGTCATTAAGATGTAGATCGGAGCTCGAATAATCGGTTCGCAACGGAGACAAATCATCCGTCAAACCCCCACGACTAGAAGAAGTTAATAAAAATAATAGGTCAGATTCATTAGAATCAGCGGTATTGCTCTCTCGACTCCACTCCAAATGCATTGTACCTATTCTCTCATTACCTGCTGATAGGTCTTCCTCAATAGCATTAGTGGTTTCATCATCAATTTCCGTATCGGTCTGTTCAGCTGTTTGTCGCGCCTGCTCTTCCATAATATCATCCATTGTCATGTCAAAACCTATAGGTTTTAAGTAGCTGTGACCAAAATTCTGAAATCTGCCTGCGGGACTATTCCGTTGCTTTACGTCTTCATTATTGTATTCAAGGGGAATTAAATCCGTTTCATTATTGTTACTTTTGGTTTGTGTTATGCTGGACCTATGAGGTGAAATTGTATGTGAAAAACTAAGAATATTCTTCCCTCTGTAGGGTTTAGCTAGATTAAAACTTGTTATAAACATGCCGGTGAACTTTTTCTAATTATATTTAAGTTCCGTGGGTTGGGTGTGTATTTGTTTGAAAGATATCGAAATAGTAAGAATGAAGCATCGGACATTCGGATCCTCCCGACTATGAAATATTCACATTAATATCGATATTATTTTATTATTATTATTATTATTAAGCAGAACACCAATAGCGCTTAATAATATATATATACAATTTTTGGAATTTAAACTATCTACATAAATGTTTGTCTATTCCGCATCGAGGGGTTCCTCGGTAGTATATCCGAAAAGCCAATCCCATTGTCCCTTTTTATGAATCATGGCCAACACTAGTACCCCAGGCAAGTGCAAAACACTACCCCAGAATAAACTACGAGCATAAGGATTGGATCCTGAACTTGAGCCACCGTTACCACCAGCTGCCTTAGCGGCCATAGCCGGGAGAGCATCAGCAGCACCCTTAGCAGTGTTTGCTAACGCAGCAGCCTTATCATTCAACTTCTGTTGATGCCAGAACCTATAAGCCCAGTATATTAAGACTCCGTTCAAAACACCACTATCAACGGGGAAAACCCAATCGGTAACATTATAAAAACTTAACCCGATGCATAAGGGGACCATAAGAATGGAATACCTTAAAGCTACTCTAGCGTTAAGACGAGGGTTAACCCAGGCGGTCATAACGTAGCCGGCCTTTCTATATTCTTCTCTAATTGTATAACTTAAAGCATTGAAATGGGGGAATTGCCAAGCGTATAAAAGACCAGCAAGACACCAAGCACCCGGATGAGCTAGCGAACTTGAGGCAGCCCAACCCATAAGAGGGGGGATAGCTCCTACAATAGCGCCAACCCATGTATTGGAAATAGAAATTCTTTTTAATGATGTGTAAACGCCACTGTAAAGAATAATATTCGCGGCACCGAGTGCGGCAACGGTAGGATTGACACCAAAGTATAAAGCAGCCACACCTACTGAACCGGTAATACCGGCAAAGGTGAAGGCCTTTTGAGGGGTAACTAAACCACGTACAACAGGACGGCCCTTCGTTCTTGTCATTTGAGCATCGAATTCTGGTTCACGACCCATATTGATGGCATTAGCAGCACCGGATGCTAATGTTGTGCCGATGGTAAGAAATAAAAGTTCTGATAAAGTACACGCTTGAGGGGTCAAGGCATAAGCTGACATGGCAGATAAAACAACTAATACCGTTAATCGAGGTTTAGTTAATGCGAGGTATGGTGCAAGAATCGACTTTGGAGTAATTGCTTCTTCTTTGCTACGAGGTTCCTTAGCCTTGACGTCAGGGAAAGCTGGCGCAATCGGGATAGCAGTTTCAGTCGATGATGACTTGAGTATACAAGTCTCAGAAGCTACCGGCTCGATGACTACAACTTTATCAGCTTGAAGATCAGTTGATGATAATTCACCCTCGATTGATTGAGACTTAGATTTAGATGATGACAAAGTAGAATTAGATCTCATGAGCATACTATTGGCAAAATCGAGCTTATGGCTGTGAAGGTTGTTCAACAAAGCTGAACCTTTCAGAACATGGTTCTTGCTGAAAAATGATCTCGTTTGTTGATTGTGAGTACATAATTTCGTTAGATTCGCTGAACTATGCGTTGAGTTGATGAAAATCCCTAAATTGCTCGAAAGCTTGCTGTGTAGGTTTAAGTGAGTTTTAATCATAATTATTTGTTAATTTCAATAATAGGCCCGGTTATTGTTATTGTGAATGATTCGGGGTGTGGCCCAGGTGGTTCGGGAGCGAACGATCGAATAGTACTATATCAGGTTCCGCGTTGAAAGTGGCATAAATTTACGGAACAAGTTAACTGGACCAAAAAAGAATTATAGTCGAAGTTATAAGTGGGCAATACTATAACTAATCCAAAATATAGCTGAGAAAATCCTGATTTGGATAGTATTTACGGTTTGTAATCGTTATACCTCACTACGCTAGGGGTGTCAAAAACTTGAAGTAAAAATTAAAAATTAACTTGGGAGCTGCTTGAGTAAGCATCTACGAGATTATGGCTGGGGCTACAAAATCAAGCACGACAAAAGGATGCAGAATGAAAACATAAATTTTAACGATTAGTTAATTATTTGAAAGCATTGTTAATCTGAAAAATTAATATGAATAATCAATAATTGCTATTACTGATTTTTCGTTAATTATAAATGGTTTTACACTGGAAGTGAGTCCGATTCATATTTGTAGTTACAGGTTGCATTTTGTAAACCGTCTCAAATTCAGTGTCTTGCTGGCAACCCTAAGAGAATACATGAGTGAATTTATTAGAATATATAAATAATACTTATTTAGGTTTTCCTTTTTCAGGTGAATGATTAAGTACAAGTGAATTAATAAGCGAACAAACTATTTTCTCGCGGGGAGGGAAGGGGCATAGAAATCTATATATGCAATGAACAATTGAACTATGGTTCCATTTAAGCAAAAGCTTGGATACCAGTAATGGCACGACCTAAAATTAAAGCATGGATATCACTTTGGCCTTCATAGGTTTGAGTAACGAAAAGATTGTGAGAGATACGACCAATAGGGTACTCGTCACTAGCGGCGTTGCCACCAAAGATTTCCATCAAGGTTCTACTGTGGTTTAAGGCAGCATCACAACTTCTTCTCTTGATAATACTGATAACTTCGGGAGCGACACCTTCTGAGTCCTTAAGTCTACCGACTTGAACGGCGGCTAACTTATTTAAAGTAGCATCAGTGACAGCTTCGGCTAATTTCTTTTGAATTAATTGGTAACTAGCTAACGGCTGGTTATTGAATTGTTTTCTTTCTAAAGCGTAAGTTCTGGTAACATCAATGGCCTCTTCAAGGGCACCGGTGACGCCCCAAGCAATACCGTAACGAGCACTGTTAAGACAGGTGAAAGGACCCTTAAGACCAGTGACATCGGGGAACATGTTTTCAATGGGGATCTCAACGTCGTCCATTAAAATCATGCCGGTGATAGATGCTCTTAAGGCCGTCTTATTCTTGAGGGCGGGGGTTGAAAGGCCTGATTTGACTTGCGAGCGTTCAACTAAGAAGCCACGAATCTTACCATCAAGCTTAGCCCAGACTACTAGAACATCAGCAATAGGTGAATTGGTGATCCAGGTCTTGGAACCGTTAAGAACGTAAACGCCCTTCTTGGTGGGGTGGAGTTTAGCGGTGGTTTCCATAGAACCGGGATCAGAACCGTGATTGGGTTCAGTGAGACCAAAGGCACCAACAAGTTCGCCGGTAGCTAAACGAGGTAAGAAACGGTCCTTTTGCTCTTGTGTACCAAATTCATCAATGGGGAGCATGACTAAACTACTTTGAACACTCATAGCGGATCTGTAACCGGAATCAACCTTTTCTACTTCACGAGCCACAAGACCATAGCCCACGGAGGAAGTACCAATGCAACCGTATCCTTCAATTTGGGGCCCTAATAAACCCATTTCGCCCATTTCACGCATGATGTTCTTGTCAAAGTTTTCAGTACGATAACCTTCAAGGACTCTGGGACGAAGTCTTTCAGTGCAAAAGACCTTGGCGCTTTCAGCAATGGCGATTTCATCTTCGGTCAACATTGTATTCAAGTGCATGGGATCTTCCCAATTGAATGGCAGAGTAGCAGCTCTCGTGGGGGTCGAGGAGAAGGATCGAATCGATCGAGGAATAGATTTAGCGCATATTCTGAACATGATAGAAGAGTATTAATTGATGGTATTAGAGAGAAAGTAGCTTAGAGATATAAAGCGTAAAAGCAGCTAATTTATTAGGTAGCAATGAATCAATGATGCTGAATCAAACTGGTCTCAAATAAGCTGGTGCGAAGGGAGGGGTTCGGGGGAGGTTTTATATATGTCCCGCGATCGGCTTAGGGCGGCAATTTAGCGGAAGATCCCCGGATCCTGTGAATGGTTCTCTCAAGCCGCATGGGGTGCATCTTGCACATCAGCCGTGGAAAGTGCGGCGTAATCTCAGCCCCGCTTGGGGCGCTAATTACGTTTTACGTAGGGCGACATGAGGAAACCGTAGGGTCTCAATATTACCGCCGGCCTGGGGATCAGGGGCCGGGCATAAACTGAATTCTTCCAGAGTGCAGGATTTTAGTTTAACCTTGTTAATCGGCTATTTAACTATGTGACCTTGCTAGTTTACAGGCTGCATGTATTGCATTTATATGTATGTATGAGGATATTTGCAATTACAAATGTTTGACGTGTGATTTGTGGGTGGTTGGGTCTTGAGTTTGAATATGACCTTATTAATTTCTATCGAACAAATCATCACCGTCGCCGCGGTAATCATCGTCCGATTCATCATCAGTGTATTCATCTGACTCCTCGGATCCACTATCGGATTCGGATTCGTCATCGTAAATGGGAACACCATCTTCATCCAAGCCTTCCAGTGAAAGAACCACCAGAGTTTCGTTCTTGGCTTGAGTACCCTTGGGTACAATGTAAGTACCTTCAACGTTACATCCGATTAACTTCACGCGAAATTCGAGAACGGCCTTGGTACCAATGATACAATTTTCAAGGTGAACTTCATCATCGATAGTAACACCATCTAAGATCACACAGCCAGTGATACGGCACTTCTTTCCCAACTTACAACCCTTGCCCACAATTGATTTCTTGATACTGGTACGTTCGCCAATTTCGGCGTCTTCAGCAACCGAGGAATCATTACCAATAGTAGCCGCACTCTTAGTAGTAGAAGCGGGCTTAGCAGCTGATGCACCAATACGGGCTTGTTGTTTCATAACCCATCTATTGGCTTCCATATAAGCGGAAAGCGAATTAGCACGGACCAACGTAGTGTTTTCGTCCTTAATGAGGTAGAATCCCACAGTTTGATAAGGGGCACTGTGTTTCCAAGATCTTCTAGCTAAATCTCTGACAATCTTCTTCCAAGGTCTATCAACAGCGTATATCTTAGGTTGAGTAGTTAAACTGGCATGTTCGGCTTCATCGTCTTCCATATCATAATTATCTCGGTCATTATCATTAGAGAGTTGATCGTTGTAGTTGAATTCATTATCAGATTGTAATAATTTGAGGACATCTCCGGAACAAAAGTATATCGAACTTTCTAATACTTTAGATGAAATAATCGAGTTAGCGTGTTTCCATAGCATGGCAGTACGTAATTGAAATGTTCTAGCTGATAAGACGGCATCACGGGAGAAACAATCTAAAAGAATAGGGCGCGGGGTATCTAAAGGAGTGTGGACCAAGTAATCAGATAGTAGCGATTTCTTTTCAATATTTTCCAAATTATTCTTGTAATAAACACCAGTTATTAATGAGTTGGGATCACGATTACGGTGCACATCGACTAATAATTGAGGAGAAACGTCAGTGATAAAATCACAGGGTAAAACGACGAAATCGGATTTAATGTCAGCAGCTAAACTTAGGATAATATCGCCGGAAAACTTAGCATCGGTGCCCAAGACATTGATGGATTTCAGAGTAGAGGATTGCTTATATGAATCAACGAATTGGGTAACACCAGCAGCTGACGAGGCAGAGGTGACAACGGTGACGGCTATGGGTAAATAATGAAGAGTAACGGTTAGAATTTTAAACAATGAGGCACCGTTTCATATCTACATATACATAATACATACCAGGAAAACCGGCCTTTTCACACCATTCCAGCGAATAGCCCACAAGAGGCTTATTGGCTACAGGCAGCAACGCCTTGGCAATACCACTTTGACGCACCGAAGACAGCGGTGCTAGCTTCTTACCTTGGCCACAGAGAATAATCGCATGAAACTCCATTATAACCGATCTGAGATAGTATATATGATCACCGAGAGTACAAGCTAATCTGAACCACGACCGGCTCTTGAGGGCGGAATGGCTCATTTTTTTCCTCCCAGCAATTGGTCCCGCTGATGTCAGCACTTACGTCACGGGCTTTCCCTCCCAAGAGCCCTGGCACGTGACGCTCTGGTTGGCTTGCCCGTCAAATTGTCGCGGTCCTCTGGCCGGTGGCGTGCCAAATACACCAGGAGCTAGATTGTGCCATTAACTCAATTGTGTTTAATTTTTGCGCTATCGTCAATCAACTGCGTCTTTTATCTAATTTTCTGATTCATGTCCTCTGAACAAGATCCTCTGCTCGCGGCGCTTAATGCCGAAGAAGGTGCTGGCCTTGAGGGTGCTAGCCTTGAAACCCCCCAGTCGCATAACCCCGAAGACTCTACACCGGTGGACACAGAGCGTGAAGACGCCTTGGAAGCATATAAACGAAAACTTAAAGATCACCGGGAATGGGACGCTAAATTGAAGGACCTCCGATTAAATATTAAGGTCCTGGAAAAGGGCTACGAAAAGACTGAAGATGATATTAAGGCTCTGCAGAGTGTGGGTCAAGTCATTGGTGAAGTCTTGAAGCAGCTTGATGAAGAAAGATTCATTGTCAAGGCTTCGAACGGTCCCCGATACATTGTAGGTTGCAGAAACAACATCAAACGAGAATTACTGAAGCAGGGTGTCAGAGTGGCCTTGGATATGACTACACTAACCATTATGCGTATTTTACCCCGTGAAGTCGATCCCTTAGTGTATAATATGACAACCTTTGAACCCGGTGAGTTAACTTTTGCCGGTATCGGTGGTCTTAATGAACAAATTAGAGAGTTAAGAGAAGTCATTGAGTTACCCCTTAAGAATCCTGAACTTTTCATCAGAGTAGGTATTACGCCCCCCAAGGGTGTTTTACTATACGGTCCTCCTGGTACCGGTAAGACTCTTTTAGCCAAGGCCGTGGCAGCTACCATTGGTGCTAATTTCATTTTTTCGCCCGCCTCCGGTATTGTCGATAAATATATTGGTGAATCAGCCCGTGTTATCCGAGAAATGTTTGCATACGCTAAGGAACACGAACCCTGTATTATTTTCATAGATGAAGTCGATGCTATTGGTGGTCGAAGATTCAGTGAAGGTACAAGTGCCGATAGAGAAATTCAACGTACATTGATGGAATTATTGAATCAAATGGATGGTTTCGATTATTTAGGTCAAACTAAGGTTATTATGGCCACTAATCGTCCTGATACTTTAGATCCTGCGTTACTTCGAGCGGGTCGTCTTGATCGTAAATTAGAAATTCCTTTACCCAATGAAGCCGGTCGTCTTGAAGTGTTTAAAATTCATTCCGAAAAGGTGTCCAAACATGGTGAATTTGATTTCGAAGCTTTAGTTAAATTAAGTGATGGCTTTAATGGCGCTGATATTAGAAATGTCATCACTGAAGGTGGGTTCTTTGCCATTAGAGACAATAGAGATTACATTTTGCAAAATGATCTTATGAAGGCAGTTAGAAAGGTAGCGGAATCCAAAAAGTTGGAAGGTAAACTTGAGTATGCAAAGCTTTAAGTTGGTTAGTATAATACATATACAATTATATATATATATAAACATGCTTTCATTTTAAATTTACTCATATTATGTATTTTCATTATTTCCCCTGAGTGCGAATTATTCAGCCCTCAGCCGTGCTACAGTGCCTCTTATGCAAGGGGTATGCCGAACATCATTGATTCCGTTATATTTTATTGCTATATACTGTTGACCCGCTCACTCACTCACTCATACACAGATTATATTTGTAAAGCGCAGTTTTACCATTAAAAAGTTTCCTACTTCAATAGCAATTTCGTAGCTTATTTAAAGGGTAGATAGGCCTGCCTCTGCGTAGCTCACAATCATAGGAATAGCAATAATAGTATGAGTGAATTGGTACCAAAAGATGATGATTCTGATACTCCAGTCAACCCAAACTCATTGAAAGACCAGCCTTTGCAGCAGCTAATACCAGTGCCTTCTCTTGTTAAAGTGTCGCAGGCTTTACCCGTTACTTCACTAAATAGCAATCCTATGTCATTATTGGATAATGGTGATGAGGGTGATGATATTTGGGCTATAAGAGAAAGCCAACTCCGCAATATATCACCGCCAGCAGTTCCACCTCAGTCTAATGGTTCTGATACGTCACTCATATATGTGGAGCAAGTTCCAGCGCTTCCTTCTAGGCCAGGCACTCGATCCAGGTCCTTGTCACCGGCTCCCGCGGCTCTGTTGGATATCACTGATCCTCCTGAATCGCCTTCAAGATCTCCATCGGTATCAAGTTTAAATGCTTCATCGTTATCCCCGTTGCAAGATTTTTTGTCTCTTTCAGAATATGCGTCTTCGCCTCCAAAGCTACCTTCCCGCCCCGTATCATCCTCGATCGAGGATGAGTCGTTAACATCGTTGCTATATTCATCGTCTTCGTCGGCATATGAGTCAATAATGCCAAAAATTTCAGCGAAATCTTCATTGCCATCAAACTTAGATGAACCTTTTATATCATCACTTTTAGACGCGCTCTCAGCAGATGTTGAGTTTCCAGAGCCATCATCTCGCCCCGTATTGTCATCAAGCGTGGGCGACGATATCTTGGTCACGCCGCCCAAACTTCCGTCACAACCCGTATCACCATCTCATCTAAATGAAACGATACCAGCACTCGATTCAAATTCTCCGTTTCTGGATTTCGATGACACTCAAACACTATCACGTAAAAACAATGAGCCAGTGTTGAAGGTACTATCATCGCCACCGTCATCGCCACCATTATTTGGAGATTCCTTGTCGACAGAAAATCACCTATGGCATTTGGTACCTGCTATTGGTGTCTTTTTGGTTAGCGCGGGTCTTTTAATGTGTAAATCGTGGATACTTCAAGTGATTGCTCTAGGTATAGTCGGTATGATTTATTATGGTATGATGAGAGTCATGACAGTAGAATATGAAGCGGAACGAAATCGTATCGATCATAAAGTTAAATTACATGAAGAACGTAGATTGGCTAATACAGTTAAGCGGGAAATACGGGCTGTTACTGAGGGACGATCAATCGTTGAAACTAATCATGATATTAGATTGCGAGATTTAATGAAATCAAAATTGCGCAAAACGTGGGAAACTCATACTCGATCCTAAAGTAAGTAAGCTTATAGTTTGGAGGTAAAAAAAAATTAAACCATTAGGAATGAATGAATGAAATCATTTTAATGGGGAAAAGTAGTAATAGGAGCTTCGTCGTTTTAATCATTTACGAGTTAGAGAATATGCGTGTATTGCGGATGAACCGTTTGTACTATTCCATAATTTTTAATAAAATAATGTATTCTAGCATTATTGATATTTTTTAAGTTTTTTTCATATCTTGAAAAAGGGCATAAAAAAAGCAAATGTGGGTAATTTTAATGAAATTTATTCAGTTTCTGCTCTTGAAAATAAATGAGTTTGGTTTCATCGTGAAAATAAAAAATTTAAAGAAAACTAAACTATTAAAAAAAAACAATGATTTCCTCTGTTTTTAGTTTCGATCAATCTATGTTGTTTTTAGTTTCGATCAATCTATGTTTGTTTTTTTGTTTTCTACACAAGCCTGCTTCCAAAAAATGTTGAAACAAAAGTACGTTTCAAATTTTGGAATACATTTCAAATTTCCTTTATCCGATAAGCATTGTCTGATTTCCATTTTCATGTCTGGATTTATTTATAGTTTATTACTAGCGCAAACTATCGCGTAGTTTATTATTTTCTTTCTATATTTATTTTATTAATTAAAGTCTATAAATAGAATGATTTTACCCATAATGTATGTGCAAGTGTAGAACCTTGTTTCATCTTATGCAGGGTCAATGGATTTTGCTATTTCTATTTTTATCAGAGCGGTGTGAAGGTATTATTATACAAAATCACTCTTGTGAACTACTTGCTCATTTTGTCCAAGTGAGAACTGTATGTATTTCAATTAATAATTAACTAATAAAATAAAATTAATTAATTATTAATTGTGGGTATCATTATAGGGTATATATAGCATATAATTTTTTATCATTATTTGATTGCTTTCTCTCGGAATGGTGGGAGATCTCGTGATGAAAGCCAAGATTGATACTCATCCTTTAAATGTTCCCGGAGGGCGGCAAACTTATTTTTAAAGTTGCGCTGACACCAGGGACAGTACATATCAGCCGATTGGATAAGGGTATGCATAAGTTTGTGATCACAACGCCGATCCGGCGAGTGATTTTCGAGTGACGTCATTTTGTGTAGTTGCTCAAACGGAATGAAGAAATCACTGTTAAAAGAGTTGTAGTGCTTTTTGTGTTTAAGGTTTATGCCGTTCATATCGGAGGAAATGATATGGATATGCAAATTAGCCAGGGATGGCACAGCGTGGCACCCTACGCGGATATGCAATGGCTCTAGAGCGAACGAAAGACCTTTGTCTTTGTTATTATGGCCCCCAATGCTGTAAGAGGATGGGGATGGTGTACCATGAACGATTAAATGGCGTAACTCAGCCTCGGCCCAGCCCCTGACGGTTTCAACCATGGTAGTCGTAGCATCGTAAAATGCTGGATCGGAGAATGCTGTCTGGGGTGGCAATATAGTATGCTTGCGTTGGCGAGGCAAAATGAGCCAATGGACCATGGCCTTGGGGTACATGTCACGTATCACCGCGTACTGATCATTGTAGTATATCACAGTATGGGGCGGTGCACGCTCCGGGTGGTCAACAAAGGTACGCAGTGCGTATTTGAATCCACTGCGTGATGGCGGCGCCATCGAGATAGAGTGTAGTATTTCTGTAAATGTAGAATGGAGGTCGGTTTGTCTCGGTGTAGGTCTGTAGGTCCAAATCGCCAGTGTTGCGTAATTAATGACGCGCGGTTTATGTGACGTGACGTGTCGTGGTGTGTCAGCAAACCCAGGGTTGAAGCAATATGTTGGTGGCGGGTACGGCAAGTTCACTTCAGACGTGGTATTGTGCGACGTGAGGCGTGGGCCGCATCTGTTAACACTGCCCGCGGCGGTATAATGGCTGCGGCGCGTTTCCATAACGAGTTCTCCCATTTCAGATGCCTTACTGCGTTGGCTGGGCGTTTTTCTGTCCTTTGTCAACCGCTGTCCATCTCTTTTACGCTCACTCCATATTCACACATTCGCTCTTTATTATGCGATCCTGGTTCCTTTTATTTGTTATGCTGTTCAGCCTGTTTGCTACCCTGACTATGGCCCAAGTGCCGGTCGCTGGCGTCGTCTCCTCCTCCACCACTACCCCGCTCGCGGGAGTGGTGGGTGTGGTGGGTCCAGTTACCACTTCAAGTACAACTACTCCCCTGGCTGGTGTGGTGGGTGTAGTCCCCACTTCGAGTACTACCACTACTCCTCTGGTGGCTGGCCTGGTTATTACTAAGTCATCATCCACTACTCCTTTGGCCCCCGGTCTCGCTACTATTATCTCCTCATCCACTACTCCTTTGGTCGCTGGTTTGGTCTCTACGCCGTCCTCGAGTAAGTCCATTACGCCTTTGGTCGCTGGCCTAATAATCACCACTTCTGGTACATTATCCGAAACATCCGCATATACCACCACTACGGGGAAAGGTTCCGTCTCCACAGTATCTAAAACTTTGGTCTGGGTTACTGGTACCAACATCGCTGGAGTAGTTGTCACCACCCAATCTCCTTACGCTCAGGTATTTTCATCCTTTTACGATACCGTCTCAATACCGCCCTCTGGTACTATTGGTCTTGGTACCTTGAGCGGTACCGTTGGCGTCACCCGTACGGCGAATATGATCACTATTTCTACGGCATCCTCTGCTGCGGGTTTCTCCACGAGGTCAGGTTGTACTAATATCGTGATTATGGCCTTAGTGGCTACCGTCCTTAGCAACTGGTTCTTGTTTTAACGTTTTTAACATTGCATACTCATCATTATACTCATACTCCTCAGTTATAAGAGTCAAAGAGACTTAAACACATTACATCGTCATTTTCATGGTCATAAAGATCTCACTATTTTTTTGAAAGAATCCTCCTCATACCCGTCTCTATAGATTTATTTACTTTTATCTTTCCCCTCTTTTGGCTCCTATTTATTTAAAACCCCGTTCATTTTTTTCACATATTTTTTTGTTACATAGACCTTGAATACATATAAATTCCGTCCCCTCTATATCTCTTCACATCACCCATCTCCTCCCGATGGTCTGCCAAGTTTCCACACGGTACGTGCTTCATCTACATGACCAATCCAACTAACAAATTCCTCAAATAGATACTTCCAGCCAAATTCAGGGCTCTCGCTATCCTGAGATATTGATATAATTTTACTTCGCACCAGAGCTAAAATTAGTTTACAAAGTAGCCTGATCTTATCCGTATCGGCTGATGCTGACGATGGTGATGATCTTGACAACATCGTAAGGTTACGAGTCACGAATTCCCATATCAATACCCTGGTATCGTCGTGGGCCCTTGCTGAATCGGCGTCGGTTAAATACTTATCACATAATCTAAATATGAAATCGACCGTGCAATGGTTCACGCGAAGACGGCTTAAAATAGTAATTAGCGTATTGCTACCTGCAATATCCCATTCGTAACATTGTTCAAGATACTTGACTATGAATACCCGCATCACTGGGTCCAGGGGGTCCAAACCGGGTGCTGCTATGTCAAAACCTTCGCTTGTCATGACATTCCATTCCTCATTGCAATTATCCATTATCGTTGTCCAAACATCAGATAGCGGCCATCGATGCCGTTTACTCGCCCTCAGAACTGTATCCCATATTGTCATCACCATTTTATTTTCGTAAACCGATATCTCATCCTCAAAGTTATAAGGCACACCCAGCGTATGTCGCCACATATCTATCACCACATTTTGTGGTCGGTATTTAAGTAATTGATACCTCGTGTACGCTCTTACTAACGTATCGCCGACTTCATCCCATGTAAAGCCCTGGAACCGTAAAATAATACCCATTACCCACACGATATATAGTCCATCATTCTCACCAATATTATCGTTGTAATCATATTTTTTTAGCGCAGCGGCGTCAATATCTCTTACATGATCCATTGACACTCCGGTCTCGCGGCTTATCAGATCCAAAAAGCTCACTTCCGGTTCATGAGACCATGAAGTCGCCATAAGGTTCAATGAAGGCAAATCCATCTTTGTAAATTGATCCTTTAACCCATTAAACCCTAGTTTCATCCCATTGTAATCGTATCGTGACATATGCCTTAGTAGATATTGAACCCAGTCATCACCCTCTTCATTGTCATCATCTCGATGAATCAATATTGTGGTCAAGAAGGGATTCACCGATAATTGGAATTTATACAATGCCCAAAGTTTATATTTGACACTGATTGACGACTCCGATCTTAATGCTAGCATTCGAGATAATTTAGTTCCCTCGTTAAATCGATCGATGGGACTCAAACAATCAACATATCTCTCTATAATCTTCAATTCATAGGCGGCCGAGATCGAATCAGCATGAATAATGCTCGTTATACCGGTCCGTGAACTCATATATTGCATCCATCCTTCGTGATATGATTGGTGGCTTTCTTCCGACATTTAGAACAGCTCCTATATGTGATCGCGAGTAATGGTTGCCTCTCAAGCGGGCATTCTGGGACGTGCCAAATCCGTTTTTATTTTCGCAAGCTTAATCATATTCGGATTTTAATGAAAACTACAAAGAATACAAGTTTTATATTTGATTCATAAATAACATTGCATTATTATAAACTAATTATAGCCGTAATGTTCAACTATAATAAACATTGAATTTTTCACAATAAATTTTTTAAATTAAAAGTACAATCATACATAAAGGAGATTATATCAAATAACTTATTGAGAAGAAGGACCGGGGTTCATCTTTCTCTTACCGTTGGTAAGAGTGACGTTGACGAAACGACCTGAAATAATGTTAGTAAACCATCACAGAAATAAAGCTTAGAATAATATCAAAAAAGATCATTTACTTACGGGTGTATAAGAGTCTCTTCTTAGCACGACCCTTGGGTTGCTTAGCCTTTTCTTGCTTATCAACCTTAGGACATTGAGACTTGACCTTACCGGCACGAGCGAGGGAACCGTGAACTTTACCCTATAAAAATTAATTCAGTTAATATTTAAAACTCGAATAAAGAAGTGATTGTCGAAAGTAAAATAATATTGATGATTTACCAAGAGTAGCGAGCTTCATATCGCTGCAGTGGCAGTACTGAGTGAAAAATTTATCATAGCTTGAACGAAAAATACCAGCGACACACAATGAACGTAAAACCGAATTAAAGACCTTACTAGCTTCGCTAGTCAAGGTATATATCGAACAAGCTAACAACAGATGAAATATTTATACATCATACTACTCATGCGCTACTGAAAGCCCACTATTCGAGATTGATTCATCGTTAGGAAGACAAGCCGCCACTGCCTGTGGCGGGGTGAAGTCAAAAATCATCAGATTAAAGGTAAGTACGAACCATTTTGAATTATAATCTAAATATTAATTAGCGGTTAGTATTTATGGTCCAAAACTAAGCTAAAATAAGGCTAGTTATCGTCCGTCACTTACATGTAAATTGGTTATACAGACTGAAAAGAAGAGAGGAAAGACTGCGGGAGGGAGAAAAAAAAACCTTAGGAAAAGTGGAATCGCCGCTCGCTGGTGGGAATCGGCCCTAACCCTGATCAGTTGACTAGCCTTACGTTTAGCGTCGGCCAGCGGCTTAGTCAGATGTTCCATCGTTCAACTTGCGTTGCTGGGGCAATTTGCTGAAATAGTGCGGTGAATCAGTGCTTGCGCTGCTTTTTTGTGACTGTTACAAAGCACATTTGCCCTAAACCCTAAATGGTATGGAGGCAAGCTATGGCCCGAACTTGTAATGACTTCAGTGCAGCGGATGTGCGGCGCGATCTTTATCTATGATTGTGGAGTAGCCTTTACAGGTTTAAACCTTGAAGGAGGGAGGTGCTACAAGGGCTATAGGAATGCTCCCGTTTCATCGTCATAATGGTTCCGGTTGAATGAGAGAATGCGTTATCTTTTTTTGTCGATAAAAGGTAATATTCTGTATTATTTTTCACTTTTTTGTTTTTTATTTTACTCTATTTCTCAGTTAATCCATCTTAGGATGCTCTATACTCTGTACCTTTAAACAAAAAGAAACGAAAAAATAATAAATTACTCCTATTCGAATAAAACTAAATCATACAATTATAATAAAATACACATTGATCTCTATAGTTTTATCTGATTCAATGCGAAATGTTATCCCTTTCTTCACCTTGGCGTTTCAAAGTATTCATCTTTTGTAGTAACTCGGCTAATTTACCATCTTCATAGCCTAATTCATACAGTTCGGCTTCATCACCCTCAAAGTCGTCTTCTGGGAGCTCAGATACTCTATGCTTACCATCCTCAGGTCCTGATCCTTCTGGTTCATCTTCATCAACTTCAAATTTATCTCCTAAAATCTCCGATAATCTAGGCTCGCCGCTCTTTGAAGGTACGTTAGCTTCATTAGCTAGTTTCACATCAGCTAGTCCAATGTCAATATCTCGTTCGTTAGGCACAGTAATCCCCATTTGATTAAATAATGTAGCTGCCGGTCCTCGCATACCACCACTGGTTTGTAAACTTTGCAAAAAGCCTTGCATGACTTCCATATCATCTTGGTCGCTGCCCTTTTCTTTGGACAAAACTCCGGCCCTGCGTAATTCACTTTCAACCATATCCCACTCTTCATCATCGGTATCATCATCAATAATGTCAGCGGGGGGTGCAGGGGTAGTATTTTGTTCCTTACGAGGAATTTCTTCCGATGGAGTGTCCATGGATGTCGAGCGATAACCCTCGATTTCTTCTGGAGATAGCTTAAGGGCTTCTTTTAAAAAGAATTCTAAGAAATCATCCTCATCAATATCGGGATCATCATCGTTCCCGCTTTTCCAACTATATGTGTCTTTCGTTTCCTCATTTTCTTCATCATCATCTCCGTCTTCCTCTTCTTCCTCTTCTTCATCTTCTTCATCTTCTTCGTTTTCGCCAATACCCTCGATACCAGCTGATTCATCGTTCATGAAAGAGTTAATCTTACTAGCCATATTTCTTAGCCTACCTTGCATATCATTCATTTCCTCTTTAAGCTCACTGGTTTCATGGGCTTTGAAATCATTATTTCCCGGGGTTATGGCATTCTCAATTTCATCAAAATCAATACAAAGCCATTCATCAGAATCGGCACTTTGATCCCAAGTCCCTATTTCTTCGTCGCTGGCTAATTGGCCTAACTTCATCTGTTGTTTAAGAAGTCGGGCATTCTCAGACGTATCATATATCAACGATTGAGTGGTAGTGTACATATTATAAGCGCGCTGTTCTAGCTTAATATAAGCTTCAGTATACGGGACTTCACCTTTAAAAAAACCGTTCTTAGATAATGTTTGAATGTACTTTTTAAACTTTGTTGTTTGCTTGGGATCTTCATCATGGGCGGACTTGGAGTCAGGATTATCTTCCTTTCCATTACACGATGAAGCCAGTAATTCTAGAGCACATGATACCTTAGCACCTAGTACTACTTTTTCTCTATTGGATTTGGGTGTTCCCTTAGCAGAGAATTTAGCTGGAATACGGAAGTCTTGACCCATAATCTGCGCATATGTTAACTTTGTGAATGTCACTGTGCATTCAACTTGGTCATTTAGTCTGGGATCAAAATTCTCCATCTTAGTCAAAATCGATTCAGAAAAGGAATCACGGTAAAATAAAGCTTCAACGGCGGATGATATTAAATTAGGATGATGATGTAAAATCGTAGCCGCCTTGCGAGATAACAAGGTTTTGGCTCGATGTTGATTACGTTTAGCTGCCATAGGATATTTGCCGACTCGCATGAATGCTTCTTTATCTACAAAATCGTTTTTGAATAAATTTTGCGACGATAATCCTCTTCTCACCATTTTAAGTGCGTCTTGGATCTGCAATGGGCCAGCGATACTCTTATCCAGCGGGATAATACGTATCTGGCCATTAATAATCCATACTCTATTTTCAGAATTATCAGGATTCATCCACCTGGGGATAGCATTGGCGGCTTCAATTAATAAAAATTCTCCGTCATTATCCACGATTCGTACAATAATATCCGTACATTGTAAACTGATTTCCCGTAGAATATAAACAATAAACCATTCATCGTCAATACAATCACCAAAATCAGTTCTACCCTCTAAATACCAGTCGTCACTGTTTTCGATCAATAGTAGCTTGAAATAATCACGTTGCCAGATGTAGCCTTGCGTCAGCTGATTAGCCAGTTGAGTGGCTTCTTCTAGAATTGCAGAAATTCGTAATCTTCGGTCAGCCGATGATGAAATTACGATCTCATTTAAGAAAATAAAATATTCGCAGCTGTCTTCTGGCACTTTCAAATTCTGTCTAAATGAGTCCATCTGATTTTTTTAATTTGAGGAGTCTGATCAAACGGTTAAATCGAGATCGAGTGGTTAATCAGGTTATCAGTACCATCGCGTGTTTACTCCCAGCTCCTCTAGTCCTGAATATGGCTTGCGCTTCGGGCTGTTTGGAAAACCAATATCGCACCATGTATGGCGGTATGGACCGTGTTAATGCTCAGAATGCTAAAGTGAAGGTATGTCGTTAGTCGTCTTGCTAGATAGTGATGTTTGGCTAAAACTCGAAGTTTTCTGGTGAATACGGCGTTTCCCCTTTCTTCGCTGTTCGCTTCCTGCTGCTATTTTTAGTATCTAAAACTAGTTATCAATATTAACCATATTTAATCTCACCTCAGCTAGCAGAATCTTACCAAACGTTACTGGACCGATTTTCTTATCAAAATATAAAGACTATTGGTAATTATAATGTTTCAAAACTCATAGGTCAGGGTATGTTGCGTCGTTTTCGTAGTGTTTGGACTACTATAAAGATGTGCATGCATCTAATTACCAGAAACTAACCATTAGCATGTTTATTTTCTCAATATAGGAAGCTTCGGTAAAGTTTATCTAGCGACGCATAAATTCACTAATACAAGGGTATGTTTTTTTAACTTTTGGAGAAATTGATCAATAACTTAATGTTAACGTCAGGGTCTATTATACTATTACTATAGGTCGTTTTGAAATCGCTACCCAAAAACACACCAAATTTATTTCGAGAAATTCATCATCTTAGGCAGTTTAAGCATCCTCATATCGCTAGATTATATGAAATAATTGTCACCGAATCGGTTGTGTGGATGGTTCTTGAGTACTGCCAAGGTGATGAGCTTTATAAGTACTTGATTGAGAATGGACGGATACCTAGAGATCACGCAAAGCGTATTTTCTCTCAATTATGTGGTGCTGTCAGCTATACACATCATAAAAACTGTACACATCGAGATTTAAAACTGGAAAATATTCTACTTGATCAAGATCACAATGTTAAACTTTGCGATTTTGGCTTCATTCGTGAATACGAACCTAATTCAATGTTAGACACTATATGTGGTACCATCTGTTATATGGCTCCCGAGATGCTATTGCGTAAAAAGTATAGTGGTGAAGCTGTTGATGTATGGTCTTTGGGTGTAATTCTTTACGTCTTGATGACAGGCGAAATGCCGTTCGAGGAAGAAACTGATACCGAAACCGGTATACATATTATTACTGAAGAGCCAAGATATCCGCCAACCATTTCAAATGAGGACTTGCCGTTCTTGAAGTCTCTATTATCAAAGGATCCTAAGCAAAGGCCAAAATTGGACGAGATTTTAAATCATCCTTTTTTACAGCCATATGGTTCACAACAAAAAGAGCTTCTCCTTGCTAAGCCCCCTCATCCATTTTCTACTAAAGTTGAAAAGCAAATTTTAAAGAAAATGAAATCACTTCATGTACCTGTCGAGGACCTATACTCGAGTGTAACCACTTATCAATGTGATCCATTATCGGGTTGGTGGGAACTAGTGCTTGAAAAGGAACGTAAAAGAGAGATGAAGAAAGCGCATACTCACAACCGGGGAAGAAGTAGGAGTGGCTATCAGGAACATAGTTTAGATATTGGTGGTCGTGAAAGGCTACGGATGGCCGATGATACAGGTTCAGTGTTCAGCAGAGATCGAAGTAGGCCTGTTTCAATGGATTTAACTGCTGCTTTGGATTTGAACAGCTTATCACCTCAAGTAAAACAGCTAGCTCTTTCTGAAAATTCAAATGATACTCAGAAAAGCCTAAATAATGAGTTGAGCGACAAGGGAGATATTTCAAAGCGGATAATAGATATTATCCCTACCGACAAATCAGATGTTGATAATGGTATGGTCGAAAAGCATAGCTACTATGGTGGTAGTCTTGAACCTCCAATTAATTTACCCAAAAGCAATTCAAGCACATACACAGAGAGTCTGCGTTCATGCAATTCACATAGCATTCACGGTGGGTATGAAACTGAAAATAATCCTTATAGTAACACGAGGCACGATGGCAACGGTTCCACTACTGCTTGCCCGACTGACTGTTCTCGCAAGAAAAATTTTAGTACAACGCTTAAGCTTGCCATGAAGAAGATGGTATTCTTAGGAAATAAAAGCTCGAGAGATACGATCAACTCTGAGCGCAACAGCGTCTACGATAAGCCAGTAAACGGCTATGTATCTGATCAGAAAAGTACATTAAATGCAAATTCGCCTTTGTACCAACGGACTTCTTTTGATAGGCTCAGTCAAATTAGAACTAATGATTCGCTTAACGGAGATAGGGGTTCCAGTTCTTTTAGAGATGACGAGATTGATCCGTTAAATACACCTAGAAGGCCTCGACCCCTTTCTCAGTTTTCGTTCTCATCTCAGTTTTCTGACGTTTCAGTTTTCTCATTATCTCCTTCTATGGTATCACAAGAAAGGATATCGTCGCCCAACACTTCCCTTGGGCGACCATTTTTAGGCCGAAATTCTACCGAATCCACACGTGCATCCAGTCTTTCAGTGCCTGGGCACAGAAAGACATCATCTAATACATCTAGCACCTCTATCGCATCCCAAAATCAATCACCTAATTCTTCATTCTACGACTCAAGTACTCAGTCCTCCTCTTCAATTACACGGCGGACAATGAGTCCTCATATATCAGACTTTAGGCGAGTACGGCATTATTCGCCATTTCAAAAAAAATTCAACGTATCTAGTCGGCAAGGATATAAAGACAAAAGTGCATTTCCTTCTGCCCAAAAGCCCAAAAGACGAGGCAAAAATCTTCAACATACTTCAAGCACTAATGGTTCGATAAATTCTGCTAGAAAGGGCAGTATTATTGAAGAAGAGTCAGAAGGTTCTGTTAAAAGCTCATTCGAGGCCTCCGATATTGAATCAGAACCGAACGATATCGAGTCTGTGGGTAGAGGAAGGCCTCTGGTTAAGAGCATGTAAATGAAACCAAAAAGTATAACCCTACAAAGCATCTGTATTATTTTTATTCAAATTCACACTATTGTTTTTTTTTCTCTTTTTTTTTCTTTTTTAGTAGTTGATGGATATATCAAATACAATTCATGGCAGTTAATATCTTTTGATGTTTTGAATTACTGTCGAAATTAAATAACTTACACCTTGATCATTCCTGGGTTTCTTGTAGACACTCAATGAAGACGTAATCCACTGAATTATTTACACTACTTTGAAAGATGACTATATTTTTCAATTATTTATACAATTGATTTTATTAAATTACTGTGTTTGTACTAATTTATATTTTGTCTACGGTTGGAGAGTCTGGCTGCTTTAAATCTACTAATCTTAATCTCATTACCATCTTCATCAATGGGTTCAAATGCCAATTCTTCTTCAGTTTTTCCAAATCCACCAGCTTTATTGATCATTCTCTCACGTAACTTCTGGTACTCAACAGAAATTTCCCGATGATAAAGGTCAGTAACGAACTCATCTTCATCACTACTACCTAGGTTATTGATGTAGCTCCCAAAAGATTCTTCGTCGTAGTCGTCACCGGTATCATTGAAAGTGTGCTCAGGAATTTGATCTGCCATCAAAGGTTGGTCCTCTTCAATATTTTCGGTAATATCAATCCCACCAGCTTCTTGTTCTTCCATTAGATCATCTAGATATTTTCTGTATTCTTCCTCGTTCATAGGAAGTACGGCTTTATCAAAGTTCTGGTTAGCCAAATCCATTATGTCGGACGAAAAAAGACTGGCTTCTCTTGATTGTTGACTGGTGGAGAGAACTTCGGTGGTATCATATATAGTGTTATCAACTCTTTGAGGAGGTTTGATGGAAATTGAAGGCCTGGTTGGAGTTTTGACACTTGTGGTCAGGGGAATTCGGCTTCCAATCGTTAAATTATTAGTTGTTTGCTCATCGATCTTTTTGTCAATCTGTGCTTGTTTGAAACGTGAAACGCGACGCTCCGCTTCATTCTCAGTTATTCCACTGACCTGTGAAGAGTTCTCACACTTCTCGTTTATTCCGGAACTATTATCCATTACATTTCTTTCATTAGAAACATGAATTAGAGAAGAAGATTTGTCAAATACATTTTGCGCTACTTCTGAGGCTATCTTTTGTTGAACTGGAAATGAAGATCGCTCGGAAATATTATTTTCTACACTTTTAAGAGGGATTGATGGTCTTTCCAAAATACCATTTGCAATACGGTTCTTGGAGGACGAACCGATCGAAACAGGATAATGGTTTGTGTTTTCCTGAATAGATGAATTTTCTTCGCTTTTAAGTTTTTTTTCAACTATTATATCCTCCACAGCCTTATTGGGTGCTACTCGTTCGAATAGTCCATTCATAGCTCTATCACTCTTTCTTTCAATTTGAATAGGTCTAATAACGGTCTCAGGTTCATTGGTGATACTGATCATGCTTCTTTCGAAAATATTAGAAACAGGACCTCTAGCCTCACCATTAATATTATTGACAACCCGAGCTGGTGCTGTAGGCATTTTAGGAATGTTATAGGCCATTCTATCCGCTTTAAATCTAGAAACCCGTTTTGGGGTTTCCTCTTCGGTATCATCTTCGTTATCATCTTCTTCTACCGCTACCTCAACCTTACCTTCTACCACTACCTCAACTTTACCTTCGTTAATTGCGCGTGCCCAAAGCGCTTCCACCGATTCATCTTCGGTCTCGTTTATAGAAATGGGTGATTTTGCTTTATTAAAGCTCTTAATTTCCAATTCAGATGAGAATCTGACCTTTTTCTTTTCGGCCTTAGCAGCTGCTTTATCTTTGATAGGAATAATGGAAGGATCTTTAGTCTTACTCTCATTTCGTAAATTTTGTAATTGAGATAGCAATAAACTGCTTCTTTCTGAAATCTGGGGCAATAATGAGCCTCTAGTGCAGCCGAACTGATCTTCAATGTCTTCCTCATAACCTTCATCTTCATCGTACTCATCATCATCAAAGTCCCAATCTTCATCATCATTAAGGTCAAAATCGTCTTCGTCATCAAAAGAATCGGCGATCATTTCGAGCGTCAACATATCCGGGCGAATAGCCTCCTGTGAGCGTTTCAATTCAGCTTCATAGTCAAATTTCTCGGATGGTTTATCGGTTTCAGATTTGCTATCATTAGACATTTGGGCCGCCTCAAGGACTTCAATTTGAGGCTCCTCGGTCTTTTGCTTTCCTTTATCTTCTTTTGCATGTTGTAAGTTCTCCACTTCCTTTTCTTCAGGATTGGTAACATTCTTGACGGATTCATCCTTTTCCTTTTCACTAACAGAGTCTATTTCCTCAATCTTTGTCTTTGCTATCAACTTTCTATCCTTCACCTTAACAAAACTGGGAGGTAATTCAGGTCCAAAAGAAGATGATGGGGCTGTCTTAAGTCGTTCTTCTTTTTCTTTCTTCAATCTTTCCTCTTCTTTTCTTTTGGCAATATCTTCCAATCTAGAGAAGATATCGGTCTCAGACTTTCCATGAGGTTGAACTGTCGACGTAATCACGTTTCCATCCTCATCAAGTTCTTCTCGAATTTCCATCAAACTATTTTCATCAAATTGATCAAAAGCCTCCTGAAAATTATCCCCAATTGGCTCTTGTGCCTCTACAATTTCCTCTAATTTATTGTTAGGGATAGGGGTGAAAGCATTGTCCTTCATGGTTGAGCCTGAGTCTGTATGGGACGCTAACACCTTTCCATTCTTCGAGTGTTCATCAATAATCTTCTGAAGGTGAGATTCGGCGAATGACTGCAACTCAGATGTTCTTCGAGGTTGAAGCATAGAACTGATAATATTACCATCATCATCAAGATCTTCCTTTATATCCATAATAGGAAGTCCTTCTACCTCTTCCGTGACAATATTTGTACTAAAATCAGTACTTGTTGAACCAGTACCAGCACTAGCACCGACAGATGCATTCATTTCCTTCAACTTGATCAAGTTTTCTTTTACCTTAACTATCTGAGTCTCAAGGGCTTCAATATTTTTATCAATAACTTCCACTCTTCTATCAACAACCTCTTGGGCTTGCGTAGCTGATTTCTTTACAAACCAGTTATCGCCAAGTAGAACTAGAATTTCATTAGTGTGATAAGCTTCACCACTAACAATAGCCTTTGAACCAATTTTCACCTCGACATTCCTAGTGAGCTCATCAGAATAAGTTTTTAAAGTCTCCTTTAGCTTCAAGTAATCGGTCTTATTTTTTCGCCATGTTTCTAGTCGATTAGAACGATCTTCAATTGTTTGCTTGATACCATTCCTTATAGAAGAGACTTGATCTAAACTCATGTTGAAGAAAGGTCAAATATATGCTTACTACGAGTACCTAGAGAAAGAATTTCGAGGAAAAATCCCTAATTTGTTCCGCACTGATAGTCGCATGACCTGCAGATGGGAGTATGTGTGCTCGCACTCCATTTGAGTGAACCCAATGAGTGAATGAGGAATGAGGACAGGCATTTACAGCAAAAGATGGCAATTTCTCAATTAAAAATCAGGGCTATGGCCCTTGGTAGACTTCTCAAAGAAGAAACTCTCTATAAGCAAGAAGCTGAAGAGCATGCTAATATCTTGGAGAGTATGAAAGCCGGCCAAGCTGATGAGTATGAAATCAAGAAATACGTAAGTTAATACCTTCCTTATTCTTTAATGGCAATATCTTATTCTAACTGATTAATAATGCATTTTTATAGGTCGAAATTCTTGAAGATACTAAGAAAATGATTCCCGAATTACAGAAGAAGATCAGAAGCGCTGTTGAGGCAGTAAAGCCATTATTGGTAAGTTGAATTGTAAAAGAATGGTTAGTCTTGTATTGGAGGTTTTTCTAACTGTGAGAATTATTTCATGAATTGATAGGACGAAGCCAGTGCTGAGGATTCTGAAGCCATTGAGATTGCTAAGGAAAATATTCTTAAAGCCGAATCTCTCTTAGCTTAAGCTGCGCGAGTTAGAGAATGATATGTGCGCATATATATTCTTATTTATGTATGTACAATATATAAATCATATCAATAAAAAACAAGTGAATTTTTATTATCGTACATATGAACCGCCCTGGTTTTCTTCCCATTGTTTTAAGGCCTCTTCCCATTCATCTTCGGCTGTCATTTCCTTTGCCGGCTTCCCCACTGATTCATTATGGGCCTTGACTCTGGCTTCTAGTTCTTCTTGTTCCAACTTATCATATAAATCTTTATTATCAATCCATCTTTCTTGAATATCAGCAATACCTCCCATGTATCCACCCTGTCTTGTGGCTTCTGTCCAAACGGTATCACCACCGATTTCAGTGGAACCAAACAAATAGCCATTAGCTTTATCAATAGTCGAAAGCAAATTAATCATTGATTTCTTATCTTCAACTGCCAAAACCTCAAATCCAACTAGAGAAAAATCCATGACTACATCTGCAATCGCCTCACTCAATTTCGTATACTTTTGGCCCAACATGGTGGGTGATTCCTTCTGCAATAACGGGAACAAGTGAGTCAAATCGTGAACTTCGGTGTAAAAGTCTAAATTAAAATCCAGTTGTCCATAATTCGATACCAGATCAATCTTACTTAAAACGTTGATGTGTGGGAGATCAAGCAAAAGCATACTTCGTAGAGCTAGTAAAAGAATTGAGATATATTGTGACGGTGATGTAATATAATAAGAGTCGATGAGATGCACTACCACGAGTCGGTAGTCCAATTTTTCTAGTCGTTTGAAGATTTTGTTTAGTGTCGAATGATGAGTAAATAATTCCACCTGGCCCGGGCAGTCAAAAAGGATATACTCATGATTACCGAGATCGATCACCTTCTGTATGAAGAGATCGATCGAATGCTCTATTTCCTCCATAGCAAACATAACCCCACCATTTGGGCCCAAGTTATGCTCTTCCATAACCTCTTCCAAAGTTATAAAGTCCCGAATATCCAGACTACATTGATAATTCAAGTTGTCGTTCGCCGGATCAAGATTAACAATCGAAGTCTTACGGCCGATGGTAGACAGAAACTGCTGCATACCATCACAATAGGTTGATTTACCTGACCCTGGGGGTCCAATAACAAGTTGAGCAAACGGCATATTGAACTAGCTTAATTATTTAAGACCGAAATATCTTTTTAGTGCTTGTGCGGTTTCTTTCTTGTACAGCGATCTTCGAGTCTCGAATTATTAATGCCGGGCTCATAATATCGCTACGGGTCCTCCCATTGCAAGCAAAACTGGGACTACGAGTAAGTCTGATCCTGCACTGGAAGGCGAAATGACAACCTCCAGCATTAGCCATCAGTGAAGCCCAAGCTTAGTATTGACTCTAATCCAACATTAACTAATATTGGTAGCAAGTACCTGTTCAACTGTTACTAGGCCAATTGCGATTATTTATTAAACCCTATTGAATTAAATCCAGTCAACCAGTGATTCGGACTTTCTTTCTCGAGCTTACCTCCGTTTATCCGCCACCTACACACATATATTCCATAAAAAGCCATGCCCGCGCTTACATCTGAATATCAATCGTTAACAGAGCAATCTGTTGCCGTCGCACCATTAGTGCTTCTCTCGGTAGTTGATCACTACAACAGAATTGCTAAGGACACCAAAAAGAGAGTCGTTGGTGTTCTTTTAGGTGAACAAGTTGGCAAGTCAGTTAAGGTTACAAACAGTTTTGCTATACCCTTCGAAGAAGACGAAAAAAACGCCGATGTCTGGTTCTTAGATCACAATTATATTGAATCTATGGGTGATATGTTTAAGAAGATCAGTGCTAGAGAAAAATTGATCGGATGGTATCACAGTGGACCCAAATTGAGGGCCTCGGATTTACAAATTAATGAATTATTCAAAAAATATACTCCTAATCCCTTACTTTTAATCGTCGATGTTCAACCCAAGGATATTGGTGTTCCCACTGATGCTTATTTCGCGGTTGAAGAAATTAAAGATGATGGTACTACTACCGACAGGACATTTATTCATGTCCCTTCATTGATTGAAGCAGCTGAAGCTGAAGAAATTGGTGTTGAACATTTACTAAGAGATGTCCGCGATGCTGCTGCCGGTAATCTTTCTATTAGAATTACTGAGCAATTACAATCATTGCAAGGCTTACATTCTAGATTAAGAGAAATTGCTAGATATTTACAAAACGTGCTTGATGGTAAGTTACCTGTTAATCATGTCATTTTGGGTAAGTTACAAGATGTTTTCAATTTACTACCTAATTTATCAGCCCCTACTACCAGTGAAGATCTTGGACAAGCTTCTTCCTTATCGAGCTCTAATGGCAGTAGTCATCACGAAAACGTGCTCTCAAAATCTTTTACTGTTAAAACTAATGACGAACTCATGATCGTCTACCTCAGTAGTTTGGTTAGAGCTATCATTGCTTTCCATAACTTGATTGAAAACAAAATTGAGAATAAGAAAGAATCTTTGTTAGAAGCTAAGAAATCAGCTGCGGATTCTACCGTTGATGAAATTTCTGTCGATAACCCTGAGGTTAAGGAAGAGAAGAAAGACGATAAGAAATAGATTTTATAATAAAAAGGTATTAGGTTTACTTTACTATCATATAATTTCGAGACAAATAAAGCTGCATTAAATTTCGCTGTTTAGCTTCCTGTTGTGGAATCAAGCATAGTAATGCTATTTTTTTTTTACCAACAATGATCCTGTCATTTTAGGCTAACATTCAGAAAAGGATTTCTGAAATTAAAAGATAAATAAGGAATAATAACAGTATTATAATTAGAAAATATAGAAAACAAAAAATAAACGAACAAAATATAGATCCATAAGAGGGTGATAAGGGGCATTAAAAACATGGTTTACGCACTCACGCTCACACTCACACTCAAACTCAAACTCACTCGCTAACCACTTAAACAAATATATACGTATCAAATAAAACCAAAAAGAGTCTCAAAACCTTTTCATCAATTTGACAACTTTTTTCTCTTTCATTTTGGCGTATTCATTCATGCTATGAAGGAAAACAAAATACACACTCGACAATAATTCACAAATAAGGAGATAATAAACATCAATAAATAATAAACATAGAATAATAAAGTTAAAGAGACATTAAGTCAGGACTTTAGTTCTTCACTCTTTGAAGAATTTTTTACTCTTAATCACTAAGATCTAATTTAGATATCAGTGGAAGCGGAACCTTCGGGGCAAGCGTTAGCAATGTGACCGGATTGCTTACAGTTGTAGCAGACACGGTCTTGAGCTTGAGAGCAGTCTCTGGAAAGATGACCGACGTTACCACAGTTGTAACACTTTTGGCCTTGAGTACAGTCTCTGCTTAAGTGACCGACACCACCACAGGAGAAACAGTTTTGAGCTCTAGCGGGGAAAGTACGGTTACCGTTAGCAGTGCAACCACGGGCGATGTGACCAGTCTTACCACACTTGTAACATTCAGCGCCACCACGGGGAGCGGAGGGAGCAGAGGGGGCAGGGTTGGTGGGGCAGTCACGGGAAATATGACCAGTTTCGCTACACTTGTAACAGGTCTTTTCCTTGGGGGCTTCTTGACAATCACGGGAGACGTGTCCATCGTTACCACAGTTATAACAGACGGGGTTACCGGCCTTGGGACAGGCACGGGCTTGGTGACCGGGTTCACCACCTATAAAGAGATAACACGAAAACGATTAGTTTGATTAAAATACCAAAAGGAAGAGAAAGAATTAATCATGATTATGTAGCTATCAGTATGAAAGAAAGAAAATTAAATGACCAAAAAAGACAGAGAAATAGTAAATCCAGATACACCCTTTTTTAAAGAAAAGGGCGCCGAGGAAGGTTTACCATTTGCCAATGAGGTTATCTTTATCTCCTTGTAATTTACATAACTAATAGCACAAGAAAGGGTTCTTAATTTCTATCAGCTGAGTATTTTCTCTCGTTAAAGCAGAAAAAACTTGAATTGCGGTATTGAAAAGCGCGATGGCGGCTTCCACTTCCCACTGAGAAACGCCACACAATCAGAAAAAAAAATATAACTGGATAATACGTACAGTTGTAACAGGGTCTACCGAAACGGGGTTGTTGGGGTTGTTCAGTGAAGGAGGGTTGTTCTTGGAATTCCATTTTAGCGATAAGTTGTTTGATTTCGAATGGTTAGATAGCGTGGATGTATTAGGGGAGAAATTAAAATAGGTATGCATAATTTTTTCTTGGGCTGGTGCACGCAACGTTTTGGCCCCTGCTGACTACAAGACACACGCGTGTACACTGTGTTTCATCAATTGGCTAATTATTTTGGTGTTTTCATGTTTCTTAAATTTATGATTTTATAGTCTTAAAGCTTTGGATTATACTACTTATTATATTTTTTTATCTTTGTATGTTTATTATTTGTCTATATGTCTATCAAAAAAGGAATTTAAACGCTACTTCTACCCATAGGCTCGAACGGAAAGCAAGCACTTACAACCGCCAAAAGAACAAATAAAGCTGCACAAATATAAATTGGCACTGATGTGGATGTATCAGCGTAGTAGCCAATGATAGGTGACATGATGGCCATGATTCTATTACAGGCCACCGCAATCCCGTTACCAGTGCCTCGATGATGAGCCGGTAGAACTTCTGGTGTATAAGCGTACAAGCAGCCGTAATAGATATTGATTGCACAAGCAGCAGCGCAAGAAACACCTAAATTTGCGGCCTGGGTTCTTACAGCTGTATATCCAAACATTAGAGCCATAGTGATTAGGGCACCTATCACCATAGTATATTTGCGGCCCAAAATAGGAACCTCCGACATAAAGCCAGCGATTATAGGCCCAGCACACCCAACGGCACTGGTGATAGCAGTGTTTCGCATACCGGTTTTTAGAGAACCGTCTCCTGATTCACTTCCACGGCTTTGTAGATAAACCGGAAGAAATACATAGAATAAGGGATACGCCATGCCAACCAAAGCCCAGGATACGAAATTTAGTGAAGCCGATAGACCTTGTTTTTTATTTCTGTACATTCCCTTAACATTATAGGCGAGGATCGAGAGAGAGAAATTACTCAACTTTTCCTTCCAAGATAGATGTTCTTGGCCAGGTTCCACAGTTTCACCGCATGCCTTTAGTTTTTCAAGTGTGAGGGAAAACGACCGACCAGAACTATTGGCCACAACTTGAAGCGTTTTGATAACTTCTTCGTCATCACCATTATATAACGAGTATTTGGGAGATTCAGCCAGTCGGATGATAGTAACACGAAGTATGGAAACAACCAAAACGCCAGCGCCCAAAGTGTACCAGGTATATCTCCAACCCATATTATCTTCCTTCAAGCAAACGCTAGCGCCAACGCAGGAGAAATTAGCTAAAAACGCCCATGCTACCAAAGCAGCAATTGCTTGACCAAGACCCCACCAGGCGGCCATTACTGTAAGTAAATATTGCTTATTAGAGGGGAGAAATTCAAGGAAAACGGTAGTGTCAAGGACTAAATTACCACCAGCACATATTCCCATCAAAGTAGTGAATGCACTCAATGCGATGTAATTAGGGGAAGCACCGGCACATATAGTCCAGATAGAAGCGGAGAATAATGATACATTAAAAGCAAATTTCCGGCCAATTATATCAGCACTGAACCCCCAAAAAATAGCACCAATTAACATGCCAATGAACATGGCAACGGTAATACCGGGGAAACTATAACCAAACTCTTTATTGACCTGGGTTTGAATCAAGGATGGGATAAGTGTGAATAACGAGTCAACAGCATAGCCCATCCCATTCAAACAAAAGAGTTTGGCATGATAGCGTGTGAACCCAATTTCATTAATGGCTTGATTAACTAAACGCATTTTGTGGTCTAGCACAGGATTAACGTTTGTTAGATCAATAATATTATGAACTGAGCCTGTAGATTCGGAGCTGTAATCATATTTTTCTGCGTCTAAGCCGTCGACAATTCCGGTCCGAGGCCATATTGTCTTGTTATCTCGTTCTAGGTCGATCATGATAGTTGTAATGGTTTGATTGCTTGTTTGCTTGTTTGATGTAGAAATCAAATACTAGTTTAGTTTTACCCTTCAAATACATAGTGAGCAGGATATCATCATTTTATACTTTTTTTTGTATACTTTTCCTGATCTGCATGCATGTTAGCCATCCTACTAGGGAGAGGTTGAGCCCCACATCGGGAGCGAACCGATTGAAATCATGGCTCGCGGGTCGTGAACACATGGCCCAGGGATTGGATGGATTTGCTTCTTCAAACAATCTCACTATTTTTAGTGTAACCAGGATATCTTTGAGTTGCTTCCAGATTTGAATCACATGTACCATTCATGGGTAGTTCAGCTAATCGGGATCTGATATGTACGTACGACTGGGTATAGGTACGTCACTTTCTCGGGATCGACGTTAATTACATGCCAAATCTCATACATTTTATCAGCCACCCTTTTTGGTTTATGCCCGTTCCAATCAGAGCATGAGGCAGTTAACGCCTTGATGTACTAAAATCTACTGATGTCGTGCTACACAGGCCATGTAGTAACGAGTGAGATCTCCGGTAAGTTCAACGGTTTAATTCTAACAATAGCGAATCAACTTATGGAAATAGCTTTAGATTAGCATTTTTTCGTAGTCGCTATACATGATTTTATGAAATCTGATTTTATTTTATAGTCGGTAACATCAGAAACTAAAAAAATGTGTACATTATTTTCTTTTCTCCAAACTCATAAATTTAAGACAAATCTTTTTGTTGATTGCTGACCGAGCTTTTTGTTGCTTTTGATATCGAGAATTTATAGTATATTCAATTTTCTATCCAAACATACAATGAATCCAAATACTCATTGTTGACCAAATTTCTATGAAGCTTTAATATTTCCACCCATTCAACTATTTTGAATCATCATTGCTTAGGAACTGATTAATTCAAGATGAATCTATACTGTTTACGCATCTTGTTCATTTTTATCAACTTTCTTGAACCTGTAAAATAAATACGTTTTTCTCTCATTTAAGTTTAATACTATTGTTTTTATATATGATACTATCATAGTACCCTTTACTTTTTGTAAAAATGGAAAATATTTATTTTTTTCTTTAGTAATTTGGATTATTCTTACGAAAATATGTATCATTAATGTAATAAATTTAACTTTAAAAAAACAAAAAAAATATATCAGACTAAAAACTATTTGATAATCATGGAACACTAATTAGACACCAAAAGTTTCAACATTTATTTTTAGTTATTCGATTAATTCTTTTTATTATCATTAGTTTTTGTGTATCTAAAAAGCAAAATAACATTACCCGGAAGTGAATTTTGATAATTACGCTGCAAAGTTTGAGGTACAGGTATATGATACTAAGAATTCGTGAAAAAGGCATTTATTAGCCAGAGAAAAAGAATATTTACATAGATAGATATACAAGGCAAACATAAAATAAAATAAGGAACATGAAAACTTGATATCTCGTTCATTTTTTAAAAAAACTGATAACCATTAAAAAGAAAAAAAAGTAAAGGAAGGCCGCACAGAAATAATAGTGGAGAAACTTAAAGACCTAGTGGTTTTGAACAAGGAAATATGTCCAACCATCTTGATCTTTCTAATCGATCAGCTTCTATTTTGAACGAAAAAAATGTATAAACGAGAAGATAATATTTCGTGAACCCAACCTTAAAGATTTGGGAAAACCGGTCTTTCATTTTTCTCCAATCCTCCTTCGCTGTATGAATAAAATACCCTTTCATATAATTCTTTTATTTATTATTGGCTATTTAAAGAAGTTCCTTGATTAAACTCCAAGCACCGGCAGCTGAAGCCATCAAACCGGAGGCGATAAACATGGGCTTAGCACCCTTGGTAGCTTTGAATAAGGCACCAGTAAGACCGCCAGCAGCAACAGAGTTGAAGATATCGTGTTCGCCTCTGTAGTAACCAATAACACTGTTAACAAGATTGTAACCAAGAGCTAAAACACCAGCAGAGTTACCGAGGAAAGGACCCCGCTTGGTGATGTTATTAAGAACTGTATTGATTCGGATTCTTGTGGGAGCACCAGCGGGAATAGCCTTAATACCTTCACCAAGACCATAAGAACCACCAAGAAATAAACCTGTAAGGTAAGCACCGCCGGTACCGTAACATAAATCATCGGTCCAACCTCTGGAGGGAATAACACCTTGAGCACCGGCAAGATCGGTAAGAGCTTCATCGTCGATATTAAGGTATTCAAGGGTATCAGTGAGACCAGCAAGGGGATGCAATTTACTTGTATCCATGGGGGTAGAAAGGAATGAAGAAACATCTTGAGCTGATGTAGGGTCGAAAGAGAAGGTTTGTTCCTTAACTTGCTCAGATTGTTGTTCCTTATTGGAATTACCACCAAAGAGCCATGACATTGTGAAGATAGTTTATATTATGTTATATGAGATTTGTGTGTGTATTTGGTGAATAAATTTCTCGCCTTTATTTCGAAATGGGAGAAATATTAATGTTTGAAACGTAAAATCGGTAGAATCGGAACACGATGCTATGTACAGAAGATCGAATTGAAAACTTGCCGAATATAAAAATAAATAACTTAAAAAACGATGATTAACAATCTAAGGTTAAAAATAGTAGATTAAAGCACTAAAAGATGTCGAATATCTTAATGAAGGTGATAGAGATATACAGATTAGTTATCCTGATGTGAAGGCAGCGGTGATCTAGCTAGTGCTGGCGAATGAATGACCCATATTAGGTTGAAAAATTCTAGTTAAAGACCGGGTAACAGGGGTATTTTCGCCCCCTCCCCTCCACGCCAAATTGCCCAAGCCAAGAGGTAATTCATGGGAAGCCCAAATGCTGCGTATTATAAATAGTCTAATTTTTTAAAAAGTGATTATGCGATCAAACATTATTGTGGTAACGAAAACTAAATACAAAATTTACATGCGCAAAATCTTGAAACTAAAAAACCGCAAAGAAAAGAAAAAAATAATTCTGTTTTAATATCCAGCAGCTAACCCTCTTTTTCTCCACCAATCACTAACACCGTAAATCAAACTAGTATCGCTATCTTTGTAAATACCATTCATAGCGGTCAAAGGACCCATCCACTCGATACCATGACCTTTAGATTCGAGGACTTTACCCATTGATATGGGCGCATTGTTCTCAATATACACAATTTCAGGTAAAAGCTGATGATGTATTCTGGGATAAGCGATGATCTCTAAAAGAGGCAGGTTATACAAGTATCTCCTGACAATAGCTTGAAATACCGAAGTAACTATTCTTGAGCCACCAGCTGCACCTATAACCATTTCGACCTCTCCATTGATGTTAGAAATAATAGTCGGAACAGTTGAACTAACAGGTCGCTTGTAAGGAGCCACAAAGTTATAAATGGATGGTCTCAATTCATAAGCATTATTCGTTTCGGGCAATGAAAAATCATCCATCTCCGAATTGAGGATTATACCAGTATTGGGGTCATGAATAAGTGCACCAAAATAAAGATTAACGGTAGTAGTCATAGAAACAGCCATACCATTCTCATCAATTATTGAGAAGTGAGCAGTACCATGAGGATCTTGTAACTCATAGACGGGATGATAGTCCTTCCAGGGTAAAGTACGATTATCAGAGATATTCATACGAACTTTATCGGCCCATTCAGTAGAATAGATTTCGGTAATACGATCTGAATTATCAGTATCGGTATTAGGATCACCTAACTCAGTACGCCCTGCTGAGAGCCATTTCATAGCTTCAACAAGTCGCTGCGTGGTAACATTACCAAAATCGCCATCCTCATAATCATCATTATCAAAGCCGTCCATGATATTGAGGCCTAGTAACAAAGCAGGACCTGAGGTGGGATTTCCCATAGTAAGCACTTCACGACCTTGAAAAGTTCCATTGAGAGGAGTTTCCAATTTAACATGATAATCATCAAAATCTTGAGCAGTCATAATCCCCCCAGTTTTTTGAATTTTCTTCACCAATGATTTGACAATCGGACCCTCAGGATCATAAAATATCGCTGATGAACCATTTCTAGCAATCATATCCATTGTTTGAGCATATTGAGGACGTCTGATAAGATCACCCACCTTGGCCAAACGTCGTTGATTACCATCCTCTACAAATAACCAAGACCAGTCATCGGGAGCTTGTTCAAAAACAGACGCAGATACAGAAATAGCGAAAGCCAAAGGTTCATCTACTATGAAACCTTTGTTATTCAACTCAATAACGGGCCGGATCAATTCATCCCATGAGAGTTTCCCACTTGAATATCTTTCAAAGGAAGAATAAAGTCCAGCCAATTCACCAGGGACACCTACGGCCAACCCACCCCATTGTGCTAATCGAGGATTATCATCGTACATATGTTTATGAACTAATCGCGGAGCGGCTTCCCTAAAGTTGAATCCGAGCGAGGTGCCATTTGGATGACGCACTAACATAAACCCACCACCACCGAGACCTGATGAAAAACTATTAACGGAACCAATACATAAAGCAGTGGTAATAGCAGCATCAACTGCTGAGCCTCCTCGTTTAAGGATTGAGACTGCCAATTCAGAGCAATAAGGAACATCGCACGCCACCACAGCATTTTCCACAATCACTTGCTTATTAGGATCCGGATTCATATCCGCATCACCCCGATATGCATGCAAATGATCATCGAGTCTATTCGATATATTGAAAAAAGAGTCGGTTCCAACTGATAATAAAATATCCAATGAATTCGTAAATCCTGGATGAAATCCCGAACAAGAGGGCTTGAAGGCTGTCAAAAGTATTATACCACTAATGAAAATGGAAGCAACAATGCTAATAAGTCGCTTTTTAGTCGAAGGCAAATGAGCCTTTTCCGAATTCACCGCATCCACTGATGCCTGGACTTTTTCATTGAAAGATTCCGATCCTTGCAGAGACTGATATTTTAATGACATGGCTTATCAGTATGGGATGAGAGCAAACCACCAAAATGTAAATAAAAGAAGTCTTTCAATTAAAGAGAGTGACCAAAAGAATAAAGGAAGAAAATGCAAAGAGGATAGCTTATTATAGAAATTAAAGAAGTTCTGGCCCTTTGATGCTTAATTCACAGAGGCGGATTGATTGATAATAATTAGTAGTACCGCGATAAGGATAGCACATGTGTTGCCAGGACAACCACCCAATGGCCACTGACCGAATTTCGGCGAGGAGATGAACAACTCCCAACTCCCAAATTCTCAGGCATTGGGAATAACTCCCCATAGTTAACGAGGTAAGATTAAAACGACCCCGAAATTTTCCCCAAAACCCCGTGCTGCATTTTTGAGGGGGCCGAATATTTGAGAACGCCCACCCCATAGTTAAGCCACGAAAAGCCCGAGCAACTTTGATGAGATTCATTGATGCTGGGAATTTATATTGATTGACTAAAATATTAGCGGATATGACAGCACCACGCGGTAACTTGGAGACCCAATGAAACGCTACCATCAACGCGCCATCAATAGACCCCCCCTTAATGGATACTGTTATAAATACAGCATACCCCCGCTAATTGTAATAAATTCTCTTCCTTTTCTCTTTCTATATATTGACAATATAATTCACTAACTGAATAATACTTTCAATTTTTTTAATACTAATCAACTAATAATATACAATGTCAGGGTATGTTTGATTACTTCAATTTATCACTATCACTATTGTTTTATTTAACCCGTTCGCACAATTGTCATTTTAATAGATGGCTATGTTAATTTGCCACACCCTTCTCGGCTATCAATACTGATAAGGTTTTGACGGGAGGGATTGAGTTTGGGGAGCATACATGAACATTGGGAGAAAACAATGCGCGGACGATATGCGGATATATACGGTGAAACAAACACGAACACAAGGCATATACTAACATATTTTAATTATACAGTCGTGGTAAAGGTGGTAAAGGTTTAGGTAAAGGTGGTGCCAAGCGTCACAGAAAGATTTTGCGTGACAATATCCAAGGTATCACCAAGCCCGCTATCAGACGTCTTGCTAGAAGAGGTGGTGTGAAGCGTATTTCCGCTCTCATCTACGAAGAAACCCGTGGTGTCCTTAAGTCATTCCTTGAATCCGTCATTCGTGACGCCGTTACTTACACTGAACACGCTAAGAGAAAGACCGTTACTTCTCTTGATGTTGTCTACGCTCTTAAGAGACAAGGCAGAACTCTTTACGGTTTTGGTGGTTAAATTTGTCGAGCAGCATATTTATCTTTTTGTTTTATTTGCATTAGTCGGTCGCTGATTGTCAAATGATTCCATCAATTGTATTTATTTCTTAGCTTTACTTTTATTTATTTTCTGGGTTTGGGTGTTTTCTACATATATAATAATGTATTATTTTTCATATTTTATATTTTATATTTCCGTTAATTGTGTTTAATTTGTTATTCTAAGGTCTCAGTTTGCTTTTGCTATGGCTATAATTTCAGCCACTGTGATTCAAAAATGTCGGATTTTGTAATACAGCCACAAGCTGTAATAGCTGAGAATAATAAAGGCTCTTATCGTTCTCAGAGTGCTGCGTATGATGGCATTGGCGTACACCCTCAGACGGCCGGTAATTACCGGAGCCATAGAACACCTCGGGTTTGAGGATCGATTGCATAACACGCGCAGGCAGCCATATCGCCCAAGGGCCTGCGGCGGGATTTGTTGGGTGCAGCGCGGATTTGTTGGATTACGGTTACCCGGGTGGCCCAACACCGTCAACACCGTCAACACCGTCTACATCGCTTGATTTAATCTTACTCCAGGACTAAAGTAAGCGCCGACAAACCTTATAGTGGACACGCACGAAACTAGTGGCCGCTTGATCCGCTTACCTACGCACGCTTGTACACTATTGGGGGACCCTCAATTCCTATTCTTGTAGCCCTGATCCGCCGGGGCCTTTTTTATTGGCGGCCCATACGTGGCCGTTATCCTTTATATTGCACCGACCTCCCCCCTACCGTCTTTACCATTCTGCTGTTTAATCCTCCACTCCACTCGCGCTTGTTGAATCCATCCCTCTCCAACCTCAGCTCAGCTTGTCGGTTATTTCAACGTCCCACGCCTCTAATCCCTCTTCTCTTATCCGGTCGACCTGGTTTAGTATCTCCCGCTGTATCCTTGTCGTCTTGTACCCCGAAAAGCCTCTACTCTATCTTCCATAGATCCTCGCTTCTTCGCCCCAGTAATCGGAACACGCCTATTTATTCGAATATTCCTTATTCCTCGACTCCGCTTAACTCTTATCTTGATCCCGCTGCGCAGTCTCTAACGTAAGTTGTATTAGCTTGTTTTTGTAGACTTTTTGTGAACCTTTTGCGAGATTTCCTTAGTTATACTGAAATAATCGTTCAATCTCAAGTACAAACCGTCTACAGTATTTATTATCCTTGCGCTATAGTCCAATTGAATATTTACATCAAAATATTGATTTGCCATTTTTCTGGGGTTGGATCATCGGCCTTGATCTCGCTTGGGGCTTATGTATGCATCTGCTGCCCCCCAAATGTTGGGTGGTGCTGCCGCGCGCGCATTAAAACTTTCTCCCTATATACTAACCATATCTACTTTTCCCAGTTTCTATCTTCCCAGATCCCAAACTCGACCAAATTATCGAATTGAATCAACCTCCCTAAATTTCAATTCGTCAATTTTTTCAACCTTTCGCGAATATAGATCAAATTTCTCTAATACTTCATTATCAGTAATTTCTTCCTATAGAAAGCTATATTCCACCATGGCTTCTGGCGCATCCACACCACAAATCCATGATGCCACTTCATCATTGGATAAGCACCCCCATGACAAATTACCTTCACATTTCTTAGGTCTCAATTCAGTAACCGCTGCTCAACCTTCTGCTGTTAAGGACTTTGTTCAATCTCACGAAGGTCACACTGTCATCTCTTCGGTAAGTATTTTCTTCCTCCTCTCCCCCCCACTTCACTCCACGCTAGCTTTCTGTTGGGGACTGTGCTCCCCCCGCGCTAAGAAAAGTCAACGGCCGTTTAGTCAGCATACCGAGCCTCTCTCGAATCAAAACGGCCGCGATTATTTTATCAAAAACCATGTGAATAAATTCAAAAATGATAACGTCAAATATTAACTAATTTCTTCTTTTCTTTTAGGTTCTTATCGCTAATAACGGTATTGCTGCCGTTAAGGAAATCCGTTCAGTGAGAAAATGGGCCTACGAAACTTTCGGTGATGAAAAGGCTATTTCCTTCACCGTTATGGCTACTCCTGAAGATCTTGAAGCTAATGCTGAATACATCCGTATGGCTGATCAATACGTTGAAGTCCCCGGTGGTACCAATAATAATAATTACGCCAATGTTGAACTTATTGTCGATATTGCCGAAAGAACCGATGTGCATGCCGTTTGGGCCGGTTGGGGTCACGCTTCCGAAAACCCCCTTTTACCTGAAAGTCTTGCTGCCTCCCATAAGAAGATTGTCTTCATTGGTCCTCCCGGTTCCGCTATGAGATCGCTTGGTGATAAGATTTCCTCTACTATCGTTGCTCAACATGCTAAAGTCCCCTGTATCCCCTGGTCAGGTACCGGCGTTGATCAAGTCGTTCTCGATGAAGAGACCGGCTTAGTTTCCGTCGCTGAGGATGTTTATTCCCAAGGCTGTTGTTCATCTCCCGAAGATGGTCTTGAAAAGGCCAAGAAGATTGGTTTCCCCGTTATGATTAAGGCCTCTGAAGGTGGTGGTGGTAAGGGTATCAGAAAGGTCGACAGTGAAGACAATTTCATTGCTTTATACCACCAAGTCGTCGGCGAAGTTCCCGGTTCCCCTGTTTTCATTATGCAATTAGCCGGTAACGCCCGTCATTTAGAAGTTCAACTTCTTGCTGATCAATATGGTAATAATATCTCTTTATTCGGCCGTGATTGTTCCGTTCAAAGACGTCATCAAAAGATTATTGAAGAAGCACCTGTCACAATCGCTAAGCCTGATACCTTTGCTGCTATGGAAAATGCTGCGGTTAGACTTGGTAAACTTGTTGGTTACGTTTCTGCCGGTACCGTCGAATACCTTTACTCCCATCTTGAAGATAAGTTTTATTTCCTTGAATTAAACCCCCGTCTTCAAGTCGAACATCCTACCACTGAAATGGCTACTGGTGTCAATTTACCCGCTGCCCAACTTCAAATTGCTATGGGTATTCCTCTTCACCGTATCAGAGATATTCGTCTCTTCTACGGTGTTGATCCTCACACTTCTACTTCTATTGATTTTGAATTCTCTACTGAAGAATCTCTTAAGACCCAAAGAAAGCCTGTCCCCAGAGGTCACACTACTGCTTGTAGAATTACCTCTGAAGATCCCGGTGAGGGTTTCAAGCCTTCTTCTGGTACTATGCATGAACTTAACTTCAGATCCAGTTCTAACGTTTGGGGCTACTTCTCAGTTGGTAACCAAGGTGGTATTCATTCCTTCTCCGATTCTCAATTCGGTCACATTTTCGCCTTCGGTGAAAATAGATCTGCTTCCAGAAAGCACATGGTTGTCGCTCTTAAGGAACTTTCTATTCGTGGTGATTTCAGAACTACTGTTGAATATTTGATTAAGTTACTTGAAACTCCTGATTTCGAAGATAATACCATCACCACTGGATGGTTAGATGAGTTAATCTCCAAGAAGTTAACCGCTGAACGTCCTGATCAATTCCTTGCCGTTATTTGTGGCGCTGTTACCAAGGCTCACATTGCTAGTGAACAAAAGTTCAACGAATATAGAACTTCCTTAGAAAAAGGTCAAGTTGGCTCTAAGGATCTCCTTAAGACCCTTTACCCCGTTGACTTCATTTACGAGGGTGAAAGGTACAAGTTCACTGCTACTAGATCTTCTCTTGAGTCTTACACTTTATTTATTAACGGTTCCAAGGTCGAAGTTGGTGTTCGTAGTCTTAACGATGGTGGCCTTCTCTGCTCTATCGACGGTAAGTCACACAACGTATACTGGAAGGAAGAAGTTGGTGCCACTCGTTTATCAGTTGATTCTAAGACTTGTCTTCTAGAAATCGAAAACGATCCTACTCAACTTCGTACTCCCTCCCCCGGTAAGCTTGTTAAGTACCTTCTCGAAGATGGTGAACATATCAAGGCCGGTCAACCCTATGCTGAAGTTGAAGTCATGAAGATGTACATGCCTCTTCTTGCTCAAGAAGATGGTATCGTTCAACCTATCTTGCAACCCGGTGCTACCCTTAAGGCTGGTGATATCATTGGCATCTTAGCTCTTGATGATCCCTCCAAGGTTAAGCATGCTACCCCTTTCATTGGTCAATTACCTGAGTTTGGTACTCCTGTTGTTGCTGGTTCCAAATCTTCCCAAAGATTCTCTCATTTACTTAAAACTTTGAAGAATATTGTCGCCGGTTTCGATAACCAAATTACCCTTAATGCCACCCTTAAGGAACTCATTGAAGTTTTGAGAAACCCTGATTTACCTTACGGCGAATGGAAGGAACAAGCATCTGCCCTTCACAGCAGACTTCCTATGAAGCTTGACTCTCAACTTTCTTCCATTGTTGAAAAGGCCAAGACTAGAAACACTGAATTCCCCTCCAGACAAATTCTCGTTGCCATCCAAAAGTTTGCTCCTACTCCTGCTTCTGACTTGACCATTTTCAACCAAACCGTTGAACCCCTTGTTACTATCGCTTCTAGATACGCCAACGGTCTTATTGCTCATGAATTTGGTGTTTTCACTGAATTGTTGCAAGATTACTACAATGTTGAAAGCCTCTTCGCTGGCCACAATATACGTGAAGAAGATATTATCCTCAAACTTCGTGATGAAAATAAGGATGATTTAGTTAAGGTCGTTTCCATTGCTTTATCTCACGCTAGGGTCGCTGCTAAGAATAACCTTATTCTTGCCATTTTTGCTGAATTCTCCCCCGGTAATAATCCCCATGTTGCCAAGTACTTAAGAAATATTCTGAAGGATATCGCTGAATTAGATTCTCGTGCTATCTCCAAGGTCACCCTTAGGGCTCGTGCCATTCTTATTCAATGCGCTTTGCCTTCTCTTAAGGAACGTACTGATCAACTTGAACACATTCTTCGTTCATCCGTCGTCGAGAGCCGTTACGGTGAAACTGGTAATGACCATCGTACCCCCAACGTTGAAACCTTAAAGGAAGTTATTGACTCCAAGTTCCTCGTCTTTGACGTTTTAGCTCAATTCTTCTCTCACGATGATTCTTGGATTATTCTTGCTGCCCTTGAAGTTTACGTTCGTCGTTCTTGTCGCGCTTACTCCGTTGATGGCTTAAAGTACCACAACGACGCTGGTCTTCCCGCTATCAGCTGGAACTTCAGACTCCCTTCTTCCGCCACTTACACTGCCGCTGACCGTATGGGTAGTGACGATAAGGAATCCCCCATGTCCAGAGCCCTTTCTGTTTCTGATCTTTCTTTTGTTGCTGGTAAGAATGAATCAGAACCCACGCGTGCCGGTGTTATCATCCCCATGTCTCACATGGACGAGGCTGATGAAGTCATTAACAGAGCTTTAGAATATTTCCCCAGAAGTTCTGGTGGTTTATCCCTCAATGTTCTTCGCAACCCTGCTGCTGCCTCAAGAGTTCCTGCCTCTGTTGCCAAGCCTGCTGATTCCAAGATCCTTACTAATGTTTTAAGTATCATGGTTGCCTTCTCTGAAGAATACGAAGATGATGCCGTTAAGATGTCCAAGATTCAAGACATTATTGATGAATACAGAGAAGAATTCTTAGCTTGTCAAATCAGAAGAGTTACCTTCTCCTTTGCTTCCAACGATGGTACTTACCCCAAGTACTACACTTTCAGAGGCCCTGACTTCTTAGAAGACCAAACCATCAGACACATTGAACCTGCTCTTGCTTATCAATTAGAACTCGGAAGACTTTGTAACTTCGATTACAAGCCTGTTTTCACTGATAACCGTAACGTCCACGTTTACGAAGCTGTTGGTAAGAATGCTCCTAGTGATAAGAGATTCTTCACCAGAGGTATTGTACGTCCTGGTGCTCTGAATGATGATATTCCCACTTCTGAATATTTGATTTCTGAAACCGACAGATTGATGTCCGATATTCTTGATGCTCTTGAGGTTATTGGTACTGCTAATTCTGATCTTAATCACATTTTTATCAATTTTTCTGCCGTCTTCAATGTCACCCCCGAAGATGTTGAAACTGCTCTTGGTGGTTTCTTGGAAAGATTCGGTAGAAGGTTATGGAGACTCCGTGTCACCGGTGCTGAAATCCGTATTATGATTAACGACCCTGCTACTGGTAATGCTTTCCCCCTCCGTGCTATGATCAACAATGTTTCTGGTTACGTTGTCAAGTGTGACTTATACGCTGAAGTTCGTAATGAACGTAATGAATGGATTTTCAAGTCTCTTGATAAGCCCGGTAGCATGCATCTTCGCCCTGTTAACATTCCTTACCCAACTAAGGAATGGCTTCAACCTAAGCGTTACAAGGCTCATTTAATTGGTACAACTTATTGTTACGATTTCCCTGAACTTTTCAAGCAAGCCATTGAAGCCAGTTGGACTAAGTCTACTTTACGCAGTAAGATGCCTGAAGATTTCTTTGCTGCTAAGGAATTGATCCTTGATAACACTGATACTCTTCAAGAATTATCTCGTGAACCTGGTGCCAATGATATTGGTATGGTCGGTTGGGTTGTTACTGCTAAGACTCCTGAATACCCCCGTGGTAGAAAGATTGTCATTGTTGCTAACGATATTACTTTTAAGATTGGCTCCTTCGGTCCCCGTGAAGATTTCTTCTTCAATAAGGTTACCGAATTTGCTAGACAATTAGGTGTCCCCAGAATTTATCTTTCTGCTAACTCTGGTGCCCGTATTGGTGTTGCTGATGAACTTATTAAGTTATTCTCAGTTGCCTGGAATGATCCTTCCAAGCCTGAAAAAGGTTTCAAGTACCTTTATCTTACTCCTGAAGTTAAACAACAATTAGATGAATCAGAACAAAAGACCGTCATTACCGAAAAGATTGTTGAAGAAGGGGAAGTTCGTTATAGAATTGAAACCGTTATTGGTGCTGAAGATGGTCTTGGTGTTGAATGTCTTAGAGGTTCTGGTCTCATTGCTGGAGCCACCTCGCGTGCCTACAAGGATATTTTCACTATTACCTTAGTTACCTGTAGATCTGTCGGTATTGGTGCTTACCTTGTTAGATTAGGTCAAAGAGCTATTCAAATCGAAGGTCAACCCATTATTCTTACTGGCGCCCCCGCTATTAACAAGCTTTTAGGTCGTGAAGTTTACTCATCTAACCTTCAATTAGGTGGTACTCAAATCATGTACAACAATGGTGTTTCTCATCTTATTGCTAGTGATGATTTTGCTGGTGTTCAACAAATAATTGATTGGCTATCTTACGTCCCTGCCGCTAGAAATATGCCCGTTCCTATCCTTGAATCTACTGATTCTTGGGATCGTGAAGTTCAATACACTCCTATCAAGAGTGAACCTTATGATGTTAGATGGATGATTGCTGGTAAGGAATCTGAAGATGGATTTGAGTCTGGTCTCTTTGATAAGGGTTCATTCCGTGAAACTCTTGCCGGCTGGGCTAAGGGTGTTGTCGTTGGTCGTGCCAGATTAGGCGGTATCCCCTTTGGTGTCATTGGTGTAGAAACCAGATCTGTGGAAAACGTTATTCCTGCTGATCCTGCTAACGCTGATTCTACTGAAACGGTTATTCAAGAGGCTGGTCAAGTTTGGTACCCTAACTCAGCCTTCAAGACCGCTCAAGCTATCAACGATTTCAACTACGGTGAAAACTTACCCTTAATGATCCTTGCTAACTGGAGAGGTTTCTCCGGTGGTCAACGTGATATGTACAATGAAGTTCTTAAGTTTGGTTCATTCATTGTTGATGCCCTTGTTGATTACAAGCAACCTATCTTAACTTACATCCCCCCTACTGGTGAATTACGTGGCGGTTCTTGGGTAGTCGTTGATCCCACCATTAACGCTGACATGATTGAAATGTACGCTGATGAAGAATCTCGTGGTGGTGTTCTTGAACCTGAAGGTATGGTCGGTATTAAGTACAGACGTGATAAATTACTCGATACCATGGGCCGTCTTGATCGTACTTACGCCAGTCTTAAACAACAATTAGAAATCCCTGAATTATCATCAGAAGATGCTAGTGATATCAGAGTTAAGTTAGCTGAGCGTGAAAAGGTCTTATTACCTATTTACTCACAAATTAGTGTTCAATTCGCTGATCTTCATGATCGTGCCGGTAGAATGCTCGAAAAGGGTTGTGTTAGAAAGGTTCTTCAATGGACTGAATCGAGAAGATTCTTCTTCTGGCGTATTCGTAGACGTCTTAATGAAGAATACCTCATTAAGAAAATTCATGAAGCTTTACCTCTTTCTACTAGACTAGAAAGAATGGCTAGACTCAAGTCTTGGTTATCTAATGAATTAAATCAAGAAGATGATCAACAAGTTGCCCATTGGATCGAAGAACAACAATCAGTTCTTTCTGCCAATATTGATGGTTTGAGGAATGATGCCGCTGTTCAAAGTATTCTTTCTCTTGTGAGAAATAACAAGGAAGGTGCTATTGAAGGTATTAAGGAAGCTTTAAAGAACCTTAGTGTCACTGACAAGGAATCACTTTTAAAGTCGTTATAGGTAATTAGCATCGTGGGAGCTGGTTAAAGGGTAACCTTGGCTTGTTTTAAACGAACTTATTCTTAATTCGTCTCAATTCTTTATTTCTCGAATCTCAAAACGCTTCGGCATTTGAGTACTATTATTATTATTATTATTATTTTTATCATTGCATCTATTTTTCGTCATGTAAAAAGTTTATCGCTATTCAGTGGACTTAAAAGTTATTATTCTCTTGTGACTACTGTTTTATATTTAGTTGATTGGGAGAACAATTAAATATAGTGATGTGATGCATCATAGACCGATTTAAATTTTTGTTATTTTTCATATATATTTAGGTGCTTATTTTTCATTTGTTTGTCTTTTTTAATTCAATTTTTTATCTTAAATTATCTGGTATTCAATTCTTATTGCATTTAAGGGTGTGCGACCAGTTGGCGAAAACCAATGGCAAATAAGAATTAATGTAATTCGAACTTACAATGTCTTGGAAGATGGTTTTTTATAAAATTCAATCTCTATTTTTCATCCTACTACCAGCGCTCATTTGAACGTCGCATAACAGATTATAACTCGAGTTCAAGCTCAATGGTACTAATGATTGTTAGTATATATTTCCCTCAGATACTTTATCAGAGGTGGTTGAAGAGTTCTAGAATATGAGAATAGTTTACGTCATGGCTACTGCATTCAATGAAATATATATGCCGACCACACGCTTTACAAGTATATCGTTATAAAACCAACAGACTGCACTCACTGAAAAGTGATTTACGCAAGCGAATCAATACTCTACGTAACGCGTCATTATTGGTATCACGATTTTTGTCTCAGAAGGTATTACACTAAATAAGATTTTTTGGCTATTATGTAATCGGGTAATCATTGTTACAACTAGCGATAGATAGGGAACTCCTGCATATATAATAAGTGGCACCGCACGAGATAATAGGGAACTCCATTCAGGTATGTGATAACTGGCTTCCCGAAAGCAAATCAAGCGCACCCTCCTCAATTGAACTCTGATTGGGGCCGATTAATGGGAAATGATATTGAGGGCAGCTACCGCTGACCAGGTCCAACCAAACTGAGTTGCCAGGGCACAGCCGGGGTTCACACGTGAGCATTGAGGTTCGGCGCATGACCGTTGGGCATCTCACCGCCGCAGACGGCGGGAAAGGGGGGCATGCGTAAGATGCGGCTGATTGCACATGGGATTGATTCATTTCAGGTTTCGGTCAGCCAATTACAAATTTTGCAATCAAAGGTCGCCATCCCCTTAACAAGGGGTCCCGCGGACATCCGGGACTGATAGATAACACTGCGTCTCAATGGGTCTGGGTGTAAGAGTAGCTTGCGAGTCCCGGCGCTGGACAGCGCAGCGCAATTGAGGTTCAATGCAGGACCGTGCTCTGCGAATGGCTGGGGTCGGACTCAATGTCCTCAATTGCCGACATTACACCTTATCACCGATAACCTCAGGCGGCCGCTGGACAATAGTGGAGTCGCGGCAGCGATCTGACCGGAGTAGAATATATGCGTTCTGGGCCTCCCGCCGCATGTCAATTGCCAATTTATGTGCGGCTGTCTCATATCTGGGCCCGTGATGCAAAATGCAAAGGGAGTGAAAAAGTGAAAAAATAGACTAAAGCCGCCTAATGGGGAAAAAAAGAAACGATAAGCCATCCCAAAAAAGTAATGAAACAAGACAAATAGGTAGAAAAGTGGAAAAATTCAATTGAGTCTGGCAGATGTTCAATTGAGGCTCAATTAAAGTGAAAAAATGCAAAAATGCACAATCTCATGCTCGATATCCATATATATATTTGCTATCGCTCGCTCCCTGGCGCAGCCTGCCCTCAACCTTCAACTATTTTTTTTCTTATCTTTCACTACCCCTATTATCTTTCTTTATCGCACTCATTCGGACCTTATCTGACTACTTCATTCAATCTTCCCGCGTCTCGATCTATCCCACCGTCCCCCACCAATTGAATTTACCCTTGCACCTGACATCCCAACCCCGAACAGCTACAAATCTGGCTTGCATCAAAACAGAATATACATACACTCGCCGTACCATCCCTGCCATTTGCTAATTAACAGTATACAGGTACACCTTCATATAATATCCTATCATGGCTTATCCTACTTTAGTGCCTCTATTATCACGCCCATCTTCAGCCACTGCCAATTCGTCTAATAACCACTCCTCCAACAGCGCCAATATGCCCCACAAATCCTATCCTAACAACGCTCTCGCTGGTGGTCACCATTTGGCTCACGCCACTATGATGATGAACCATTCAAATAACACCCCACGATCGGCTGCCCCAGTTCGGTCCACTACGCCGATCTCTTTAGTGTCCATGCTCTCACCCCCGCTATCCCCTTACTCAAAGGTAATCCCGGTGAGTTCTCCTACACCCAACTTTTCACCTCTTGATCCTATACTATTCCCCCGCTCTGAGACGGGTGATAACTCTCTCTCGCCGGCAATGAGAAAATCCAATTCGGCCATAAACTCTATTCAAGATGAAGTCGTCCAACTGCCTCATCCTGTATTAGCTAGCAAACGTCCCATACCGGTTGAAATGGATGCTACAGATTACAACTGCAAGCGATCTAAAGTTGATAAATACTATTTAGACTCGTTCGATCTCACACCGGCCTTTTCATCCAACACTAATTTCCGTTGCACTGCTTGGGATGGTCTTTCCACATTAGCTTCAGCGGCTTCATATTCACGCCGTGAACGCAACTTCTTGAATCATTACGGGCCTCGTAAGCCTCAATCATCAGTCTCGAACTCTTCTTCTTCATCTTCAGCTGCCAATACCAGACGTGCCAATTCTTACCGATTTATGGTGTCTACTACGCCTCGGGTCCGTAATACGCCTACCAACTCGGACGCCGAGTACGTACCAGCGGTTACTCGATCCCGCAAGCGCCAACCTGAGGGTAAGGACACTCCTGCTCGTGTTAGAACCCCCACTGTTGCTGCTAGTCACCAATCTGGACCCTATGGTGTTCATTCATCATATGCCGCCTTGGTGCCCTCCACTCCTCGACCTATCAGTACTACCTCGCGATCCTCCACGCCCAAGCCTCGACGCACCGCCACAGCTCCTTCAAAAGTTCATGAATCCACCTACGCTTCCCTGCCAGATTTCTCTCCTGCGTTGTCCTCTTTACCTCCTGGTAAACCGCTCAAGGCTGATTGGAAGGGTCAACCAATGGATTTATCCACTGATCCTTTGGTTGATCAATTGCACCCGGCTGAAATTTACCTTGCCTCCTGCCTAAGATTATCTTGCGAGCTTTACTTGGATTCCAAACGTCGTTTATTTGCTGAAAAGGTACATAGACTCAAACAGGGTCTTCCTTTCCGTCGTACTGACGCTCAAAAGGCTTGCAGAATTGACGTCAATAAGGCTAGTCGTTTATTCGTGGCTTACGAAAAGGTCGCTTGGTTAGACGATAAATTGTTCAAAAAATTCTGTTAAATCGTCTCTCTCAAAAGCAAAATTGGATTTTTCTCTCCTCTTCATTCCCCTTGCATTTACACTTTGATATCGGGTTCAAAATTCTTTTTCTTCCTCTACACCATTACTCTTTGCATTATTATACTGGTTTTCGTTTTCTTCATTCTTCGGTTTTTTCTTTTCTTTTCTCTTCGGGTTCATTTTATTTCTGGTTTTCTTTTATCTTATTTGGGTTTTAATTTTTAATTTTTTATTTGGGTTCTCATCTTTATCTTATGTGTTTTAGATACTTTGCTTTTTATGTGTATTTTTATTGGGTAAAAAAATTCTCTTTTCAGTTCAATGAATTGTAGTTAATATATTTTAAAATTTTAAACAAAATTTACAATTTCTTTTTGTTACAAAACTTTAACTCTTTCTGAAAAAAAAACACTACAAAAGGTTACACGGATGGTCGGAAACTTCGAACTGTAAACTGTGAATTGTAAACAGTAAACCGCAAAGTAAAAAGCCAGTTAATTATTTCACAAGAAAAAATTTATATTACAGCTAAAAGCATACAACAAAAAAAGTACAGGAGAAAATAATGAAACATAAACAAGGGGCAACAAAAAAGGATATGAAAGAGCGTAGATTGGAAAAACACCAAAAAGGCTATATAAATTCAGATAATTTAACCTTCGTTATCACTGGCGGCAACCTCATCAGCATCTTCATCTTCATCGATGGCGAGTCTGGGTTGTCTAAGGTTACTAATATTAGATCTTTCAGTAATACCTCTAGCAGTGACAAAATCGAAGATGGGATCACCCTTGAAACTATCAATGAACGCGAAGAAACCGTGGAAAACGTTCTCCTTAGCTTCTTCGTAGTAAATCTTATCGTAAATATTCTTCATCTTGAAAGCATCAATTTGTTCCTTCCAAGCTTCAAAATTAACGGGGTTGTAACCGAAAGTTTCTAATTTACTGTTGTAACCGTTGTAAACGGGTTGTTCTAATAAAAGACCCAAACTCGGAGCCTTAGGAATATTAATTCTAGTTTGCTTGAAGGCTTCGTTGATTCTTTCAAGAGGACAACCGGCACGAACAATGAGAGCAACCATGGCAACCATCTTTCTGATTTGATGCAACATAAATGATTGACCATGAATCTTGACCGATAACCATTCAGTACCTTCAATAAGGAAGGGTTCAGAGACGGTAAGTGTCTTCATATGTCTGAGGGCACTGGGATCCTTGAAATCCTTACCAACGGTAAAATTGTGGAAATTGTGACTACCTTCATAAACACGGAAACCAGAACGAATTAATTCTAATCTTTCAGGAGAAATACGGTACTCACGTCTGATCCTGTTACCAATAATCTTAATTTGCTTAAGAGCAGAAACGGGTCTACCACTGATTTCTAGTTCTTCTTCAGCATTAGTTTCTTCAACCACAGCAGCAGGAGCAGCTTCGACAACGGTAGCAGCTTCAGTAACGGAAACTTCAGTAGATTCAGCAACAGGAGCTTCACCTGATTCAGCAGCGGCAGCAGCATCAGCAGCCTTCTTCGCCTTAGCCTTAATATTGGCTTCAGCTTCGGCCTTGGAAGCTTCTTCATAAGCTCTGGCAATATCTTCTTCACTGAAACCAGCTTCTTCAACAGAAGCATAGTAATCCTTCCAGAACTTGACACCCTCGGGATCATTTCTAGTTACACCGGGGTTTTCTTCACTGGCTAGCTTAATTCTTTCAGCCAAGTGACTGGTAGGGCTAGGCGGCAAGAAAGAATAACTAGGAATAAGATATTCGTAAACTCTAGAGTCACACATCTTACGACATTCAAAACTCTTGTTGGTACGGTTAATACCCCAAACTCTAATAGTTTCCGGTAAGAAGGAGTTAATTCTTTCAACAACGTTTTCACCTTCCATAATCAATTTCAGGGATACAACATTACCAGCGGCGTGGACGCCCTTGTCAGTTCTAGCAGCTCTCATAAAGGCAACCTTTTTTTGATCTAAAGCATTGTCCTTAGAAACTGTGTCAGCCTTAACGAAGGCATCGAAAAGATCACCTTCAATTGTCTTCTGGGGAGGGTTAACTTGCATGCCATGGTAACCAGTACCACAGTAACCAATCATAACAGCAACCTTCTTCTTAGGTCTTCTGGCTTCCTTTTCAGCATTGGGATCAGCATTAGGATTAGGTCTTTCGATTCTGCCGTTGTTAAAGCGAGTGTCTCTATAATGAGTTAGTATTAATAATTTCAAATATATTCCTAAAAGCATATGGTTCACTTACCTTTTGTTGTCAGTCGGGCCCTGATATTCCTTTCTCTTTCTCTTTTGACTCTGGTTATCATTGGTTCTGGGTCTGTTCCAGTTACCTTTACCTCTCTTATTGTCATAACGCTCCTTTGAGTTACCATTGCCGGTAGACGCATTAGCGTCAGCGACTTGAGCCTTAGGGGCATCATCGGTGGTGACAGCTGCAACAGGTACGGGGATGGGCTGAGTGTTTTCAGATGACATTTTACTTCGAAATTGAAAGGGAAAAGGAAAGAATGGGCTCGCAAGTTCCAAAGATCTATGATTGGGATCTATAATCTCACTTTTTCTCACTTTTTTCATTTTTCCCAAATTTCTCAGAGCCGCAGGATCATATCCTGAGAAAATGCCATCGAGTTACCCGACAGAGAATTGCTGGGAGTTAGCAGTGAAAAACTGAAAAAATAAAAAATAAAATAGAAAAACGAAAAATAATAAACCGGAACCAATTTGATTTGAGACCTTATACCGTCCATATAACAAATCACCAAAATGAGACCTTTAACAGAAGAAGAAACGAAGGTAGTTTTTGAAAAGCTCGCCAATTACATTGGTAGAAATATTGCCAATCTTATCAATAATAAAGAAGATCCTCATTGTTTCAGACTTCAAAAGGATCGTGTCTACTATGTCAGGTATGTAAATTTTTTTGATACTGATTTCGTTAGTGCCAACGATATATGCTATTGATTCAGTCTAACCTTTGCTTTATTTTTATTTAGTGATAACATCGCCAAATTCTCTACTTGTATCGCCAGACCTAATTTAATGTCTCTTGGTACATGTATCGGTAAGTTCACGAAAACCGGTAAATTCAGATTACATATCACATCTCTTGAGTACTTAGCTCAACACGCCAAGTACAAAATTTGGATTAAGCCCAATGGCGAAATGCCCTTCCTTTACGGTAACCATATCTTAAAGGCTCATGTCGGTAGAATGAGTGACGATATTCCTGAACACACGGGTGTTGTTGTGTACTCGATGAATGATTCACCCCTTGGCTTCGGTGTCACCGCTAAGTCCACCACCGAATCTCGTAGATTAGAACCTACTGGTGTCGTTGCCTTTAGACAAGGTGATGCTGGTGAATATCTTCGTGAAGAAGACACTTTATTCACTGTTTAAGGAAAGACTGATGTTCTTATTAGATTCTTGTATCATAACTATCCATGATATGAGCTTGGTTGGTCTTTTACCCTTTCTTTAAAGCCATTCTTCTATCTTAAATTGGTTGGTCTCTGATAATATTTTTATTACTCCTCCTTTTTTTGTTTTAAATCGTTTGCAGGTTATATTTTGTATCGAGTTTGATTTGTCTTGTATTTTTAGTGCGCCACAATATAACCAGCAAACTCATTGTCTGTTTAATTGCAGAAGAAATAAATTTAAATTACTAAAATAGGCTAACGAGCTAGAGTTAAACTTGCAATAAAAATAGATGTATATATATTATACTGTTCAAAATAAAGTTATATAGGTATGCACATATGTACCTCCATTACACTCCTTAACGCTTACCCTTCTTCTTATTCTTGGAACTACTAGCCTTAACGACACTACTAGAAGAAACTTGATGGATACCATTTTCGGACGCAGCGGCAGAACCTATATTTCCACCTTGGGTCTTATTCTTATTCTTCTTATCTTTCTTCTTAGGCTTCCATGTACTTCTATCTCTCAAGGGCAACCATCTTTCAGGATCAGGCATCTTATTTTCATCATAATCCTTGGGATACTTGGGCTTTCTAACCTTGGATTTAGTGACTACCCTGACTTCAACCTTACCAACGGTCTTCTTTATCTTGATAAGGGGATACACACCGTCCTTAATAATCTGAACAAGATCAATATCAGAAATAAGATCATCAATGGGGATTAAGCTCGATCTAAGGTGAGCATAATTAACAGGATTGGCAGCGATAACACCAGCGATGTTGACATGATCTGATGAGTTTTGTTGATAAAACTCCTCAAGAAGAGAAGCACAAGCGGCAATATCTTCGCTGTTCTCAGAATCAAGTAATGTGATAGTAGAGGCTTTGATAGCACCAGAATATGTATCATTATCCGCACTCTTCCATTGCGATAAAGCATCCTTGACCAATTCACAGGCGGCGTGCTTTCTGCCTTGAAGTCGGAATAAACAGGTTAATAATCCGATAAGACCAGGAGTATAGGCAACCGACTTTTGACTAATCTTAATAACCGAAGTACGGAAATCCACCAAAGTTTTACTAGCAGCATCATAATTTTCCGCATTAACGTAGAGTTGAGCTAATCCAAGGGCAGCGGCTAAGTTCAATGGGAATCTTTTAACAAGCTTGACAAAAGCAGATAATTTCACATCGATGGAATCTTCCTGACTTAAACCTAACTCTGTATATAAAGCAGATATTTCAGCTCCTACTAAGCCATTGGCTTTATCACGAAAACTACGAACGAACTTCGCTAAATTTTTACCGGCCTTACCATCTAAAATAGCTTTATTTCTACATAAAGCCATTGTTTGATAGAGAACTTCTCTTCCGTTAAAGTTGGTGACATCACCGCCACGATTCAACTTTCGCAAGGCAACATGAGGGTTTGTTAAATCTTCTGGCGTCAAACAGAGTAAATTGTTAATCAGGATTTTTCGGAGAGAGTCATCAGTAAGTTCTTTCATATCAATAGATTCAATAATATTTTTCGCCTCTTCATTGTTTCCGAGTAATTGATTGTTATAAGCGGCTTGAAGGAGAATAGAAACAAGTTCAGCTTCTTGCTCATCAGCGGAGAGAGTAGAATTCTGGCAACGAATTCTGGCTTCCCTTAAAAGTTCTAAGGCTTCAGCATATTTGTTACTACCCGTTAACACAATAGATTCATTGACGAGGGTGTCATATGAATCGTTAATAGGAGCTGACACAGGCTCAGAAATAGGATTTAACCCGTTCATAGCTTGTTGGGCGATGATGGCACGCTCATTAACACTCAAATCCAAATCTTCATTGGAAACTTGAGCATTGCCTTTTAATAGTGTGTGATAGATATTTAACGCACCGTCGAAGTCTTCCGACTTGTAAAGAGCTTGGGCGAGAATATGATCTAAAGCGCGCCCGTTGGACTCATCTCTGAACTTTTCAATAGACAGCTTCAACAATTCAACTTGTCCATTCTTATATAAAACATAAGCTTGTTCAATATTAGTATTAGGAATGTTTCGGCCTTCCATGAACTTTGAAGCTGCGCTATAACGATCAAGCTGAATTAATGACTGAAGAACCGATTGTTGAGCCTTAACATCAGAGGGAGAAGCTTCCAAAATGCGATTGGCACAGTTTAAGGACTCTTCATATTCCTCATTTTCATTGTGGACATTAAGCTTGGAGAAAAGGTCATTGACCGATAGAGTTTCGTTGATCTTTTTCGCCATGATTGTTGATTTATACTGGCGTCGTCCTACTGCTTTCACATCATTTCACCAAATCGAGTCTCATGAGCTACATGTTGGGCCTGGGGAGCGGGACTCAGCTTACGCACAAATACGGTATATCTCAGCGCAGACGCGCCCCACCGTATTTACCAAATTATTTCAGCATCTAGTATGTTTTTATTATCGTACATCCCGAGCATCAATATCAAGATTACGCAATAATCAGAATTTTTCATCTGATGATTAGGCTAAATACGACGCTTAGAAGCCAACTGACACTGGCTTTTGCCGAGATGTCTGTGGGCTCTTCACAACGCTGTTATGCTACCTATATTAAGGACTCCTTTGGCGGGAAGAAAAGTTCAAATACCCTTTCGCGTAGTATTGAGCTGGCCGGTGCTGCCAGTAAGAAAAAATTATACGGCAAGCCTAAATTCGAAACTAGTAGTTCCAATATTCGAAGACATGATCCTCATGCCGGAAAGTTCAGGAAGGCAGAGAGAAGGGGCATTAAGTTTGGTAGAACCAGTGATGACAGATCAAGTAATTCTACCGACTCTATGTTTCAGGCCCGCAACCTTAATAATCGAAGAGATGGCTTTAAGAACGCTAGTTTTAAGAAGGACAGCTTTAAGAATGAGAGTTTTAAGAATGAGAGTTTTAAGAAGAACGGCTTTAAGAATGATAGTTTCAGGAATGATAATTTTAAGAGTGATAGCTTTAAGAAGACCGACAAAGAGACATACACTCTTGGCAGAGATAATGACGCTAGATCACAATCGACGGACCTTAAATTCGAAAACCATAATCCTAATGACCGAAGAGGTCTCTCTACCCCTGTCGATAATTTCAAAAAGACCGAAAGAAAGCCCTCTAAATTTAGTAAAGGCGGCGATTCCAAATCAAAACAAATTGATCCTAAGGACTTGGTCGGCCCACCTAATTCAGGCAAGTTTGCTGGACTTCGTGTTTTGCCTTCGGAAGAAAGAACTAAACACACTGGCTTGCTTTCTAATATTGATTCGTTTGATCAACTTAAAATTAATCCGATTGTTCGTGACGCTATCAAACTTGGTGTCCCTGAAGAGATGGAGTATGTTAAACCTACTGATATCCAAAAACTTAGTATCAAAGCCATTTGCTCAGGCCCACAACGCAAGGTATTGAAATCTTATCTATTGGCAGCTGAAACCGGATCAGGTAAGACTTTGGCTTATCTTATTCCTTTGATGAGTAAATTGAAGGATTTGGAATCTAGTGAACAATGGGAGCATATTCAACATCATCCAGTTATCAGATCTGTGGTATTGGTACCCACTATGGAGCTTGTCGAACAAGTGAACAAAACCGTCAAAAACATGTCACATCAAGCTAAACTTCGTGTTTTTGGTTACGGTGTAAACCCCCAATTATCGCCAGTTAAGCTTACTAACCAAAGAGTCGACGTATTGGTCACTACCCCGACTAAGTTCATTAACCTTTACAACAAACACCCCAGACTTGTTGAATATTGCTCTTTCATGGTAGTTGATGAAGCCGATTCACTTCTTGATGAAAGTTTTGGCCCCGAAATCACCAAAGCAGTTAGCATGTGTCCTAACTTAACTGACCTCGTTTTCACTTCTGCTACCATTCCCCGCTCGTTCGATAAAGTATTAACCAAGCAATATCCTGATATTCACCGTCTGGTAACTCCTGGTATCCATAGAGTCTCGCGTAGAATCGAATTTCAAACTGTTAATGTTTGGGAGCCTCCGTTTCTCGATAATAAGGAATTAGCTTTGAACCAGGCTCTTTATTCCACCCATACCGATAATAAAGAAGACGGCCTTATCAAACGTGTTGTCGTTTTCAGAAACAATAAAAAAGATGTTCAATCCACAGTTGATTTCATCAACAAGGTCGGATACGATGCTATTGGGGTTGATGGCTCTTTGCCTTACGAAACAAGAGATTCTTTGATCGAGGATTTCATTACTCCCCCCAAGAAGATTGATGGGTCTTATGAAAAGAAACCTCATATCAAGGTCTTGGTAACTACCGATTTACTAGCCAGAGGTATCGATATGTCAGCGGTAAGAAACATTATTTTATATGATATTCCTAACACTTCTATTGATCTCATTCACCGAATTGGAAGAACCGGTCGTATGGGTAAGCGTGGCCGCGTGTACTTATTCGTCAACAAAAGTGAAAACAAACCCTGGGTTCAAGGGTTGAAATCTTTTATTCGTAAGGGTATGAGTTTAGCTTAAGCATATCTTCACATTTTTTTTCGGCGAAAGACAGTAAGACCGTTATTTTTTTTTTCTTTTTAGCATGATTACTATTTTTACCCTTCCTGACAACTTACGAATTATGATACCACTTTATTTGCATATACCCCTCTCCTGTTCTCCTTTTCTCATTCTCGTAGTAAGACTTCTGCTGAGTTCTCGTAGCTTTTTTGCATGCTTAATAAAAGCTCTTGATTTACTCTCCCTAATTCCTCAGTTTCTTTATTCAGAAAAATGTTCGTCTGGAAAAGACTGAGGCCCTTCTCTGTAAATAATTAATAAATATGATAGAGCCTTAAATTATAGAAGCTGTCAATCCTTTTTGGCTCCTTTTTTCTGTAGTGATGATCTCCTGAGTTATTTTTTTAGAGATGTATGAATCACTGTCGCTAACGTGATTTTTGTATACAGCTATTTCCACTTTCTTATGGAATATCGATTAACTTAGCCTGTTACGTCGATCCTTTTTCCAGTGATCCCGGTTTCAAGCCTAACCATCTAGTCCCTTTCTCGGTGTGCAACGATATATCGGAAGATGATATGTTAAAAAAGGCTTGTCTCATTCACTAATGATAATTTCTACAGATGCATGAATGGTTTTAGGTACTTACGTTAAGATTTAAAGCTATGAAATAGGCTTTCTTTATTTAAATAAATAAGAATTATTTAACGATAAAACTCTGAAAGGGAAAATGCGGTAAAAGTATCAACCCCTTATAATGATACATAATTATATGATGGCTCGCTAAAGGCTTATTCGGCCGGCTCATTCCTCTTGGTCCAGAAAGGTTTATTTCTTAATATCCAAGAGTGAGTTAGAACTTTTTGAAGAGGATACCTGTTTTCAGGATCGTGTTGCAGTAACTGAAAATTAAGTGAAGGTTAGTATATCATCCATGATTAAAGTATTAATATGACTGAAAGAAAGAGGACGAAGTGACATACCTTTCGTATTAAATCTGCAGCATCAGAGGAAACAAAAGAAGGGATTTGAAGGTCCACTTTTGAAATACGTTTATACGTCGCGGTCTTTCCGCTGTCTTCATAAAAAGGGGGGTCCCCTACGAGGAATTCATACATAAGAATTCCCAAGGCCCAGATATCAACCCTATGATCATGATCCTTTGCTTCAACCATTTCCGGTGGTAAATAATCTAAAGTGCCACACATCGTTGTTCGTCTAGAAAACAAAAAACAAAAAACAATTAACAAACCAGAACTTTTCATAATAAGTTACTTTCGCAGTAAAGGAGCTAAGGTATTCTGTACTCACCTTGAGGAGGGTGCATGCACACTCCATCCAAAATCAGAAACTTTGATCTCATCGTTAAAGTTCAGAAGTATGTTTTCGGGTTTGATGTCACGATGAATTATATGCTTTTTATGTAAATAACTCAAGGCATCAGCCATTTGGTAAATATACTATAAAATTCGAAATACGAAACGTTAGCTAAAGGACAGAAAGTAGAAATGAAACTTTGAAAAGAGTACACTCACGTTGGACGCCATAACATCATTGAATCGAGTTTTCTTTTTCAAGACCTTGAATAATTCCCCCTGGGCGACATACTCAAGAATTATATAAACTCTGGTTAAATCGTGAAAATGACCATATAATCTTAGAATATTTGGATGCCTATAGTAATTGTTAGTAATCGATATTGCTTTTTTTCAGAGGAATGAAAAGAATAGCGAATTCTTTGACTTAATACACACCTCAGATTAGATTGAATTTCAACCTCACGACGGAACTGCTTTTCAACTCCGTACTCTCTAAGTTCCTTTTTCTCCATAACCTTTAAAGCACACACATAACCAGTTGCTTTATCTTTGACGCAATAAACTTTACCAAATTTACCTTTACCAAGCTTCTTACCGATTTGAAATGAATCTAATGTATATTGACGCGGCGCCCCATTGAATGATGATGGCATGCCAGACAATGGACTATATAGTCTTGCCAATTTCGGGTCAGCGGATCTTTTAGGAACTTCATTTGGCTTTCTAGACATATCAGTTGTTCGCTTGGATATTTCTGAAGTTGTGGGGATTGTATGCAATGCTTTGACCATAGACGACTGATTCGGAATAGCAGCGGAGACCTTCTTTGGCGATAGAGGACCTGCCATTTGAGACAGTCTCCATTGTTGAGAAGGTGCTGTACCTGTATTTAGCTTCTTGTGAATGCCCTGATTATTTGTGATTATTCGTGACGCGTTGGTAGGTTGAGCCCGTAGTGGAAGCTTGATCAACGGTTGACGATGCAATGAGGCCGATGGTATGGCAGGCTTCCGTATCAGAGTATCCTAGAATATTGTTAGCCAAAGAATAAAAATAAGGATTAACTAACTGGCTCTAACAATCTATAGCCACAGACTGGAGAGAACCAATGCAATGATTGAATTTGATAAATTGAAATCAGTCCTGAGTTTATAACATACCTTTGCTCTTAGCTTTGAATTTATGTTTTCGATCCCAGGCGCTCTGGATAATCGAGTTTCTAACCTACTCATAGATCCTTTCCTTTCACCGTTCATTTCGAAAGTATGATCGTGTACACTCTCTAGACTAGATATAGATACCTCACTAGCGCCGGTATCCCTCTGTTGATTATGGACGTATATTTATCTACTGGATGATACTTGATGCATCGATCGTAAACACTCCAGTGGTTGCCATATCAACCCATATGTGGGAGGAATACCTGAACTCCCAACTACTCGACGCCGTTTTTACCTATTCTCGATTACGATATCGATCCTGTGAGTGAATCGGGTACTAAGACGAGCAATGAGCTTTAACGAGAATAAAATATATTCCGAGCTTGCGTCATGGGGCCAAGCTAATGGTGCTACCATTTCGGATTCAGTCAAATTTGTTGATAGTGAGTATTGATGGGATGTAAGTCACCAACTTCATGTATGGAAGAATAAGTTGCTAGATCAAATACAAATGTTGACATAATTACTAACCCAGCATTTATTCTAGCCGATAACGCCGGTTCTACGTTAATTGCAATAAATGATATCGCAAACGAGAAAGAAACTCTAGTATCATGTCCTGAGAGTTTGATTATTGGATTCAAGAATGTTTTTGCCTTGTTTGGTGAAGGTATTAAACATTTTGAAAGTCACCAGGTAGCTTCCAAATTTTTTTTAGTTCATCAACGTATCTTAAAGGACAAAAGTTTTTGGGCTCCTTATATCAAAATTTTGCCTACAGAAGAAACTTTTACTACACCCTTCTACTTCAAAGATGATGATTTAGTGTGGTTGAATGGCAGTAATATATACGAAGATATCCATTCGAAGCGGGCGCTCTGGACGCGCGAATGGGAAACTGATATTAATTCTTTACCGGAAACATTTGATAAGTCACTTTATACTTTGACTGATTATATTTGGTCATCATCTATTTTCACATCCCGGTCATTTCCCTCAAAGTTTTTGTACCCTGATTTAGACGAAACTCTGTCCATGCTTTTACCTTTAGTCGACTCATTGAATCATAAACCCTTGACTCCCGTTCATTGGGATGCTACATCTGGTAATAGTTTTGTCATTCAGTCGGCAAACTCAATTAAGAAAGGTGAGGAAATTTTCAATAATTACGGTGCGAAAGGTAATGAAGAGCTTCTGATGGGCTATGGGTTCTGTCTCGAAAACAACCAATTTGATACTGTTGCTCTGAAATTAAAACTTCCTTTTCAAATTATTGAAAGAGCCAAATCATTGGGTGTTGAAGTTCCTGAGAATATGGTACACTATATTTCAAGGGAGGACCCCCTATGTCAGAAATTATTCGATGTCTTAAAGGTTGCTGTAATGAAACCAAACGAAACACTAGAGTCTACCCGATGTAAGTTGAATGCGCTAGAAGTTTTTAAGGTATCATTATTATCTAAATACCAGAAACTTACCGAGACTGACCCTTCAAGAGAGGGTAAGGAACCCAGCAATTACAAGCAACAGGCTTCCAAAATTTATCGCGATTCTCAGTCTAGTATCCTTTATGAAGCCTTTGCTGCTTGTATTGAAATGATCAACGAATATCAAGCATCTTTAGGCGACTATAATCTCACATCTTTAAAGAAACTTCTTAGTGATCCTAAGTTATCTGAGTTCTCTGAATCCATCGAGCTATGTTTCGGAACGGATAATGCAACTCATTTGATAGAATCTGGTCTGGAGGATCAGATATTGATGCTTTACGTAGCTTGGCAAAAGACCCTTGGCGATTCCTCACCCATTAGATCTTGGATCAATGAGAAGTGGATGGAACAGGATGCAGTCAATCAAGAAGAAAATTGGTCGGATGAATATGCTGAGCTATACAGCTCTATGTTTCCTGATGTAGCTGAGGTTTGCCCTGACATCTTCGGCAATGAAGCTTGGTCTCAAGAGCTTCTGGGAACTGCTGCTAACATTGTGCAGAATGAAGGGTACGTTAGAAATGAAAGAGCCGGGGAAGAGTACTGCTTATTGATCAAGACTAATATTCTTGATACAATGTAGAACATAAAATTTAGATCTTTATTAAACTATCAAATGCCCCAATAATCATACAATAAACCTTTCTTTGATATATATTTGTTAACATGGCAAGATCTCTAAATTTAAATTGAGCATATCGGTGTGTTGATGTATTTTTATTTTTAATTCTCTCCTAATGGCAGAATTGGGTATCCGAAAAACTAAAGTTTACAGTTTAAACCTAATGCACACTATAAGCTCACAAAGAGACATAACGATACAGAGACAACAGAGATACAAGAATTTTTACGATACGTTAATATCCGTATGATTTATAGATGGACTCGAGCGTCAATAGTGGTTGCCCTTGGGATGACAACATCCGGGTAACGAATAAATGGAATTACCCTACTATGAAGCGTTTTGTATATATATATTCCCCTCAAGCCGTTTCCTTCTTTTATTTTCTCTCTATATCCAACAAACAACTTGGTAAGTCTCATTTGTACTTTAGAGAATAGTAATGCCTATTTTGTATATATGAATCTTATACAGTTCGATATGATGATCATTTGATAGGGACAACTGATAGCTTTAATTAGTTATACTTGAAGATAACCCATACCGATAGTAGAAAACCCCTGATCTTTCTGTATATATGATTTATTTATACAACAATCATAGCCTTATTATACTCGATTTTTATATTCTTGTATAACGTTCTTGATTTTCTAATAGCCTTTTAGTTTTTTTTTTTCGCAGATGCAAAGTAGTAGTCTCCTATATAGCAAATAAAAATGTTAAAGTAAAAATATCAAAGTTTAAGTTCACGAAAATAGAAAAACAACTTTATAGCTATGGAATACCCTTGTAAAATCATAATATAATCAATCTGGGCTACGCTCGGTATTTTTGGCTGATCTATAATTTTTGCGAAACAGGCTTATTCACAAGAATGAGGATGTCTATTTGATTTCGGTGCTGGGATGTTCAACGTGAATTTGACATTTTCTCGATCGAGCTTATTCTTAGTAAGAAGAGATCTAGACTAAAAACATGATCTTGCAAGTGCTGATATTTTTGCTTTTTCATTGAGTTTTTCAATTTGAAAACACATGATTGAGACACTACTAGAAGAATGTAAAGAGCCGTTTTCATAAATATCGAGTGCAATTCAGTAACTTCAAATTATAACTTGATTGGCTCCTAGACTGTATATTATCTAATTTCATTGGAAACAAGAAATTTACTCTATATCAGTTAAGATGCTCACTTGAAATATTTATATAATTTTAAAGCTTTTGAAGAATATTAATACATTTTGAATTTACATAGGAGATGGATTAGAATCATTCATCACCAAAAAAGATTTCTATAAGAAAGTAAACAGTATAATAATGTACAAGATAATATATATATATATACCTATGAGGCGAATCTATAAGAGCGATCGACGATAGAGGTTAGAAGCTCTATACACTTTCTTGGGGCTTATTTGAAAAGCCACGGAAATACTAAACAAATTTTGGTTAGCTGGGAAAAAAACTATATTTTACAAAAATATAATGATAGCTTACCTTATCTCGGAACTCTTCATTAGATTGACCACGAACAGAGTGTCCTTTACCTCTTTCCTGACCATCTATTCTCTTGGAATAGGTAAGTAAACGACGAGACCCTGCAAAGTTAAAGTTAGCCATCGAAAATACCCAAAGAATCATAGTGCTTATACAATAAACATGATAAAGAAGTAATAATAATAAAAATAAAGTAAGACTTACACTTATTGAACTCTTGAACGCATTCAGAGATTAACTCTAAATCTGGGTGCAATGGGATATGATGGGGTTGGAAATCATCATTAGCTGTGGGCATCCAGAAACAAAGTCGACCACCATGAACCAAATGTTCAGCAGAAAATTGCAACAAGTCATCTAATAAAGAAGCCAATTCATAAGGCTTTTTAGAAGCAATATAGTCCTTTCTCAGATGAGCAAGCTGACCTTCAATGATCACATTTTCCTTACCCTCAAACCTTGCCGGATTCTTAGCACCTAAAACTTTGAGACCTTCACGGATCCCGTAAGGAGGATCGCAAACGATGGCATCAAGCTTCAAATTTTTGCGGAAAGAATTATGTGTAAAATCAACTGCCATAACGTCAAGTAACTTATTACTGAAGCCATATTGAGCGAAATTAGCGTCAATATTGTTCTTACCTTTACCACGAACAGCACGAGCATCAAGATCTGAGCCTACAGTGAGAGCCCCAAAATGAGCACCTGCCACCAAGAAACTACCAGTACCAGCAAAAGGATCATACATGAGCTTACCAGGACTAACTAAACTCATATTACAAGTCACCAAAGATAGTTCAGCTTCAAATGAAGTTGTACCAATATACTTTCTTTTCTTCAAGTCGTACTTATCAATATAGCATCTGTGTGTATCGCTAATGAATCTACCGAACCACATAGTGGTAGGGTGTTCCTTAGCTTGTCTATCAATAACCTCGTAGTCCTCTAAGATAGCAAATATTTGTTCAGAGTTCTTCATTCTAATAGGTCCCTCAAAACCCAAATAAGAAAAACTATTAATCAAGTTGATTTGGTCAGATTTTGATCTAGAATTTTGATAACTATAGAAATCAAACTTGAATGAATTTTGCCTATATTTAGCCCAGAGATCTAAAGATCGGTTCTTGATATCGGCATGAAGGCTTTCGACATCGGCACCTTGACCCCAAAGTTCGTAAATTCCACGACAGAGAATGGATCTTTGAACTAATCTTTTGGCCTCATCATCATTCTTAAGTCTCACAATCATAAAAGGAGTGTCTTCTCTGTGATTGCTGAAATCGACTTCAATTCCTTCCAAAACGGCTAAACTTTGAAGTTCAGGAATTCTGAAATTCGTGTAGGTTTGAGCTAATACGAGTAAGTAATCCATTTTATAATTATTTGACAGACTTGAGCTTTGAATCAGTAAGTGCCTACTGATATTTTGAAGAAGGCCTTGTTCCTACTTCCTACTTAATCGAAGCCTCTGCATTTCGATTTTCTTATTTCCTACTACTAACTGTCCTCGGTACAGTCAACGACAGGGTAAGCTACACCGCATATTTAATTTCTTTCACTTTTCACCCTCCGAGTTTCTAATATACATATTGGCTTATCCCGGTACTATCAGCATATTAATATACTTAGTTATATACATTCCTACCCCTCTATAGAGTCGATAGCTTTATATATTTTATCTAGCAAATAAAATTGATCATCCGTGATTAATCGTTTCATAATTCAAACAAGTAATAAAGTTGCTAACCAACAAAGCTGACTCTATCAAAAATGTCGCACCTCGAAGACGACGATGATTTGTTCGCCGATATCTAGTAAATATTTTCCTTTTTCTTTTCTTGAATTTTTTTTCTTATTACGTTCTATTATATTGAAGAACATACATATTGACTATCTATAATTTATTTTTGCAGTGGCGATGACGTTCAGTCTACATCCTCAACTTCGGTTGCTAAACCTGAAGAGAAGAAAATCGAACTCAACGAGTCCAACGCTCCTCCCAGTGGAAACCCCTCTCTAAACGAAGAAAAGCCTTTGACCGCCGGGCCTTCAAACGAAAACAACGATTCATCTTCCAGCAATACCGCTATCCGTGGTACTGATGGACGATCTCAGACTCAACAAGAAAACTCGTATCAAAATAATCAAGCCCAATCTTATGGCATGAACGATTTTCAACAACAGCAAAACTACCAACAAGAGCAATCATTTAACCAACAGAACCAGCAAAACCAACAATCACAATTTAACGAACAACAGGGCGATGACCGTGTTACGCATATTGGTAATATCAACATTCCCGCTAAAGATGAAGGGTATGTACATAATGTTAGGATTGAGGGTTAAAGCATTTGAGTGAAATTATTTTTATTAACTGTAATTTTCTTATTTTGTTTAGGAAAATGTTTGTTGGTGGCCTTAATTGGGAAACTACTGATGGTATGTCAATTTTCATTTTTATTTTTTTAATAGTCTAAACAGTAAAACTAACTAACTACTTTTAAAAGACTCTTTAAAGAATTATTTTGGTCAATTTGGTGAGATCGCTGACTGCACCGTCATGAGAGATAATGTTACCGGGCGCTCCAGAGGCTTTGGCTTCTTGACATTTGCTGAACCCAGATCAGTAAATGCTGTTATGGCCAAGGAACATTTCTTGGATGGTAAAATCATTGATCCCAAGCGTGCTATTCCTAGGGAAGAGCAAGACAAAACTGCCAAGATTTTTGTTGGTGGTGTAGGTGTTGACGTCAATGAGAATGATTTTCATTCATTCTTTGCCCAATACGGTACGATTATTGATGCTCAATTAATGATTGATAAGGATACCGGAAGACCTAGAGGTTTTGGATTCGTCACATTTGATAGTGACGATGCAGTTGAAAGAATTGTCAGTGAAAAGTTTTTGATGCTCAAGGATAAACCTATTGAGGTTAAGCGTGCTGAACCTCGTGGTAATAAGGGCGATGCCCCTCCTCAAGGTAATAACTTCCCTCAACAGAATCAAGGTTATGGTAACAGAAACTTTAATCAAGGACAACAGCAACAAAACCCCTACGGTATGTACGGTGCTAATATGAACCAAGCTGCTATGTCACAATATTACCAACGCTGGCAAGCTTATTACACTCAAATGCAACAAATGATGGGCAGCGGTCAATTGAATCAAGCTCAAATGACACAAATGGGTGTAAACCCTGCTATGATGCAACAAATGCAACAAATGCAACAAATGCAACAAATGCAAATGATGAATGGTGGCCAAGGTCAAGGCCAAAATTCCCCATATGGTTCAACTAATCCTGAGGAAGGCCAAGCCATAACTGGTGAAGAGAATTCTGAGGGCGCCGAAGGTAATAGCGAAGCTGCTCAAGGTCTTGATCAAGTTCAAACCCCCAACCAAGGCCAAGGCCAAGATTTTAATGCTTACCAGCAACAGTTTAACCAACAGCAACAAGGTGGTTATGACTCTCCTAATGCTGGTGGTGAGAGCGATCAAGGCAACGCTGGTAATTCTCGCAATAGCGAAGATCCTAGAAGACAGAACCGTCAACATTTGTTCAATCGTACCAACCGATCTGATATTCCCACTGGCCCCCGTGGCGCCCGTTCACCCCCCGCCAATGCCCCTACTGGACCTCGCGGAAGCCGTGGTGGCAGTAGCGGTGGTGGCAAGTTCCGCGGCAGAGGCAATTATGGCCGCAATAATGCTGGTAATGGTGGCTACCACCCCTATCAAAGAACCGGCGGCAATAAGAATAACGGAAGTGCTAATAATGGCGGTAACAACAATAATGGTAATAATGGTGAATCCTTCTGAAAGACAAGGTTTCTAATGAGCTAAAGTAATGAGCTAAAGATGTAAAGGCTGAAAGCTAATCAATTTCTATACTAAATGTTTCTATATAATTTAACATGTCTCATTTAAACATAATGTGCATTCATCCAAATGGCGGTGCCATGCAAACGGTGGTGCCATGCAAACGGTGGTGCTTAACCTACAAGGTTAATCTGACGTAATCACGACGCCAAGATAAGCAAATACAACCATCATACCTGATCTGATCAATCGGATCAATAATACCTTCCTTCCGATTATTTGTAAACGATAATTTTCTTTCACAGTCAACGAGAAACTTGCACGAACATAATCAAAGAACCTCACACAACAATAAGCTACTCTCGTCTTTATAATATGGATTACAGTAATGATCAGCTGGCATGGATATTTGTATTCGCATCCAGTTTGGCGTGCATCATGGGCTCATTATTTATTTGCTTCGATCTAGTATGGAATAGCATACGGCAAAAATTTAAAGAAATATTTAAGTTAAAGGGAAAACACAGTCAAGATCATAATGACGAAGATCATAATGACGAATTTAATAAACTTGATTTCAGAACTGATTCAAAATTTTTGATTGCTTCTTTAAGCTTGAGTGCAGGCATTTTAATCTTTAGTTCCTTGGCGAGTCTACTACCTGGAAGCAAGAAATATTTATGTCTTGTGGTTAGCGATTCTCGTTTGGTTAAACTTATTACTATTATTACTTATATGTGCGGTGTCATTTTATGTGCTATCTTCAATTATGCAATTCATGCGCTCACCTCGCAGAGTATTGTTCACTGCGCTCATAGCCATGAGTTCCATGGAAATCAAAATGAAGACGTATCTGCTGATATCGTACATTCATATGATCATGGAGATATGAATAACAATGAGAACCATCGGTCATTCCCAGCCGCGGTAGCGGCCACTGAAACCACGCCATTAATAAGTCGAAAAATATTGAATGACCACGAGACGTTATTAGATATCACTAATAGAACTTTAAGTGGCAAGAAAAGTATTGGGAAATGTATGGGATACGTTCCATTAAATGAATGTGCGATATTTGATACTAATAGGGGCTATTCAAAACCACCGGCTCTAATTGTTGTTGACAATGAAACAGTTCCTTTTTCTAAACCCGCCTTGGTGAGTTTGCTATCAGATAATGCCAATGAGTCCACCCAAAGATGTACCTGTTGCTGTTTGGATGATATGGAAAACGAACAGATACATTCGAATGCTTTTCATTCTGAGTGCAGTGGTGATAGATTTGAACACATAGAGGATCAAGTTAACCAGGGAACGCGTAATTTCGGCAGTGAGAACGGAGGATATCCTGAAACTCTTCCTTATCCCCACAGAATTTCCAACGTTTCCAACACACATAGCCATATCCTTGATCCTGGTCACGATCAAGATCATGAACATCGAGAGCACGTCCATGCTTTATACTCAGATAATACACAGGCTGAAGCCCAACATTCACATTCAGATGAAGATCATCATCATCATATTTCGACTAAATACTCGCATTTATTCTCAATCGGCATTCAGACCGCCCTTGCCATCTCTTTACATAAACTGCCGGAAGGATTTATCACTTTTGCAACATCCCATGCCGATATATCTATTGGGTTCAGTACGTTTTTAGCATTATCTATACATAACATTACAGAGGGATTTGCCATTGCATTTCCATTGTTTTTATCGTTAAACAGCAGGCTGAAGGCAATTTTGGTTTCCGTTATATTAGGCGGATGTTCACAGCCGGTTGGAGCGCTGTTCGCCTGGTTTATATTCAGTCATAATTTTAATGATAACACGGCCAATTTTGTTTTTGGTATTATTTTTGGAGTCACATCCGGTTTCTTAAGTTTTATTGGACTTCAGATGTACGGTACCGCTTTGGGATTTGGTGGATCACAAAATACGACTCTGATATTCACCTTTTTGGGAATCTTGATTGTCGGGTTAACATCCTGTCTTACTATCTAACTATATATTCTTTTGTTTTGAATCTATGTTTTCTTTAATGTATATCTTATTCTTTGGTGTAAATTATATATTTCAAATTACCGTGATATGGATTTTGTCTGTGCATGATGGTCGATATTTGATATGTCATGCGGCTGAACACCGCCGCGGTGAGTGATATTCCATTATCAGGTGGTCCCTCGATATCATTCTCGAAAGATTAACACATTTGGAACTGGAATTTTACAACCCGAAATTTAGACAAATAACTTAAAATTGGAGATATTTCAGAAAATGGGTCGGCCACGCGTATGTTGAAGTAATTCTTAGGATGGCTGGTTTCCGATTTCAGGGAAACTTCGATCGATTGCTCGGAGTTAAGCAATTGGAAGCCGATTACTCGAATCTCCGGGGATGATCTGGTTGCTCTAGATGCGAAACGAGTATCTCAATTTTTCGGTATATATACTAATAAAACCTCTCTTTTTTGCAATTAAGTTAATTATTCTAATTCGACACGGCGAGTCCGAAGGCAATTGTAAGTACCTTTTTGAATAAAATGAGTTCTCCGTCGGGAAACTACCTTCCAGATTTCAATTTGAGCTTTCAGCTAATAATTCTTGTTAAATCTTCATATTTAGGCGATAAATCCGTGAATATGCACGTATCAAATCATAACATACCTCTGACTGAAAGGGGTAAAGCTCAAGCTCAGGATGCCGGCGAGAGTCTTTTGCGGATGTTAAGACCCGATGATAATGTACTCCTTTATACGAGTCCATACAAGCGTGCTAGGCAAACCACTGAAGGTATATTAAGTGCCATCAGTAAAAGCGATATTTCTTATCAGGTTCGTGAGGAGCCTAGATTAAGGGAGCAAGACTTCGGTAATTTCCAGCCGGAGGCCGAAGAGATGGAGCGAGTTTGGTTAGAAAGGGCAAATTATGGTCATTTGTGAGTAAAGCTATATCGAAAGTTGCAGTTTTGGGCTTAGTTTATTATCACCTTTACTTTTACTGTTATTTCCTACAGTCTTCACTTTTCTAACATATTCTTTGTTTTTTCTTTTTATCGTCTTTCTCTCTTCAGTTTTTATCGTATTCCCAATGGAGAATCTGTAAGTTTCATGAGTTAACCATTTTGTGCTTAAAGTTTTATTGTTAACTCTTCAAAGGCCGCGGATGTGTATGACCGGTGTTCAGGATTCAACGAGTCCTTATTCCGGCAATTCAGTAGTGAAAAGTTTCCTAGTGTTTTAGTTCTAGTGACACATGGTATATGGGCGCGGGTTTTCTTGATGAAATGGTTTCGGTGGTCATATGAAAAGTACGAAAATCTGAGAAATTTACATCACTGTGAATTCGTTGTGATGAAAAGACCGGAAGATAGTGATAAATACGCTCTCCTGAATAGGTTGCGTACTTGGGATGATGATGATAGTAACGGTCATAGGACTTTCGATTTGAATGATCTAGAGCGTGAAGACGGTTTATGTGCTGAAAAATACGGTGATTTACCTGATGGATACGGGTTTCAATATGGCAAGGAGTCTAGTAATTGCTGTAACTGCAGCCACAAGAATGATTTGGGCAAAAGCAAAAGGGTACAGAACCCTGAGAAGAATATGGAAGCTTTCGCATCATCATCTCAAGAGAATGTCAGTTTGGCGATGACAAAGTCACAGCAAGAGAAAGAGCGTGAAATACGTCGCATGTTTCAGTTAGCGAAAAAGAGCCCGGGAAGCCTTCCTGGGGATATTGAAGAGCTTCCCACAAGTTAATGATCAGAGAGAGAGAAAGAGGATCATGCTTAAAATATTAGGGCTCGCATATCAAAAAGTTCAGAATTTCATTTATTCATATTGCATCAAATCATCATATTTTTATTCTAAGCAACAGGTGATCTATTATCAGCCCGTTTTCCTTGAACCTGCCCATTTTTGTTCATTCTTGTACGCCTAAACGCAAAAATTTGTCTTTTAGATGTAGCTTTTAATCATTATTTATTTACAGAGTATAGATATAATAAATATACTTATATATATATATATATATATATCTTTAGCATATATTAAAAAAGTCTATCAGTTACATCATAAATCACCAATTTCTTTTAGGTTTCCTACCACGCCCGTAACCGTCAATAGCATAATAATCCATAGGATATTGATCGTCGGTCCACATCTTGTCTTCACCCAACATAACCATAGCTTCATAAGGTGTAAGTAAGGGTTTAGGAAAAGCGTAACCCCAATCGATGGACAATCTAGGGCATGCCACCTGCACCCAGGCATCGATATCATCAAATTGAGCAATCTTACCAGGGAAAATTTCGGATAATAAAACTAAAACTGTGATGATTCCTTTATCATTCATTCCCTTTTCAATCATATCTAAAGTGCCGATGTTACCTTGACGGCCTAATGCACCGAGAATAATGCCAACTTTCTTCGCTGATTTGGCGGTATCAATGGCATCCTTTCTTATATCAGTCATTTCTTTCTGATCATAGGTTTCCTTAGTGAATTTTCTTGAGTAAGGATCATATCTATACGCTGGAATTTTAGGGTTATGAATCATGGCACTTTCAAGATGAAATCTACCGTCACCAATATATATAATTGCCGTAGTCGTTGATTCATCAAGTTTAGCTGATGTACATCCAAGAACTTCACCCTTAGATAAAGGCATAGCTTGAGGCGCTATCGTGATAATTCCATGTTCAGATAAAAGTCTTTCTTTAATTCCATGAATTGTAGGGTTGAATTGAATGGTACCAACTAGCGCTAAGGTCGATTCTCTAGGGAAATTACGGCCAAACGTGGCACAGATGTGCTCGGGATCTATATCGATTGTAACAAAGACATAAAGAACTTTAATTTTAGTAACATCAACGGGTACCAAGCAAGAATGGGCATAATGTACCAGGAAATCACATCCTAATGCAATGGCAGTGAAATCATCAATACAACATGCACCATAAGTGACGTCACCCATAACAATAGTTTCGACTTGACAAAATTGTTCGAGGATATCTGAAATCACACAGGAATAGATGAGCAATCCCTCTGGTAGTTGGAGGCCAACCCGCTTACTGTTATTCTTTCTAATATGCCACACGGTTTTATGAATTTCAAAATTATAGTTGGTTGGCAATAACGCAATTGAAGCATTGAGCTCTTGATCCTCCAGAATATCTTTAGGAATTTGGTTTATGACACGAGTTCTTGAATGTCGACCTGTTTCCTTATTCGAGGATTCTTCGTTCTGTACGACCAAAGCACTGGTATCTTCGATAGCTTCAGGTTCTGGTTGTTGGCCATCTGCATCTGGAATGACATCCGGGGTCTTGGCATTAGCTGCTGTTTTCCGACCAACAAAGCGACGCTTCGGTACTTTCGCAGATGTATCTGGCACTAAACTCATCGGGCTATCGAAAGACATGTTCGTGTTTATATATTTCGTGTTGTTCAGATCGAATCAAACAAATAGTGTCGTACAAAGGATGATTTCAAGCTGAAAATAAATCGCAAAATAAAAATTGAACGGCTTGTCTTTCCTCCCAGTAAGCGATTTTGAATATCTAATCTACGATCTGCGTACAATATTAATTTTCTTTTCCTTTTTCCAACTTATTTTCATATACAATATATATATTACTTATAATCTAGTGTTGAGTCAGTAGTCATATATTCAGAATGATTACACCTTTATTCCAAGTTAGACAGGATGAGGACTTTGTATATATTGAAATCAAAGCGCCTCACATCCGTGCTCCTAATATTGAAATGGTAGTCGACAACGATTTATTCATTTTTTCATTACATCCGTACTACCTCAGACTTAGGTTCCCTGGTAAAGTTATCGATGATGAAAGAGCTAATGCATCATATGATCTTGGTAAATCCACTGTTTCAGTTAAGCTTCCGAAGGAAATTAAGGGTGAAGAGTTTGAAGATTTAGATATGACTGCCAAACTTTTGGCTAGATCCACCAACGTTTCCGGGCCCATGGCATTTGACCCCGAAGGAAAGGCTGAGCCTTTAATGGCTGAAATAAAAGAGTATAATCCTAATGAAGCTGCGAATGAAGAAGATATGGACACCGACCCTTTCAGTTCCTCGTCTACATTGAACGATAAGGTTGTCAGACCGATGATTGAAGAAGTTGGAGGTTCTTCTATGCCATTAATTGAAGAAATAAGTGAACCGATCAAGGAAGAAACTTTAGAAGAAAGAAAGGATGCTTTTGAAGAAGCTGAAGCGTTTAATTGGGAAATGCCACAAGACGCCCCTCAAGATCCTAAGTTATTCTTTCAAGCTCAGTACGGGTTTGACGATAAATACAATGGTATCATTGGGGTATCATTATCTAATGGTAATGATATCAATGAAGTTTTTGATCCCGAAAAATTAAAGCCTGAAGAAAGAAGACAGCAGAGAGTTGCTAACGAAGATGAACGCTTTGATATTGAATATTACCTTGCTGATCTCTTTGACAATCCTATGATTGAAGAAGTTTTGCAATGGAAGTCCCCTTATACTATTGAATTTTTGAAATGGCAGAAAGCTCAGCAAGTTCCAGGTGAAGCTTCTACTGAATCTTCAGCTGCTGCCGTCTTTCCACTTAAGTTCACCACTGAAGAGCAAGCTAAGATGGCCGAATTGCCTAAGAAGACCTATATTTTAACTAATCTTAAGGCGACGTATTTGAACGTGATCTCCATGTTATTCGCTTACGCTTATGACAGTAGAACTACCATGGGCGAAAGCTCGGTTGAATCCCCGTGGACTATGGGTAAAATTACGCCCTTAATTTCGTGCCTGGATGCTTCATCGTCGACTCTTGTCGATATCATGAAGGTTTGTAGTCGTCGTGCTTTATGTTTCCCTCTATATAGACACTGGGATTTGATACAGAAGTGTTGGAATGATGTTTACTATATCCTCAGACAGGGCAAGAGGGGTATCCTTAGAGTGCTTCTGAAACTTAGACAGTTATTTGGATTCCATGATGTTTACTATGTCTATAATAAGATTTGGTTTGATGATTATTCAACCTGGATTCAATACGCCAATGATACCGCTATTAGAAGTTTAGCGCACGAACTCCGTAAAACCAAGATCGAAAAGGAAGATATGGAAATGGATTTGGAAGAATACGAGGAAATGGCTCGTGAGCAGGTTGAGGCTGGAGCTGGACAGGAATAGGCGAATACTATTCTTTGTGTCTTCTTATATTTATCTTGTAAACTTTTGTAAAAATCAGTTCTGTCATTTTATTTTTTGTAGTGTATTATAGTTTAAGTTATCTATGTGGTTATTTTGACTGTTTATTCTCTCCTCCCCTTCGTAGGTGTCGCCAGCATTTGGGACCAATCAATAGTCTGCTTATTGTCGCTCCACTCATATCCGGCTTCCGACAACATTCATTAACGAATATATTAATAATTATAAAATGGTATGTCACAGACGAGTTCAGTTGTCATTGCTCTTAATTAAGGGGTTTTTACTGAAACTGATGCTAATAATACTGTTTTTCTAGGAACATCCTGCTTTTACTTTAAGTGCTCTCGGTGCCGTTGGTGGTATTATGGGCTACATGTAAGTCTTATTTATCTTAAACTATGTGAAATCGAAAGAAGACTTTTTGGTTGTATACTAATGTGATTTTCTCTTCTTTTCTATAGGCGCAAGGGTTCTAAGCCCTCCCTTTTCGGTGGTTTAGCTGTTGCCGCCGTTTACGGTACCGCTGGTTATCTTCTCAAGCAAAATGCTGAAGGTGGTATTCAATGTGCTCTCGCTGGTTCCGTGCTTTTACTTGGTGCCGGTATTCCCAGAGCTATTAAGTCACCTAAGCCCGTCCCCTTCCTTTTGATTGGTTTAGGTGTTGCGTCTTTGGCCTTCTACGGTAAGAAGTACAGCGACTTCTACCTTTAAGTGGCAAAACCTTTGTGCAAATAGTTTTACTGCAAAAAGATTTGATTCGATATGGTGGCGACGTTTGATAGTTTTCTATAATAAGTGGATCCATTAACTATTAATTATAAGTGAGTTTATAGCATGAGATGTGCTGATATTTTTAAGTACCCGATGGATGCCAGTTGTTGCTTTAACTATTGTATATACATAAGAAATAAACCATTTTAAATTTGGCCGTCTTTTCCAATGTCACAATCTGAAATTGTAGAATCAATTCCTTTCATGTATTATCAATGGATGGGATGATTTCAGTATCTGTCGATTACCGCAAGCAGCGTTGGCGAATAGAGTTTGAGCCTCAACTAGCGATGCCCCAAATCACCTATTTGAGGCCTGTGGGACCTAGCACTGAAGGCTAAAGGGTTGTTTATATATATGCATCTCTCTTTATTTGATAGGTTAACATAGTTGTTGTTTTGTTTTTAGTTTGGCCCTAATTGCCCCTACTAAAAAGTAATAGTTCTACGTATCTTTCAAATACCGCACAAATTTGGCTACCGCATTACAACTTTATTAGTAAGATAAAGACCATCAAACCCGAAAGTGTACAACACCAAGCACCTCTCTTATTCTGTTACTATCTGAAAAATCAAACGGTTTTTGCTCTAAACAAGTTAAAATACTCTTTTTAATGGACGCTAAACAGCAGAATAATTTAACAGATCTGAGGCTGAAACGCATAATGCAACTGCATGATAGCTTAAATAATGAACTTCATCGGGAACGCATTTATTCGTCAGAAGCTTCAGAGGCGTAAGTACTACCTGTAGATCTAGAAGTCAAGTTGAGAGGAGAAAGAGAAAATATCATTTTTTCAAGAAAAGGAAGAGAAACATTATGAACCTCCGAAACTAACATACAAAATATATTACTAGTCTTATTCAATATGTTCAAAACACACGGGATTTTGCCGTAACTTGTGTTTGGGGCTCAGTGGATGCCCAGCAAAATCCTTTCACTAAACAGGGCGCTGAATACAAAAGTAAAGATGGCAATAATGAAAATGATACCGGTTGCTGTATCATATGCTGATTCTGCTTTACATTTATTCTCTTCGTGGTAATAATGGACTATACCTGTGCCTATTTTCTTCCTCTATAAATAAGTTTATCTAACTTTTCTTCAATTTATTTTGTAACCTATTTTAATATCTGTTAATGTGAAAATAAAATAAACTAATAATTACAATTATATCAGTCAAGCGTATATTCGTAAATTAATATATAGAAATTTTATTCTAAACGAAACTAGTTCAGCGAACAGATATCTTTCGTACTAAATTTCTTCTTTTCTTACCGTCATAATGAGTAAATCCTTGCTTTTCAATCGCAAAATTGTTATTCCAGTTTAATACCCTTTTTGAGATATAAGGGCCTTCTTCATCATCACTTCCGGAAACCTCTTCTTCATTATTCTCGGTAGTAGGATCGTTATTTATACCCCTACTTCTTGTTAATCTCCGGTTTACGTTATTCATAGATAGCTCAGTTGATTCGATGTTCGATCCAGGAGCAGTACGTTTAGATCGCCTCAATGGCTTTTCATTTATTTCGTCGGTATCCATCTCATCGTTTTCATTAAAGCTTTCCTTCGTTTCCACATCTATGCGCTCAACTTGCGTTTCGTCTGAATTCTCCTTAATAACTGCATCCACAGTCACTCCGTTTCGTCCTTGCTCCATTTCATCTAAATGCAAGCTATCCCGGCGAGTTTTCATAAACTGATACATTTTGGTCTTTTCAGAGTCGATCTCCTTTCTCAATTTTAGTTCTCGTTTTCCCCAGGGATTGAGCCACGCAATCAACTGTTCGATTTGTTTCGGTTCGTCATAATATCCCCATGATTCGCTGTCATGCAAAAACAAATCACTTTCGTCAATCATTTTTCTTTCATATACGGATAATTTATCTCCTACGGTATTGGCAATTTGATTATTCTCATTATCGAATAACTTTTTCTCTAAAATACTTTCATCACCTTCGAAGAAGTATTGACCATTCTGACAAATAACTGATTTCACTGCGGGGGGTGAATTATCGCCAAGATCATAATAAGCTTTAGCTTCGTCCGTTGTGGGTCCTTGAACCCATAATCTTGCCATAGAATACTTGGTCAAAGATTTAAACGATAAATTATTTTCCTCGTTAATAATTTCAGTTCTATCTTCAGAGGGCTTATTGTCCCCTTCAGGTTTCGCTTCCTTCTTTAAGGGTGTCTCTTCATTATTGATGGCAAATCCATTGTACTCGAACCACCAATAACGGTTATGGTATCTATCCTTCCCTAACAACTTCATTCTTTGACAGTCTAATTCACGTAATTTCTGATCCATGCTTTTAGAAACCTTATTTAATTCCTCATTTCGAGCTATAACCTCGACACATTTATCGTAAACCCGTTTATATTCAGGACTTTTTTGAGCAAACACTAATTCATCGTCAAGCTTCAATCGCTTATTAGGCCTATAATCAGCGAAAACGTTGCTGTTATTTGTGTTGTGATTGTCCTGTGTTGACGGCGTAACAGACACAGCTTTATCAACGGGTAAACCTTGAGAATCAGGAGTGGCTTCACGACTTTGAGTATTACTGTTAGCGTTCGTATGTAAGATTCTTCTCTTTTCGTCTTCCAGTTGTTTCAAGGTATCAGCAAGAATCTTTTGTTCACGATGAGCTTCAACGCGAATCTTTCTTACCTTCGAGCTTTCGTCAGCACAACTATCGATGAAATTTCGAACAAGATTAGAGTCAGAGAGAATAGCACATAGAATACTTAATACTTTAAGTTTGTATTCTGGTTCGAGATCAAAATAACCATCGTAAGCCGTTTTAAGACTAACAGATCTGTCCAACGGAGCTAAAGCATCAAGAACAAAATTAATAGTGTCAGACCATTCCTCCACGTAAGAAATCTCGTACAAGAGTCCCACAACAATTTGTTGCCAACCTCCGTCCTTGAATAATCTTTTACGGAGACGCTCTTTCCAGTCAATTTTTTTAAAATTCGCCATTCCATGAGCGCGGTTAGTGATGTTATCATCACCAGAGTCATCACCTGGAATACCGGTATCTTCACCTTCCTCTTCTTCCTCCTCTTCTTCTTCTTCCTCCTCTTCCTCCTCTTCTCCTTCGTTATCATCTTCGGCCTTTACCTTTGTGTCTTCTTCAGGTTTCTTGGGCCTGCTGTTAACTGTTGTAAATCCGGATGCTGATACGCCAGCAGAACCGTTAGATGAGGAGCTCGGGGGTGGCTTAAAAGTTTTATCTTCTTCTTCCTCTTCTTCTTCTTCTTCCTCATCTTCTTCATCGTCAAAGCCCTGTTCGATATTTTCTTCTTCATCATTATCTTGTTCGCTATCCTGTTCCTCGTCAAAGGGTTTTGGAGGTAAATTAACTAATAACTCTGATGATTCGGTGTCAACGAAAGCGGACAATAATGTGCAATGGATTTCATTTAGTAAATTGCATTCAACATTGTAATCGGAGATACGCAAGCAATCAACGAAATCATCAAAACTAAATGAACTAATTACCAGTGGTTCATGGTAGACGTTTAAAAAGAGCCAAGTTTCCAACAATAAGCCAGTCAAATTCGTGGGGAAAGTTGTTTCTGGCTTGAGATGAGGTTTAAGTAATGCATCCTTGAACTTGAATCGGCAATCAAGATCTTCTCTGACAACGGGTTTGGCAGTGGGTGTGGGCAAAAGATCCTTAATAGATGATGAGTTAAGTGAGGGAGCGTTTGCAGATGGCAATTGATTGGGTTTGACCGTGTTATCGGTTGGACTAAGAGCACTTGAAATAACTGATTTAGAGTCTTTAGCGTTTTTCTTCAACTGTTTTTGGCGTTCCTTTTCCTCTAATCTCATTAATTTAATCATATTGGCCTTCTCCTTACGTTCCATCTTCTCCTGTTCGCGTAATTCCTTCATCTTTTCGCGTTCTTCTAATCGAACCCGTTTCATCTCATTGGCGGTGGGTTTACCCTTATTGCGTTGTAAATGAGGTGGGATATTAACGTCAATGCGATACTTTTCAGCTAAATCGTCTCTTACCAGCCAGGGAGCACCTGACCAAGCTTCCTTTTTAGCGGAATATTTGATAAAGGTCCTTAGAATAATTTTAGTGAAAAACTTCCTATCGCGAATTAATTTATCTTCGTCAACGGTCAGAACGGTATCTTCATCAGTGGCCATTTCGACTTGATATTTACAGTACCCTAAACGAACTTCGCCATTAGGTAATGTTATGGTATTAAATTTTGCCTTTTCACGAATTATAACCCTAAATCTCTGGTCGTGAACTTTAGCGATAACATTTTCACCGGGATAAAAGTCTAATTTGAACGCGTTATAGATATCATCAACTAAGGCATCGAGTCGGGAAATAATAGAGAATTGTAATCGACGTAGAATTGGCTCCTTGAGTGCTTCCGGGAAGTTCTCAATAACGGTGCTGCTTTCATTTTGCTATAGTATATGAGTAGGTTAGCAATGGAAAAGAAAAAATAATAGTTATAAACAAAATGAAAAAATTATTTACCTCGCTTTGGAATGCCTCAAAGAAATTAAGACACGAATGGCCAGTGAGTTCGCATATAAACTTCTTTTGTTTGTAAAAATCCATGCTGCATATAAATTGAGCAATTAGTAAATTTTGGTTTAGGGAAACACATTAGTGATAATTGGGCAAAAGACTTACCGAGCTAGATAGCATTCATAAGAATCAAAATATTCATCAGTGATCGGGATGTGCCATATTTCGGCATCAGGATCGCATATGGCCTGCGTGGAGGCCGGTTCGACCACTTTGCGCTTGAAGAGAACCTGTCAAGAATTAGTATATGAACAGATAAATAGATCCGAGAGATGATATGAATGATATGTATGCAGATTAAATATATATATATATGTATATAATAAGCATGGCAAGCGATAATTAAGTGGTCGGCTTTTAGGGAAATATCGGGATTTAATAGAGGAACTAATGCCGGAGACGCAACATACCATAGTGTAGCGAGGAATATAAAAAAGTTATAATAGACAAGATCGGGCACAGAGATCGCCGTAGGGCAGTGGGTGTAGATATAAATAAACGTTCGAAACGTAGAAAGAACCGATCCAGACGAGTGATAAGAAAATTGATTAATGGGGGGGTAGCAATGGCAAAGGGCAAAAACTTTCAGGTGAGTGTTTCTGTTTTTCCTTTTTTTTTTTTTATTATTTGGGTTTCCGTATATGCATGGTAGTGGGAAAGTAATACGGTAGGAAAGGCGCTCTTTAAAACATACATATTATCATCGGCTCGGGAGGGCGGCTGACGGAAACTGGTGGTGCCATGCCGACGCTCATTGTAGATATATTGCCTACGAAGATATATATATTATTTGGCCAAGTTGGCCATTTTAAAGTTTCGAATCCCGAGTGACCAATATTGCTCAGGAGACAAGGGTCTGGCGATGCCACCGTGCCTGGTCTTATCATCCGACACGCGTTAGGCACACCGCAGGGTGTGTTGGACGGTCTCGGGGTATATTATTCCCGAAGGCAGTTGGCCTCCTCTGTATCTACACAATAACTCTAACTACGGTCGCGTACTATTGTCCGTAAAGGAATCCCGCGGTATCCCCCGCCCATCTCCACTACAAGGAGCTGAACGGTCTCCTTTCTTGAGAGTAGAGTCGACATGATAGTAGATACAGCATCTACATTGGGCCCCGGCTCTTACGTACCGCGCCGCACTTCACCAGAGGCCACAACGATGAACCCATATTAACTATTTAAATAGATAATAAGTTTTCTTCGGTGTTCATTCAGTATGGTGCCTTTGGGCTCATTGTAAGCGCCCTGAGCATCATTTGGGCGACTTGTCGCTTTGTACCAGCACCATAATTCGCTTATGGCCCCATCTTATCCGTCAGCCTGTCTTGTGCTGAGCACGCCGCATGCCGCAGCACTCAGGGCCTATGGTTCTAGCCCTAGCCCTACTCCTAACCATAATGCGGCTTGGGTTCGCTTTTTCGTTTTTTTTCGTTTTTGTAGTTTTTTTTTATTTTTTCTGGAACCGTCCCTCTTATAGTACCCATATTTGACTCCACCAACCCTCCAAATAAGTCCATACATTCACAATGGACGGCGGCGGTGATCAATCTAATAAGTCCCATCGGACTACTAAGGATAAGACTACCACCAAAAAGAAGCTCCATGTTAATGGTTATAATGCCAAGGCGTTCGCCGTTGCGGCCCCCGGTAAGATGGAACGTCAAGCTCGTCGTACCCACGATTTGAATGAAAAGAAGTACCATGTTCCCATGGTCGATCGTGTCCCCGAAGAAGCTCCTCCTATTATTGTCGCTGTTGTCGGTCCTCCCGGTACCGGTAAGACTACCTTGATTAAGAGTTTGATTCGTCGTTTCACCAAGCACTCTATCTCTGAAATTAGAGGTCCTATTACTGTGGTCTCTGGTAAGCGTAGACGTTTAACTTTCATTGAATGTTCTAATGATATGAACTCCATGATTGATATTGCCAAAATTGCTGATTTGATTCTTCTCATGGTCGATGGTAATTTTGGTTTAGAAATGGAAACTATGGAATTCCTTAATATCTTAGCTCCTCATGGTTTCCCTCGTATTCTGGGTGTTACCACTCATTTAGATTTATTCACTTCCCCAGCTACCATGCGTTTATCTAAAAAGAGACTTAAGCAACGATTCTGGACTGAAGTTTACCAAGGTGCCAAGCTTTTCTACCTTTCCGGTGTTATTAACGGTCGTTACCCCGATAGAGAAATTCTTAATTTAGCTCGTTTCATCAGTGTTATGAAATTTAGACCCCTTAAATGGCGTAATGAGCATCCTTACCTTTTAGCCGATAGAATTGTGGATATTACTCATCCTAATCTTATTGAAGAAAATGCGAAGATTGATCGTAAGGTTACCCTTTATGGTTACTTACACGGTACTCCCTTACCCTATGCTAATGCTCGTGTTCATATTCCCGGTATCGGTGATTTGAACGTCAAGGAAGTTGAGAGATTACCTGATCCATGTGCTACCCCCTACGCCCAAAAGTTAGAGGAAGCCACTGGTGCTACTCCTAAGCGTAGAAGACGTTTAGACGATAAAATGAAAACTATTTACGCTCCTATGAGTGATGTCGGTGGTGTCCTTGTCGATAAGGATGCTGTATACATTGATGTTGGCTCCAAGAGTTTTACCCCCGGTGAAGAAATGGGTATTGGTGAAAGAATGGTTACTAGTTTACAATCTTCCAAGGCTACCTTAGGTGAAAATGCTAGTGAAAATGGGGCTGGCTTACGTCTTTTCAGTGCCAGTGATGTTATTGAAAATGTTGATAATAACGATGACAATGACGAAAATGATTACCTTGAATCTGATTCTGAATTCGAAGAAGACGATGAAGCTCAAATGAATAATCGCGGTAGAACTACCATGCGTTCCGCTAGAGCCATTGACTCTATGGAAGATAACGAAAATCTTGAAGTCGGTCAAGACGAAGATGATGAAGACAATGACGAAGACGGTTTTGAACCTAACTACGAAACCATTGATTTCCAAGATAAGTACAATAAATCTAAATTAGTTCGTAATAAGGGTAAGCGTGATGAATTAATTTACGCTGATTCTGATTCTGATTTAGGTGGTATCGATAATGATGATGACGAAGATAATGTTAATATCGATGGTACTTCAGGTGCTTTGAGATGGAAGGAGAATTTAGCCGATAAGGCTCTTAAAAATTTCAAGACCGCTAGACGTAGATGGGATATCAGTAAATTAATTTACATGGAAAATATTAACCCCGTTGAAGCTCTTAAAAGATGGAAGGGTGAAGATGATGAAGAAGAATCTGAAGAAGAAGATATCGAAGCCGAATCTGACGATGACGATTTCTTCAAAAAGCGTAATCCCGAACGTGCTAAGAAGGCCGCTGCTGACGTCGTCGGTGAATACGACGATGACATGTCTCAACCTATCTTTGATGCGGACGAATTATTGTCCAAGTGGAAGGATGAAGAATCATACTCTTTAATTCAAGATAGATTCCAAACTGGCCCCCCTGGTCTTAAGTCCGCCAAGAACGGCAGTGGCGATGGCGATGAAGAAGTTTTCGGTGGTTTCGAAGATTTAGAAACTGGTGAAAAATTCGGTGACGGTGATGAAGGTGAAGGTGATGATGACGATGAAAACTCTGGTGATGATGATGAAGAAGAAAAGAAGGAAGAGGAATCGGATGATGAGCATTTGACTGTCGAAGAAATTCGTGCTAAGAATGCTGCCAAGAAGGAAAAACTTCGTCTTCAATTCGAACAAGAGGAAAATGATGATAGAGAATTTGGTGCTGAAGATCCTGAGGGAGATCATGAAACCTGGCACGATGCCCAAAAGGCTAAGATTACCAAACAATTAGAAATTAATAAGGCTGAATTCGATAACATGGATTTTGCTCAAAGAGATAAGATTGAAGGTTTCAGAGCTGGTACTTATGTTCGTCTTGTCTTCGAAAAGATTCCTTGTGAATTCATTGATAACTTCGATCCTACCTATCCTGTCTTAGTTGGTGGTCTTTTAACTAATGAAGATCGTTTCGGTTACTCTCAAGTCCGTATCAAGCGTCATAGATGGCACAAGCGTATTCTTAAATCTAATGATCCTCTTGTATTATCTTTAGGTTGGAGACGTTTCCAAACCATTCCTATTTACTCGACTTCGGATTCCCGTACAAGAAATAGAATGCTTAAGTATACTCCTGAGCATATGCATTGTTTCGCCACTTTCTATGGTCCCTTAGTGTCACCCAATACTGGTTTCTGTGCTGTTCAATCAGTTTCTAATGATCAAGCTACTGGCGCTTTCAGAATCGCTGCTACTGGTACTGTTCTCGAAGTTGACCAAAATGTTGAAATTGTTAAGAAGTTAAAGTTAGTCGGTTACCCCTACAAGGTATTCAAGAATACTGCCTTCATTAAGGATATGTTCAGTTCAGCCCTTGAAGTCGCTAAATTCGAAGGTGCACAAATTAAGACTGTATCTGGTATCAGAGGTCAAATCAAGCGTGCTCTTAGTAAACCTGAAGGTCATTTCAGAGCTACCTTTGAAGATAAGATTCTGCTAAGCGATATTGTCTTCCTTAGAGCTTGGTACCCTATTCAAGCCCGTAAGTTCTACAACCCCGTTACTTCCTTGTTACTTCAAGATAAGGCTAACTGGCACGGTATGAAGCTTACTGGTCAAATCAGAGCTGAAATGAATGTCAATACTCCCTCAGAAGAAAACTCTAGATATGGTAAGATTGAAAGATCAGCTAGACATTTCAATGCTCTTAAAGTTCCTAAGTCAATCAAGTCAGATTTACCCTTCAAATCTCAAATCTCTCAGATGAAGCCCCAAGGTAAGAAGACTTATATGCAAAAACGTGCTGTTGTACTTGGTGGTGAAGAAAAGAAGGCCAGAGAATTAATGCAAAAGGTTATGACTATCAGAAATGAAAAGGAAGCTAAGAGAAAGGACAAGAAGAGTGAAAGAATGGTTGGTCATTTGAAGAAGGTTGCGAAGAATGATGCTATCAGACAAGAAAAGGAAAAGGAAAGAAGAAAGGAGTATTTCCAAAAGGAAGGTAAGAAGAGAAAGGATGAAGATGCGGGTGGCGCTAAGGGTAGATTTGCCAAGAAATCTAAGTCGGATTAGAGATAGGTCAAGCCTATCAGTTTTAAATAATGTATATTTCTTCATTTTGGTATTTGAATACTTATTTAAATCGTGTATAATTAGAAAAATAATATCAAAAATTTACTAAAAATCTTTTTAAACCAATTTATTTTTGTAATAAACAAAAATATCAAGTTAAAACAGAAAATAGGAAAGAGTTATAGGAGCTATATATCATCAAAATAAACATACACAAATGGAAAAAAATGAAGTGGCATGAAAAGAATTATGATTTTTTTTAAATAGTAGAACTACGGTTAGATGAAATTCCAGTGATAACACGTCTCAATCTTATATATTGTAAAAAAAGACAGGTAGTGTGTAGTCTATGCTAGAACACGTTCGGTTCGGGTATTTTGCGCTGATTCCGTCTTATTTTATTTTTTTGGTTTAGTTTCTCAGTAATTTGTTTCCTCGGTTATTTAAAGGAAAAAGAACAATATTAAGCATCCTAAACGTATTGACTGAGCCATCTGATACCTTCACCGTATCCTTGACGCATGACAACAGAGCACATGAAAACTTCAATGGGTCTGATGCCTTGGTCGAGAGGAACCTTACCCTTACCAGTAGTTTGGAAAAGCTCTAAGGAGCGTCTTAATTCATCTTCGGAAACACCACGGGGAGAATCAATCTTATTACCTAAAATAAGGAAAGGAACACTCCTTAATTCTTCGATAGCAAATAAAGCATCGAGTTCAATCTTGGATTCAGCAAATCTTTCGGGATCAGCAGCATCAACAAGGAAGACAATACCATTGACTTCGGGGAAGTAATCCTTCCATAAACGGCGGGCTTGTAAATGACCACCTAAATCGAAGGTAGTGAACTTACAGTTACCGATAGCCAACTCTTCGGAGGCTATATTTGTTAAAAGTGATTTCAAAGTTAATAAAAAATAAAACAGGGGGGGACAAAGAAAAACAAATCTAAAAAGCTCAAAAATAATACATACTAGGATGAAGAGTAGGTTGAAGGGTGGCAAGTCTATCATTCTATAGGCAAAAAAAGGGTTAGAATGGTACTAAAGCGTTATTCTCAGATTATCTGAGGTACCAGATGCAGTCAATACATACCTTCAACATGTGTAAAAGAGTGGTCTTACCAGCATTATCTAAGCCAAGGAAAAGAAGCTTGGCATGCTTATTCAAAAGACCTAAGTTGGCCAAAACGTCGTAAACTAAAATAAAATCAATGAATCGAAAACATGGTTAGTACTTTCTAAATGCTGACAGGGTCAATGCCAACGCCAACATCCATGATGCGGCCACCGCAGCCCCGAACGTTCTGTCATTTTCTCAGACGGTCATCGGGCCGGAATCACAGCTCGTATGGGCACCTCAATCGAAGACATACACCAGTTAAGAATCCACATTATGCGTGCTGTATACTGAAATCGGAGTATTTATTTCACGTCAGCCTTAAGGGAGAGTCGAGGCGGGCGGTTGGAAGCGCAGACTGACAACTACAGCAGGCCGCACCGCTGTAAGTCTGAGACCGGCCACCTGGCTTCTCAGCTCGCCAGATGTCCCGGCCGTGTCAGCATGGAGCATCAACACCGCCGAAGGATCAGATCTCCCGGGCGGACACGGTGTATATTATAACAACAAAATGCGTTTAGACGTTAAGGTATGTGTATTGCGGCGACCCGTAATGCTGTCTTAAAGCACTGCTGGTCCATGAACTGCAATTACCCTGCAAAGGGCCCCGATGGTCCATGGATTCGATCTGGTGTCTAGGGGCTTTAACTAACAAAACTGTCTGGTTTATCTTAATTTTGATATAGAAACAATCCTTGTCACGTACCGATCGTGTGAAAGGTATCGATTTTCATCCTACTGAACCCTGGGTAAGTATACTTTTCAGATGATGTCATAATTTTTGCGAATCAATTTAATTTCTAACGTGAGATTTCTTATCGGATGTTTAGGTATTGACAACTTTGTACAGTGGTAAAGCTCAAATCTGGTCATATGAGACAAATGTAAGTAACGGTGACGAAAACTGAGAATTTATTATAAAAACCTTAAACTAATTGAATTGAAATATTAATTTTCTTCTTTCATAGTCATTGATTAAATCAATCGACATCAGCGATGTTCCTGCCAGAGCTGGTAGATTCATTGCTCGTAAGAATTGGATTGTTATTGGTTCCGACGATTTCCAAATTCGTGTCTACAACTACAATACCGGTGAAAGGGTTGCTCAATTCGAAGCTCACCCTGATTATATCCGTGCCATTGTTGTTCACCCTAGTCAGCCTTTTATACTGTCCACTGGTGACGATATGACCATTAAATTATGGAATTGGGATCTTGGCTGGAAAAACACCAGAACTTACGAAGGTCACAGTCATTATATTATGTATCTTGCAATCAACCCTAAAGATCCTAACACATTTGCCTCCGCTTGTTTGGATAGAACCGTCAAGATCTGGTCTTTCAGCTCCTCAACCCCTAACTTCACTCTTGAAGCTCACGAATCAAAGGGTGTCAATTTTGTTGAATATTACCCTCAATCGGATAAGCCTTATTTAATCACTTCTTCGGATGATAGAACTGTGAAAGTTTGGGATTACCAAACTAAGAGCTGTGTTGCTACCATGGAAGGTCACGGTCATAATGTTTCATTCGCTATTTTCCATCCTGAATTACCTGTCATCATTTCTGGTTCAGAAGATTCTACAATTAAGATTTGGAATTCCAATACGTATAAATTAGAGCAAACATTAAACTATGGTCTCGATCGTGCCTGGTGTGCCTCAGTTAGGCCCGGCAGTAACATGGTAGCAATTGGTTTCGATGCCGGTAATGTTGTTTTACAATTGGGTAAGGAAGAACCTTCAATTTCTATGGATCCCAGTGGTAAACTGATTTGGGCCAAAAATAATGATATTTTCAGTAGTGTTGTTAAGGGTAATGATTCAATCAAGGATGGTGAAGTATTATCCTTAGCTCAAAAGGAACTTGGGTCTGTTGAAGTTTATCCCACAGAATTAACCCATTCGCCTAATGGTAGATTTGTTGCTGTTACTGGTGATGGTGAATACATTATTTATACAGCTCTTGCATGGAGAAACAAATCATTCGGCTCAGCATTAGAATTTGTTTGGGCTCAAGATAGTAACGAATACGCTATTCGAGAGAATGCTAATAGTGTTCGTGCTTACAAGAATTTCAAGGAAAGAATCTCTGGACATATTAAGTATAATTTTAGTGCCGAAAAGATTTTCGGCGGCACTTTACTAGGTATTAAGGGCGATGGATTTGTTGGTCTTTATGATTGGGAAAGTGGTCACCTTGTTAGAAAAATTGATGTTGACCCTATAAACATCTACTGGTCAGAATCTGGTGAGTTAGTGTCTATTGTTTGTGAAGACAGCTTTTACGTTCTTCGATTCGATCGTGAAGCGTTCCTTCAAGCAGTTCAAGATGGTACCAATGATGTCAATGAAGGTGTTGAAGATGCTTTTGAAGTTTTGCATGATGTCACAGATATTGTCAAGAGTGGTAGTTGGGTTGGTGATTGTTTTATTTATACTACGTCATTTAATCGTTTAAATTACCTTGTCGGTGGTGAAACTTATACTATCAGTCATTTCGATAAGCAAATGTACTTATTAGGATATATTCCTCGTGACAATGTTGTTTACTTAGCTGATAAAGATGTTAATGTGACTTCGTATCATTTATCTTTGTCAGTTATTGAATTCCAAACCGTGGTACTCCGTGGTGATATGGAACAAGCTCAAGAACTTCTCGAAGATATTCCTGAGAATGAACGTTCCAAGATTGCACGATTCTTAGAATCTCAAGGTTATTCAGAATTAGCACTTGAAGTATCGACTGATCCTGAACACAAGTTTGACTTAGCTGTTGCCTTAAACGATTTAACCATTGCTGTAGATATTGCTCAAGAGTTAGATAACCCCGCTAAATGGAAATCATTAGGTGATGCTTCTCTCGATGCCTGGAATATTGATCTTGCCGAAACATGTTTTAAAGCTGCTGAAGATCTTGAATCATTAATTCTCATTTACACATCGACTGGATCAAAGGGTGGTCTTGCTTACGTGGCTACTAAGGCTACAGAGCTTGGTAAATATAATGTGGCATTCTCCGCCAAGTGGGCTGTTAGAGACATTAAAGGTTGTATTGACCTTTTGACGAAGACCGGCCGATTCTCAGAAGCCGCTGTCTTAGCTTTAACATATAATGAAGACACTAACGCTGCCGTTACTGAATGGAAGGCGTCGTTATCGAAGAATGGTAAGTCTAAGATTGCTGATATTATTTGCTCTCCTAATGAAGATGCCGATAAGTTCCCTGAACCTTTGATTGTGGCCCCTACTACGGATCTGATTGATATGTCTGAACCTACAGTCGATATCATCGAGGAACCTGTTGGAGAGTCTGTTGAAGAAACGAGTGAAGAAATTGTTGAAGAGTCCGTTGAAGAATCCGTTGAAGAATCCGTTGAAGAATTAATTGAAGAACCTGTTGAAGAACCTGTTGAAGGGTCTGTTGAAGAAGACGACGAAGACGAATTTGAAGAAGCCCAAGAGACTGCTGATAGAGAACAGGCTGAAATAGAAGAGGCTTAGATAGTTTATATAAGTGTGTTATATTTTCTTCTTCACTTCTACGACTATGAATAAATGTAAAAAAAATTTAATCAAAATGAAAATTCTGAATATACCATAGTACGCAATTTTGAAATCACAGCTATATTTGTGGATTCGAAGGGGGAAAATTACCTGAATTGCTTTGAATTTGAACTTTTCATGTCTAAATAAATTGTACAAAAATAGAGATGAAATTTAATAATATATTTCCATAATATGATAGATGCGAATATCTATTTTATCTAAAAACATGTTCGAATTTAACACCATCCCGTTTACCAATGCCAATGAAGTAGAGTTCCTTAGATTCACTCCGACTGGAATCAGGTTTATCACGGTAAACTTTCTTAAATATCTTTTTAAGTCTCATTTCAAGATTTTTATCTTCCTTTCCTGTATAAAATTTACACACAAAATTACCGCCAGGTCGAAGGGTATCGATTGCAAACATCAAAGCTGCGTCACATAAATCCTGTAAGGGAATGCAAAGAAGAAAACACATAATAAAGAAATAGATAAAGAAAAGACAAAATAAATTTTGTTTTTTTAGTTATTTATTTCATTTAAAAGGTTATTAGGAGATTATTTGTTAGTTCAGAGATATATATATTGGCAGTCAATCTGAATACCGGAAAAACTTACTATGCTTGCACCATGATCTTTGACGGCTAGACCAGTAGTATTAGATAACCTATTATATGGATCAGTAATACTTCTTAACCAAAAACCAGATTCTTGAAGGGAAAATCCGCACATGTCACTTAAAACAATATCTACCGGGAATGATGCTTGATCACTCTGTTGGGGGTGGAAGGTAGCGTTGCCAATGGTGTTTGTGTCGATAGGCGTGCTGGTTTCTGAGTGACTATTTACTGATGAGAGAGTATCATTTACCGATGCTCGGCGTTCTTGGTCTAAATAACTGCCCTGTTGATCAACAGAAATCTTTGAAGAATCATATATATCATTCTCGGCTTCAGTTGAGGAAGCCAAGACGGCGTATTCGTCAGGTTTGTTACGGCCAATGTCTAAAGGATCGTAAAGTAATTGTTTCAATCGATCTTGAACGGCTTTACTAAGGAAATTTCCCTGTATAGCGTTCACACCCTTCGGTGGTGTGCAGGGTAGAAGATCAACGCCAATGACTTTACTGTGCGGTTGCGTGCGCTCGACGCTGACTTGCGACCAAGAGCCCGGTGCAAACCCCAGATCCACCACGGTCATTCCAGGAGTAAACAGTTTATATTTTTGATCAATCTCAATCAATTTAAATGCTGCCCGTGATTTATATTGTTGAATCTTAGCCTCTCGTGCGTAGAAATCGGTCTTCTGTCTAGCCACCCATCGTGAGGATGAGGCACGCTTTTTTGAGCAAATAATAGCACATCGGCTGAAGGTCCGGTGTCGATAAATATTCCATGGTGATGTTGAAACGGAATAGGCCCGTATCGGAGGTGCTGTAAACATTTTAGTCCGGACTCCACACAGTCAATTTTGCCAAGCCTTATCGAGATTCATTATGGGCAGGTACGGTTTGATCACGTGATTATCATCATCATTTTTTGAAGCCCGATAAACATAGTTGCAATAATAGCGTTATTTTAGTCATTGTCCTATACTTGCTCTATAAAGTTGCCTCAGAGTGTGACTGCCCTTACCACCATGCATATTTTGGCATTTGGCCCAGGGGTCGCTTACGTGATGTGATGAAATTTTCTCCTGCAGAACTGGCGTGTATATTTGAGTGGAAATTTTTTTCTTTCAATTTCTTTTTCCCTTTTCTTCACAGAACACGGAATTTACCAAACTATCTTTAGCTTGGGAGACTTTGTAATTCAAAACAACAATTCAATATGTCGTCTAAGATTTCCGTCGCCGGCGTCCGTGGTCACGTCAAGCAACTTATTGAAGCTTCCGAATCTAAGAAAAGAAACTTCTTAGAAACCGTCGAACTCCAAGTTGGTCTTAAGAACTATGATCCCCAAAGAGATAAGCGTTTCTCTGGTTCCATCAAGCTTCCCCAAGTTCCCCGTCCTAACATGACCATCTGTGTCTTCGGTGATGCCCTCGATGTTGATCGTGCTAAGTCCGTTGGTGTTGATGCCATGTCCGTCGAAGATCTTAAGAAGCTTAACAAGAACAAGAAGCTCATTAAGAAGCTCGCCAAGAAGTACAATGCTTTCATTGCTTCCGAAGTTCTTATTAAGCAAATTCCCCGTCTTTTAGGTCCTGGTCTTTCCAAGGCTGGTAAGTTCCCTACCCCCGTTTCTCACAACGATGATCTTAACTCCAAGATCAACGAAGTCAAGTCCACCATTAAGTTCCAACTTAAGAAGGTTCTTTGTCTTGCCGTTGCCGTCGGCCACGTCGAAATGGAAGAAGATCACCTTGTTTCCCAAGTCATGATGGCTTCCAATTTCCTTGTCTCCCTTCTTAAGAAGAACTGGCAAAACGTTGGTTCCCTTGTTATCAAGTCTACCATGGGTCCTCCTTTCAGAATCTACTAGGCGGTTTAAATTTTTATTAATTTAATTTGTTTATATCATTAGTAGTTCTGGGAATTTGATTCCTTATCTTTTTTTGTAATGTGTTTTATGTATTATATATGATTTATAAGAATCTATTCTCGAAATTCATTTTCTCTTTCAGTCGTAAAATCATTATATAGTTATTAAAAACATTTCATATTATTTAATACGCAAATGTAGAAATGTATATACTACTACGTATAGCTGTTACCCTGTGATGAAAAATCCGAGAATCTCATACCATACATAAGATGATGGTCGCAGGGGAGGTGAGAAAATAGACAATATGGAACAAATAAATAAATAGAAAAATAAATAAATTAATAATGCTGTCTAGCTATAGAGTGCAATTAGAAATCCTGGGGTGGAGTCAAGACAGATTGATGGTTACTTGATGATAGAAGTAAGGAGGGTTCAGAAGAAGCTATTAAGGCCTCGGTCCGTCGCTGCAGATAAGCCATTTTCACCAGCTGAGTTTGCAAAGTTTCTTGAGATATTTCAATATCAAAATCGGTCATATATAATATAGCGACTTCTAATTTCAGTAAATCAGGGTTTGATACGCCACTAACTAGTCCAAATTTAGTCTGGTTATGCACAACATCCTCGGCTGATTTGCTCGCGATACGCAGTGCGGCCAGGGCGACTCGATAAACGTTGTGATCAGTCAGTGGGAAGGCGCTATCTATAACGCAGAGTTTATATATATATTGGCTAGCTGAGATGTAAACACATGCTGATAGTGGGCAGTACTTGTGGATCCGATATAAATAATCCTGAAGACTGATGGGCGGTGTAGTACGGGTCCAAAACCGTCGACTGAGTTGGTATATCAGGGTTTGTCTTGGTATCGTAACGTCGGGGTTTTCCACTTGCTCCATTTCTTCAACATTATCCATATCCTCGACGTCATCTGGCATCAAACCCGCTTCATTGATTACGCCATCCACATCCCCGTCCGCGAGCACGTTCACGGGTTCAGTCTCACTGACGGCGGTAGCCACTAATTTAGCCTCATACCGTAGCGTTCTTTGCGAGGGATGTCGCCTCAGTGCATTGGCCACTGCCAATGATGAAGACGGTGATAGCATTATTAAAGGGTCTATTTCTGATAAATGTGGTGACAGTGATATTGGGGGTGTCTGGTGTCCGTGGTTGGGTGGTGTCCCTGGTGCTTGTGTATAGGTAGCATTGCTGTCCATATCCCCGGTTGTCGTAAGACTAATGTTGTTGTGGGAATTGGATTTGGGATTCGTGGGGGTATCAGGGTCCTGCGGGGCCGATGGCGGTTTGACAAACTGGCGGTGCCATATAAGGAGATTACATAGCAGATCGATCAAGTACTGTAGCGCAGTCGCATCATCAATGGTCTCAATATTGGGTACTTTCATACTCAGTGGAGGCGTGCGGGTTACAAATGGGGGTTTGCTCATTGTGAATGGTCCTCGTTTACAATAAAGTTGATGGAGGAGTGACCGTTGGGCCTTTGACATTTATTGATACCCCGGTGCGTTTCAACGGCGTAGCATGCGGCTTGGCATGATGATGGGCGGTAAGCACAAAGGCGGCCCTGTTTACGGCTTCTTATTTACTGATTTCACCAACACACCAGCACATTTGGCGCTATCTAGAGAGGACAGAATGGTTAAAGCGTTAAATATATTTATTGTGGTTATTTTCAATCTTATGTGGGCCGTGTCTGTAGCCCTGTCCAGTCCGCTCTCCGCCCTTTCCCTGCCCCTGCCGCCCTCATTGGGGGGTAGAAAATCGGATCGCGTCTGTGATCCAGCTAAAGACACCTTGTGGCCGTACACTGGGTTTCGTCTTGATCGTCAGTATGTTCATGAGTTGAATGTATGGCGTTTGGGGGTTCCTGGAGTCACTCATCAGATTCAACTAAGTAACTGCGAGGGTGGTCGCATCGTGCATAATGTTACGTCGGTTACTGCTGCTGCCACCGATATCGCCTGGGCTCAGGATATGTGTGATGACATTAACGATATTTGTTTCCGATTGGTGCGTCGTCATAAGTATTACGGCCGTCGATGGAGTTTGTATTGGCCACGCCGGTGGGTGGGTGGCCTATACGTGTGTGCTGGATCTCAACAGGGCGGTTGTGCAGCTAGCGCTGTGCCGCTGGCCCGCTTATATGCTGCTAATGGCAGTTATCAATGGTTGGAACGTCGCGGGTCAGTGATAGTATATCGCGTGCCTTATTTGTATACATCGGTAGTTGAAGATGGCTTGCGTGGAGATAGTGACAACTGGTGGAAAGAACTGGACTTGAATGAAATGTATGGAAAGCCAAAGGATTAAATTTAAGATAATATTGGAATACTAATTAAATAAGATATGAATGAAACGAGTGGAATAGATAGGATATGATATATTTATATATGAGTACAAAAAATGCAAGAATATGCAGAAAAATAAAGAATAAAATAGAAAAGAAAGTTCTATCAAAGACAACCATTAACAAATGTGAGTCTTCCTCATTTTGATATAATTAGTAAACTAAAATTGTATTAATGGCCGTTTTGTTATTTGATTTGTCATTTGGCTCTTAGCGATGACGGAAGAATGCGGTAGAGTCGTCAGCGCCAACTGTGCTACTACTATCATTGACATCTGCCTGAGATATCACATGATTACGTTCGATATGAGACAAAGTCAAACTGTTAATACTATCGTTAACCTCTCTCGCTGGCAGTTCATTACTGAGGTCATTATGGGCATGATAGTAATATCCCTCATCGTTGGGTTGCGTGTTGCTGTGGTTAACACCAGCGTATGGTCCATTAGCCGGTGAGCCCTCCATGAGGCTATCCTGCGATGAAAATTCAAGGCCAACCATTAGATTATCACGCCATTGTTCATTATCATGATCAGCTTGAGCCGCAACACCTAATGCTGCCAACTCATTTAATCCAGTTTGTTTCATATTTTCATCCGTCTTGATGAACGAGTCACGATCATCCTTGGATGGGTGGTATCGTTTATCAGGATTGTTAGATAGTAAAGCCATGGCACAGGTAACCAGGGTCATAATAACCAAAATCAGTGAAAACACTGCATTAAGTACAAAGAATACAATCCCCATTACTGAGGCCACCGCGGCAGGTTGACCAAATAATTGAGAAAAGAACATAACCATAAAGGCATTAAGAACGTTAACCACGCCAATAATGATATTGAATACGTTGGTTCTCTTGTCCATATAAGGGCGAACAACGCATACTGTGATAAAGAAGGCCAATTCAATGATGAAAATAGCCAAAGCTTGAGTTTTACCACTAGATTGCGCAAAAGAAATGAAACAGGCCTTAAAAATTACATAGGTTAAGTATACCACCACGAAGTAGTAATGTTGAGCGCTGTACTGGATATACAAGAAACCGTAACGATTCAAATGGTGAGCGTCGGCGAAAAGTAAATAAGAAGCCGTTTTAAATTCTTTGAGTGACCGTTTAGCAACGGTAATTACCTTGTAACAGGCCCAGCCAAAAATCGTCAATAGCGTTACCACTACAAACACGGCCAAGACGATAACAGCCGGAGAATCCTGTTGTACGAATTCCCATAATGCTAAAATGAGTAACTGGGGGAGAGCAATAAGCACAATACGTAATAAAGTACCCTTGAGGATAGCAACCCAGTTTAAACGGAAATAAGAAAATCTTTCATGACGTAGCAGGTTAATTTTAACGCCTAGTAACATAAGCATGGCTAGGACCGTAAATACCAGGATAATCGCAATCGAGATAAAGAAAAACATAGTAAATCCCGTGAGTACTACAGCGGTTTGTTCAATATCAGCTTCGTAAGCAACTCTTAGGATACCACGTAATACCAACAAGGTATTACTGGAGGTAGGTTCGTAAATGGAATTAGCACGTCTCATGAGCCATTCTTCGGATCGGGTTTGCATGGGTTCCCATAAACGTCGTTGGATAAGAATGGAGATAGTAGTCACAGAGAGGTAACTGGTTGGGGTACCGCCCGTGGCTTGTACGTACCAGCGGAAGATGGTTTCCAAAAATGGTACTTGAACCAAACCCATGGACCATACCAAATTTTGAGCCCAAGCGGAAGCAATGGGTGGTAAACGGGCTACAGCGGTCATGGCCAGAATAACAGTAGTTTGAAAGTAAGTAAATAGAGAGACCGAGTTGGCGGCGATATGGGCGGCGGTGTTAGAGTAGCCAAAGGCTGAGGCTACCGCTGAGGTCAAGAGACCAATACCAGCAATAACAGCGGTGATCCATTTAACGTAAATGTGATCAACCGTTTTACCGTTGGTGAAATTGGCCTGTAAGCAGGCCACGATGGTTCCATCGGCGGTATAGATGTTAACAATAGCGATAGCGTCCAAGTTAGGGAACGTATAGGCAATACCGGGAATATCTCTGACAATATTGGCAGAGAGAAGGGAGTTGGAAGAGATATCGATTTGACCGGGACTAATGGGGCAAATAGTGCTAATGTCTAATGAGCACAGGTCCACGGTCTCAGTCAAAATCTTGAAGCCGTAAGCCCAGACGTCAACGATGGCCGTGATACGGCCATTGATTTCGGAGGTAGCACTAATACTATACTCCACACTACGGTTACTGGGGAAAAATGTCACGTCAAACTTCGAAGTTGAGAACAGGGATTTGTCCATACAAGTGACCAGCGCAGACGCCGCCAAGAAGTTTTCAGCCCGTGCGACCCCGAACAGCACCAGGCCCACCAGGGCAAACGGGGGGGCAAATAGTCTCATGGGAGTCTGTAAGGGAGTCTGTAAGGGACTAAAGTCGAGAGTAGAGCGCGAGAGCGAAGTGACAGTGGTGAGAGCGATGGAGCGAGGGTGAAGGCAGTGGAACAAACAATAACAATAATTGGGAGAATAGGCGTAACTGGCAGGTTTGATTGACATAAACAAACCGGCACGAGCAGAAATATTAAGCAGATACAGATACGTATAGGTGGTTATAGACAGATATAAATGTATAAACCATTATTTCTATAATATTCTACAACTCCCTTGCTTCCTCCTCCCCCTCCTCCCCCTCCCCCCCGACGGATCGAGATGGGCCCGTTGGCGCAGTTTCGGGTCAGTGAGCCGCTTTCTTATCATGGGACCGTGAGTCCAGCGGCAATCCTCGGATGGAAGAGAGGGCAAACAGTGGTGAAAATTGGAGAAGCGGAGTACATATGTTAAAATGATTGATTAAATAACTGTAGGTCAAGTCATATATGAGAAACCCCAACGTGAATACCCCGTGTGGAGATCCAGCGGATGGGTCGTCGAAATATGGATTTTGGCCATACCATGTGCTGACAGGGTGTGTGGGACCTACAAAAAAGACTATATAGCAATATTCACGTCTTATCTGCCGAGCATAAGGTAGCTAATGGATATGCAAATGGTGATAAAATTCAATCTCAAGGAACCGTCTTCACATCTCAGCACAAACGGTGTTGATCACAAACGCCTGATCACAGGTTATGCGCTGCCGCCTACTAGCCCTGTGTAAGGCCTTCGGACTCGACGCTGAGGCCCTGAAGATGTTCGCGGGCCTCGCTGAAGTCGCTAGTCGGGTCCAGTGTGGTGGCTAAGGTGTCGTCGCTCACAAGAGAGTCGCCGTCTGTAGGCGCCTCTTCGCCGCAGCCACAGTCATATTCCTCTAAAATGTGGCTGCAGTCGAACGTGGGCTTGTCCAGATGGATATTGACCTGATTGTGTACATGGCACCCCCAAACGGCCGCCGTCATTCGAGACCCAACTTGAGGTGGAAACTCGGCCAACAGCATCTGAAAGTGTTCAGCACATTCTCCGCATGGGTACACTTGTGAGAACAGGTAAATATAAGATTTCAGCGTACTCTGTTCATGTTCAGTGGGTTTCTCGGGGTATCGGGCCAAGATAGTATGCAGAAGTTTCCACGAGGCTCGACCTAGTTCAGCCTTGGCGGTTTCATTACCCAAATGGCCCATTATAGGTGCTGCGAGCGCTGCGCGGTCATCAACCGTTTGGTAATTAGCGCCTTCAACCGTTTGGCTGGTCTTGATTCCCGTAGCCCTCTCAGTCCCGGGTCCCTTGACCTTCCCGATCGCTTGGGTGATCGAGCCCCTCAGGGAGCTGGTGCCGGCAACGTTAGATCGTGTCGCGGGCAAAACCGTAAGTAAGATTATGCCAAATATTACTAAACTGAATATTAGGTAAAATTGGTTCCGTCGCATTTGTATGTGTATATGTGTGGCAAGCCTATTGTGTGTATATTTGGGGGATCAAAGTCACTTCACCGATGAGGCTTGATAATGACCCAAATCGGCCATTGGGAGATTAAATAGATTGGCATGTTCCCGTTCAGCTCTAGTACATATACATAAATTTTTTGTATATATCGAAATACATATATGAAATGAGTCTAAATTCTTCAGCTAATTCTGGAATCCCAAATGAAAAGTTAGCTCTCGCCGTGGGCGATTGGCAATTTTACACCGCGCACAATCCAATTCTCAACTCCATTGAGCTCGATACCGTCACCGAGCGCCTCGGCATCCCCATGCCCGAAATGATCTTTGGTCACAACTCGTTACGTCTTCACCATAAACCCAGTGGGTGGCAGTTGGCATTTAATGCCATTGATGCTCTTGATTTAGTTGATAAAACAGGTCAGGGTGAGGGTGGTATGCTCAAGGTCAAATGCGCTAATGATTGGATCAAAACGCGCCAACAACATGCAAAGGATACTGAGGGTGAAACTAAAATTAATGGTATAGTGCATCCCTTTGATTGGACTTACTCTACTTCATACAAGGGTACTGAATCTTGGTCGTCGTCTGATGCTGATTCAAAGACTGGCTCCTCATCATTATTTAAACCCACCACCGAGACTATCCCGCTCGACAGACTGCGGCGTCCTGACCCCATTTTACTGTTTGATAACCTCATTCTATTTGAAGATGAATTATCCGATCATGGTGCTAGCATATTGGATGTCAAAATCCGGGTTATGGCTGATCAGCTTCTAGTACTCTGCCGTTTCTTTCTCCGTATTGACGGTGTACTCTTCCGTCTTCGTGATACTCGCTTGTATATTGACTTAGTAACTAATCAAGTCTTGCGAGAGTATAAGACCCATGAGGCTTCCTATGATAGTATCAGACGCAAGATCCCGTCTTATATTGATGATTTTGCGCTTTATCTTCGTGATGCCAACTGGGTCGCTCAACGTATTCCTGAACTATTTGTGGTTACTGAAATTGCTGAGCTTTAAAGCTTTTAGAACTCAAAATATACGTGTATTTTTTAGACAATTTGTATATGCTATTATTATTATTATTATGATTCTTTTTATTATTACTATTATTAAAAAAAATTAACTCATGGCCAAGACCTTTTCAGCCGCCAGTAGATTCTCCTTGGTAGCATCACCCGTAGTCACGATATTCAATAATTGTTTACGGGCCACTTCCTCTAATCGCTTATGCTTGTCATTTTTATCCAAGACCTTGTATGCCTTGCCCGAGGTCACAAAGAGACCGGCCCATCCTCGAACATAGCGTGGACATAACTCCACGGAACGGGAGAACGAGGTCACGGCAGACTGAATATCAGCGATTGAGGCCGCTGAGGACAATGACGTCGTTGAAAACATGCTGCGCGCGTGATAAATCTCACCTAAACGAGCGTAAACATTATAAGTGTGGGGCATGAGTATCAAAACCTCCTCCAAGGAGTAAATGGCCTGTGCGTAATGTCCGGCACGATAGTAGGCCTCAGCGAGTTCAGCCCAGGCTTCAGCGTCATTAGGATTCACACCACAGTAATTTACAAGGGCGCGGATATACTGTGGCAGAGTGGAGTTATCCGATTTCTTATTCAATAACGCCATTCGTTTCTTCAAAGCCGCAAAATCGGTTTCGTCACGCGAATTCAGATAACTCAGTACGGCAATGTCGCCCTCGGTGGCCTCAATGTACGAAGCCATGATCGTACCGAATCGAGAACTCGCTTCACCGAATCGATCCTGTAAACGGGTCATCATGGCCTTGGCCTCCATATCGTGGCCCGTGAGCAATGAAAGGTAAAAGTGCTGCTCCACGAGCTGAGTACGCTCGTCGTCGGTGATCTGGTGCTGGTAGCGCGCCAGGTAAATAGCCGAATCATCGTACCATTGGTAGATCTCAGCCGGTGTAGCCGACACATAAGCTGCTGTGTTGGCTGTGTTTATCAAGTCCTCCTTCAATCCCATGTTGGCACCAATCATTATTCCGTGTCGAAGAAATAATATATATCTTTCACTCGAAATCACATCCCGCGCAAGGGTCCCTCAGGCCCGATCCCAGTATTGATGCGCGGCGGTGTGTGCCCTCTGGGAAGCTCGTTTGTCCCAATGAAATTGGCAGTATTAAAAAATTGGCATTTGCAGCTTTACCCACTTTTCACCTCCATCACTGGCTAATCGCGCATTATACACCGCCGAAACCCGCTATTAATTATGTCTATGCGTACTCGTGTTGCTCGTGGTCTTATGGCCTCGTCCAAGATAGCCTTGCCCGTCTCTCTCCGCCTGGCTACCCCCGCTCTCCGTACTTACTCTTCCACTCCCACTCCTCCTAACAACAACACCTCCAACACCGAATCTTTAGCCTCAGTAAGATCTTTAGCTACTGATGGTAGCGGAAAAATGGCCGCCTGGAGAAAGACCTTTGCTGACAAGATTGTTAGCGTTCTGGATTTAGATATGGATCGAGTTCGTGCCGGTCCCGTCGGCGGTGCCACTTACTACCGTTTGTGTGCCGATCAGGGCTTGCAGTTCAAGGACTCACCTCTCAGCGACACTGCCAAGTTTTACTATGAAACGTTAGGCTTACCCAGAACTTTTAACCAGTGGTTTCAAATTGTGGCCCTTCATGAATGGATGCTGTTTGTTCGTATGCGTTCCATGCCCGGTAAATACGGTAAATTATACCAACAAAAATTAGTGGACAGAACTTTCTTGGACATGGAATTACGTCTTAAAAACGAAATGAATATTAATAGTACTAGTATTATCGATAAGTACTTGAAGGATTTCAATTTACAATTAAGAGGTTGCGTTATGGCTTACGATGAAGGCTTTTACTCTGATGATGCTACCTTGGCCGCCGCTCTTTGGAGAAATTTATTCAATGGTGATAAAAATGTTGATTTCGCTCATTTGGAAATAATGGTTCGTTACGTCAGAACTCAACTTTACGTCTTTGATAATATGTCCGATCGTGAAATTGGTCTAGGTGCTGCTACCTTTGTTAAACCCTGGGCTCAACACTCCCCATTGACAAAGGAAGAAATCGAAATCAGAAAACAAGAAATTATCGCCGCTAGAAAACCCGAAAGCGAATTAGAGCCTCATGAAAGATCTACATTTTCTGATATTTAATGGTTAGATTGTAACCGTAAAGAAAACGTTTACTTCCCCTCATCCTTTACATGTATATATACTTCTAATGGTAAAAAAACAGAAACTTAAAATACTCAAAATTGATTAAAAAATTAAACGGGAACTATAAATATTACGATAAATTTTCAAATTATTCTTCTTCAAAAACGGGGTCAACAATACCAATTTTGGCGACCTCCAACCAAGAGTATTCCTCCTTCTTTGACATATCAGCCAGTTTATAAACTTCATCGATTAATGCTGGTACAAAGGTACCGGGGCCATTAACGCTTTCGATGGCAGCAGCTTGCTCAGCGGCAATAGTATATAATAACAAAGCTGACGCCGTAGATTCAAATGAACCAAATTCGCCATTATTAACCGCACAGAACGCAGTAATTAAGGATCCAAGAACACATCCAGCACCTGTAATCTTGGATAAGTATTCATGACCATTTTCAAAGATCCAAATACGGGGGTTCCAATGCGCTGTATATTCACCGGCAATGGGGGAATTATGGCCTTCAACTAATATATCAATTTTACCGGTCATTAATACTGTACTACGGGTATCTAGGGCTAACTGACGAACAATATCAATCTTATCCTCGATACTGTTATCGTTTTCAATAGTATCAACACCCCGCATAGCAGCACCCTTGACACCAGCTAAGGCTGTGATTTCACCTTCGTTACCCTTGATAACGCTAAAAATGCCAGAGTCTAAAATTTCTGCAGCGGCTTCTCGACGAGCCGATGAGGCTCCAATGGCCACGGGATCGAAAACAACGGGTTTGCCGACCTTGTTATAGGCTTTGAGTCCTGCCTTGTAAAGCTTAACAGCAGATTCATCGGGAGTACCCATATTGATTAATAAACCACCATTGAGAATTTGAGCAAAATCATCGTATTCCGCAGCACATTCTGACATAGCAGGTGATCCTCCTACAGCTAAAGTGATATTAGCTGATAAATTCTTTACCACATTATTGGTAATATGATGCACAAAAGGATTAGTGGTAGCGACAGAAGTGGCTAAATCGCCTAAACTAAGAATATCCTTCTCATAACTTTCATCTTCAATTGTGATATAGTCTAATTCACTCCCTTGGTTACTCAACCAAGGGCCAGGTGCACCAATTAATTCAGCTAATTCCTTAGTAGCCTGGCCGGGGGTGGGCGAAGCCATAATGCATGATACGATGGCTACACCATCAAGGGCATTACCAGGTACAGCGGTGGAAAATAAAACGTGTTGAACGTTGCTATGATTGATACCACCAATAGCTACTGATTTGATTCGCTTATCCTTAACAGGTCCCTCATCACGGAGCACTTTAAGAATTTCTCTTGTGCCAGCCATACCAATGGGGTTCTTCTTTAATACCTTAGTCTTAGTACCAAATACAGCACCAATCCCCACATAATCAGCCTTATCGGCGATTGCAGCTCTAGCTTCGGTCACATTGTTAACACTAATGCCAATGATCTTATCACCGCCCATCATTTTACGAACCTCAATCAAATCCATATCATCTTGACCAATGTGTAAACCCTCAGCATCAACAGCCAAGGCCACATCAACACGGTCGTTAATAATTAAAGGAATACCAGCAGCCTTGGTCAAGGCATGAATTTTACGAGCCTTTTCGATGAATTCTTTGGTGTCTTCGTCCTTTTCACGTAATTGAACAACGGTAGCACCGTTCTTGATTGATTCCTCGACCTGCTTCAATAATGTAGACCCCTCGGGGATCATTGTAGAGTCGGTAACGAGATATACTGAGTAGTCAACTGTCTTCATCTTTCCTAATTTCTTGAATGAGCTCTGAATCGTTGAAATGAAATTATCCTGAAAGCACTACTTTAGCGGTTGAGTCAAATTTTGACAATCCCTCCCTCCCATGCGGCGGGGTTGTACGTGGAATCAATGGCTCCTTTGACTCCCTGCAGCATGTGATTTTTGAGTCAAGTTGGTTTGAATTAATTATCGGCTCTCTTCTTCACGGAATAGAAAAGATAGTAACATAAACAAATATCAATTTATAATCATTGTGTATCAGAAAACTGGGGTATTGCTTGGATCTTTCTTTTTTTATGTTTTTTTATTCTTGTATTTTATTTATTGTGGAACGTAGTATTTTGAATAGCCAACTAAACGTGATAGAAAAGAAAAAGATAACGAAAATTATAAAAAGCATGGAATGAGTGTGCGAAATAATGAATGAGCACATTAAAGTTGAGAGTTGTACAAAAAATCTTCTTACAGTTACTTCAACCAAAAGATCTATTATTTACAACAGACTCATGGATGTTCACGCTGTCGGGTAACTGTAACTGAGATCACCAATTACATAACCAGGCGAGGAAGGCTTCACCAACACCTGGCTCTCAAGCATATCAAAATGAGATTGACAGCCGATTTATTATTGCAGGCACCTTCATATTTGAATCCGGTGAATGATAGAGAACTTAGTCTCCGAGGTTAGTAATCAATATGGGACACAAGCCACTTTTACTGGCGATATATTCGTAACTTTTCTCGTTTTTTCTTTTCTTCCCTCACTGGTAAATAATCATATACTAACCATATCCAAATTTATAGGACACAAAATTGCGGTAATCGAGAACTTGGGGGTGACCAAAGATCAAAACGATGCTTTAGATTTCACTGATAATGATATCAGAATCCTTGGCCCCTTTCCCAAACTCGTTCGCTTACGATCAATTTTAGCCGCTCGTAATCGTATTGTGACCCTTCATCCAACGATATCAACTGCTACCCCTAATCTCAAAACATTAGTACTATCTTCTAACAATATAACAGAATTAGCTGATATAATTGCTATTAGAGGATTGACAAAGTTAGAATTTGTGTCTCTGATTGATAACCCGGTGGCCGACAAGGAACATTACCGTTTATGGGTCCTATGGCTATGTCCTACTATAAGGTATTTAGATTTTCAAAAGGTCAAGGATAATGAAAGACTCGAATCTGTCAAATTATTCGGTACTACAGATGAACCCAGTAATTTGGCGAAAATAATCTTGGGCATCAAAACCAATGTCTTTGATCTCGATACCCCAGTTGGTGCCAATTCCGGCACTATCGGTCAAACCAAGCGTGACTTTACACGAAAATTAACACCGGAAGAAATCAACAATCTGCGTGAAAAGTTAAAGAATGCTACCAGTTTAGACGAAGTATCCAGTATTGAAAAGGCTTTGAAGTCAGGTCATTTCTGATTGTTGTACTACTATAATTCTTTTATCCCTCTTCCTCTGTATCATTACATATTCTTAATAAATTAAACTCTAACAGATTATTTCTTATTTTTCTTTTATAATTTTAAGCTGTATACTTGTCTATATATATATAAATGATACAAAATTATGAGGATGAATGACCCATGAGCGTTATTACGACAAAATTTTATTTAATGCCATGACATCAGACTTATCGTTCTTTTTATCGCTAGGTTCTTTCTCATTTGTTCCCTTATCACGTTCTCCTTTAGTCAATTGACCCACATCCATACGATTATCATTAACCGCGGGAGTCGGGAAGAATGAATCTACAGGCTGAACCACAGCTTGACCCGGGGGCGGTACATTGCCATACTCTGATGCTGGTAAAGAGGAAGTTGAATACGGATGAGATATTGGCAGATTATTACTACCATAAGACTCTATTGGGCTTGACACGGAATCAGTTGACGCTAGAAAGGGTTCCCCATAATGCTGGTACAAGTCAGGAGGAGTAGTTTGGTAATGCGGTAGACGCATATATTCACGATTATAACTTGGGTTATGAGGATGACCATGAGGATGAGTTTGAGTATGGGCACGAGTATGATGCAGAAGTTGAGGTTGAGGAAGAGAATGTGTATGATGATGAGGATGTGGCTGAGAGAGAGAATGAGGAAGCGAGTGAGAAAGAGAATGAGGAAGAGGTTGAACATGAGGATGACTATAAGCTTGAGAATGAGCGTAATTATAAGGTATTACCTGTTGATGAGGATATTGATGCATATTGAGAGGATGAGTAGACATAGGGTATCTCATTTGAGGAAGGGTTTGATGAGCATGATCTAAAGAATGAGGACGAAATTGATGAGAAGGTTGCTGATGTTGAACATTTGAAGCAAGCATGGGAATGCTAATTGTGCTCGAAGGAGCGGGCGTTGAAACCGTTGAAACCGGAGAAGAGGCCTTTGAGGGAAAGGGGCATGCCATATTACTCAACGGAGGCTCTGAAGCGGTTCTATTGTGTAAAGGGGGCCCCTGCGAAGCAACTACTGGCAGACCCACAATGTGGGATACAGATAACTGTGAATCCTTGGTCAGACTTGTCTCAGAATTGCCATCATCAAGAGAGACCTCGTCATGAGATATTTTTATTTTCTTGGTTTTACAATACTCATCATCGTACCGTTTTCGATCAGTCGTTTTCCAGTGACAGCTATGACAGACATCATTCACGAATAGAGCTTGATTATTCCACCAAATCGGCGAGAAAGCGGTCCCACATAAAGTGCAATGCTTACCGACATCCTTGACCGTACTTGAAAAGGTGTTGCTGATATTGTTATATTTGTCGAATGCGTTATATGTTTTCGTGATATCATTGGTTTGCAGAATGAATGATTCATTCTGAACTAAAGAATCATAATTTACGGCAATCCTCATGGCCCCGGTTAACTTATTCTCGGATTGTTTGTATTCCTGTGTATACAACTCAATAGCCGTCAAACCTTGCTTAATATCAATGATTTCATAAGCTTCATGCATCCTATCAACTGCACCATGTTCGGGACAAACGATCACAGCATTCATTATGCATTCTTCTTCATTGATGATGACTACTTTCTCTTTACATTTAGAGCCTTCAGACACCGGTTGAGCTATGAAACCAAATTTATAACCAAACTTTGACGCGCATCCTACGTGAACAGATTTGTGGCAAGTGTAACAAGGGACACAAGTACCAAAAAAATGTTTACATATATGACAAGCTGCAGAACTCTGTTGATTTTCAAAATACATATCGGATATACCTTCAACAGGTTGCAACAACTTTGAGTCCTCAAATTTGAGATAGGGGTTCCAAATTGCACATTTAACATGAACCCAATTATCACCAACGGTTCGCTTCAATGGATCAACAGTAATAGCTTTAATATTCTCGGCATTGTTAGAGTTGTTAATACTAGCTGTTGCTTTATTAGCTTTGGAAATCGCGCTATCATCTCTCGATATGTTTTCGTTGTTATGTTCCCGAGGAAGACAAAGCACGCAAGAATACAAGGTCGAAACGGTAGGTTTCTGATCATTAGCACATGGGTCACATAACCAATTTTTTGGACAAACCTCATAAAATGAACTACCATAACAAAATGTGTGTACATTCAAACCACAACCGACACAAACTAATTGCTTAGTTTTCGGCTCTAGCTGATCACATACACCACAGGGACGATCGATTATTACGGTCTGCGATGGTGCCAAAGACTGAGAAAGCGTCTGAATAGGTTGATTCTTTAAATTTAATTTTAGCTCCTTATAGTTAGCTTGTCCATTACCAGCTGGCTGTAATAATTGTGGGACGTTCTTAAAATTCGCAACTGCGATTTTAACCTTTGCATTTTTTCTCGGTAAAACCAGAGCTGATTCATCAGAGACAGGTGCGATTGAAGGAGACACACCGGAAGAAGTTGATTCAAGATCAGCGGAAAGATCTGTAGAAATAGATGAAGCCAAATCAGAATCGGGTTTGATGCTAACAAGTCTACCGACCTTTCCAGGCTTACCCTTATCTTCCTTCTTAATTTTGACTTTCTTTGCCTTTTCCTTTGTTATTGAAAAGCCTTTTTCATTTACAATTTCCTTTGACACCTTTGCTTTTTCCTTTAATACCTTTGTCGGCTTTTCTTTAACTGTCTTTTCCGTTTCCTTCTCTTTCTTGATTGAAGTAACCGAACCTACCGGAATCATGGTTTCAGGACTAACCAAGGGTAAAATAGTGGCAGCATTTTCAACCAGACTCACATTTAATACAGACGGTTCAGGACTATAAGCGGATGAAGATATCATAATATTAGTAGCCTTATCGATCCGGGGACGCTTCTTTACTTTTTCTTTTTCCTTAACTTTCTCCCTTTCAGCTAGAATTTGTTTTGCATCTCCAATTAGTTCATCCTCAATCTTTTTTTTCCATCCATTACCACCCTTTTGATTGATTTTCTTAATAACTTCTTCTGGCTCTTCCCAAACTACAGCGTATCTTCGCCATAATCTAGCACATCGCTGACATAAAGCCACTATGGAATTAGCAGCACCATGATGATAAGCACCTTCATCATCTTCGACTTCTTCAGATGGGGCCGCCGTATGACCCGGCGCTCTTTTCCATACTCTCGATGTTACTGTTGAGCAATGTTTACAAACAAACGTACGCCTTTGAGTTTTCGCCTTTGAACTGTCGTACGCGGAATCATCACCACTATCGGCTACATCATCCGCTAAACCATCATCACGTTCTTTTTCGGTACTTACTGATTGAAGCTTATTCTTTTTTCGTCCCTCAAAGTTATCCCAAATCTTATGTCCCGATGGAGTCTTTTTCCATAGATAATAGTAACGAACAATATCGGCAGATTTTTTGGTTTTTACTTCTTTATAAACTGGATGCAATTCACTGCCGTACTTCCGAACCCCATCTTCAAAGCGAGCCTTTTCTTCAGGGGTGAATGTAGGTTCATTAAGAGATTTTCGAGTAAACGCGGCCACCATTGTCAATGCTTTGGGTATCTCATAACCGGAATCCAGCAATGCCTTCAAGCATGCATCGACAAAATTGGGACTATTGGGTTTAAGCTGCAATTTAATGGCGAATGGTTCGGTAATCTTAAGAAATTCTTCGACGGTTTTTTGATCAGCTGGTTCCTTCCACAATAAAGAGGATGTAGAATCTTCACCTCTTTCAATGTAACCGGTTGGCTTTTCTTGAAACCACGCCGGACGATCCTTTTTACTGGTCAGAAGAAGAGGATCAGGTATGGGAGAATTTTCTCTTGTTACTGTTGTTGATACATTTTCAGTACTAGATTTTGATGTATCAATAGTAGATTCCGATGCAGGTAGTGGTGGAGCTACGTTATTCATTCGCCTCGTTTTGTTATAGCCTCTTTTACCTTTTTTTTCTGCTTCGTAATAAACTACCGGTCGGCCAGGCCATTCACCGACATTAGCTTGATGTTTAGTGCCTAATCTCGAAACAGCACGAGGATAAATTCTATCGTCGGCATCTAACACATCTTCTAATTTACTATGAATACCAAGGTATCTGAAAGGCCACATTTTCAATTGATGAGCTTGAGCGGCATCTAAGGCCTGAGCTGATTTTTCCACAAAGGCACGATCTAATTCTTCGTATCGTGATAATGATGTAGAATTTTCTCTACTAGTAGGGCCAGTAGCCCCACTAGAGGAAGCAGATGCAGGGGCAGATGTTGTAGCATTAGTAGAAGAGCCTGATTCTAAATCAGCCATTTCTTCTTCATCTTCAACATTATAACCCTTTTCTTGACGCATTCTAACTTCAAGAGCTCTGCTACATGGGGCACACGACCAGCCAAAGCCCCTTGATGGTTTTTTAGTAAGCGGAGGATCAACACATAACATATGATAATGGTTCTGACAATGAGCGCACTGCACGGAATCCTCGGGCGAACACCACTGTGAACATCTGATACAATTCTTGGGTGACTCACAGAGTTCCTTAGCCTTTCCGACTTCTACAAGGACATACTTGAATCGCTCACATAGAACTTTTGAAACATGAATCGGCAGATTGATCATCTTCTGAGTAGGCACAACGTCGAAGAAACGTAAGATGTATCTATCGTAAAATTTATCAAACCAAAAATTATTGGGTCTAGAGCGATATTCATCAAAATTATCAATAATATCTTTATGCTTAACCGAACAATGCCCACGTATACTAGCTAACGGACAAAGATCACTATGCATAGTAACGTAAAGCATTCTTGAATCTATCGTAGCCCGGGAAATGTCTTTGGGCCTGTATAACCAATTGACTCGTACTGAATAGTTGGAAAGAGATTTAATGTTGACTGAATTCCTTCGACTCGTCTTTGATATCGGTTTAGTGACAGTATCCGACTTTACAGGCGCTTGTATAAGTGACGATGACGATGCCGATGACGATAACTCTAACGCAGACGACGCTGATGCTGATTCTGACGCCAATGTCAATGGTTGCGTAGATGCTGATGATTGTGTAGATGCTGATATAGATGAAGGAGAAGTTGTCAATGATTGTGTGGATACTGATGCAGATGTTGATGATGTAGATTCATAGGATGACGGTATTGGCTTAGTACGATCAAAAAACTCCATGATTCTACCTATATAATATGGTTCACCAGGCGGTTCAGACACCATGTACACATGATCTAAAATAATTAGAAAAAATAAAAAGTTAGTATGATAGAAAAATAAAAAAAACAAATAAAAGAACAAATAAAACAACTTACCACCTGGGGCATAAACAGAGCCATCAGTCAAATATAATTTACCGTCAGGTTTAATAACTGCACCATCATAATTCAGCACACCGGTTAATCTATCGGAAGAAGTAGCTTTTGGCTGCCAGTTACTCGGGATTCGCTCTAATGCAGCTGATATATCAGCCAGCTGATGTTTTTTACTATCAGATGATAAGGAAAATAAATCGGAGGGTGTGTAGGCTAAAGATACCATTGTAGAGGGCGGCGATGAAGGTGAGCCACGATTATTCTTGCGTTGACCAGGTGCCGTTGATGCCTTGGGCTTTACACCCTGTACAGTGATAGAAGCACCATTACTACCATATTTACCTTTAGCCGTAAGGGCTACTGAATCCTGTTTGGCAGCAGTGGCTTCATCATAGTCCTCGGCGTAGTTAATGCGAGAAGTTTTCCGGCGGGCTCGTTTACCCCATGCGGTACCATCATCGGGTGAATTAGAATCGTCCGTACCCTGGCTAACAGGATACTTGGCGAGACCATTGGCGTTAGAAAATGAGGTCGGTGTAGTTGGTGCCATAGTAACATCAGATGGGGTGTTTGTTGGCGGAGAAGCCGGCGAAGTAGACATTATACGGGATGCTTTCAACTAAAGCGAACAGTACTTAGTAATGACAATTAGAACGTGAATAAGTAATGAAAAGCGAGAGACTTTCCAAATATAACGAAATAAGGATTATATAGATGCTTCGGAAAATTAAGTATATTCCGGGTCTCAAAAAGAGAAAATGGAGAATAAGTATTTTAAGAATGGAGGAATACTATTAATGCCAGGCCTGATGATCGTGTGAAGTGAATGAGTGAGGAGAACATCATCCTGCCTGCAGGTTAAAGAAAAGTCTCGCTGTCAAGTGATATTCACTCATTGACCCGCCCATTCAACGAATTGACAAATCAGCCGACCGCTCACCAATAATGCAGGGGTATATGAACAAGATGGCATAAATCTGAGTTAAAATTGGGGTTGGAGTATTGTTCAGTGCTGACTCAAAAGTCAACTTACAGCTGGATCGGTATACCAAAGCTATTAACGCACCTGCAAAAGAAGGATAAACGCTATAATGATTCAAGGTTTGTTCGAAATACAAGAATATTTATTAGTATACACTCAGCCGGCCAATATAAAAAAATAAAAAAAACTGGACTGTTTTTCATTTTATTTAATTTGCTCATGGTGCGACCACGGGAGATAAATTTCGTCAGATCAAGGCTGTGGGCCAACGCCCAGCCCTGTACAACGAGCGACCTTTCTACAATTGTTACTAGACATGATAGCTATATCTTTGCCTCATGGTACCTTTTGTCTTTTTCAGATATGCTGTATAATATAATATAATATATTATAATATAATATAATATAATAGTATAATATAATATACATATGGAGAGAGATATAAAATGTGCGTTAACTGTGAGTGTGAAATTGTCCTTACATCAATGTCATGGCGGCAAGCACAGTGGGATCAAGTTTTTTTTTGTTTTTTCAATTTTGTGTTTTTCGATTTTGTGTTTTTTGTAATAATGGTGCGTCTTCCTGACTTTAGATTCTTTCAATTTCACCAGTAAATCCTAGACAGCGCAAAACCTTGTCACTCACTCACGCCCGGTATATACAGCAACCCCAGTCACCAATAATAATAATCCGACACCCTCTCCCCACTCGCCTTAGTCATACGGCCTGTCAAGCTCAACGGGATCGGGCCCAGGCCCATCTTCCAGGCGTTACCCTACTGAAGTATTGAGAGTGCGAAGCGCGCCCATGTTCCCACGCGCCCGAGGACCCTAACCCTTTGGGACATTGTGAACTGAAAATCCACTCTCGCCATCTTCATCTTAACTTCTCAATAATTGCATTATTTTCGACCTTTTTCCGATCTTCTACCCCAGAATACGAAAGAAAACAAACTAATTATAAGAAGAGTTAATACAAGCCCTTGTTTAGAAATCTTATGCATCTTTTGTCAAATCCAAACCCCAAGTTGTCTTGTCCTCAGTTATTTAATTGTAATACTACCTTATTATTCTATATAAGTTGTAGTAGTTTCTGCCGTTCTAAATTAAAGTCGTCTTAGTTTATTAATTCCGCCATTTATCCGTCCCCCCCCCACCTATCCTATAAATAAATATCTCCAAAATGTCAATGATCAATATTCGTCGTGATAACTCTGATCCTTTCTATCGTTACAAGATGCCTCCTATTACCTCCAAGATTGAAGGCCGTGGTAATGGTATCAAGACTGTCATTCTTAACGTTCAAGATGTGGCCCGTGCCTTATCTAGACCTACCACTTATGTTGTCAAGTACTTTGGTTTCGAATTAGGTGCGCAAACCTCCATTAATGACGAAAAGGATCGTTACATCGTTAACGGTGTTCACGAACCCTCTAAGCTTCAAGATTCTTTAGATGGCTTCATTTCCAGATTTGTTCTCTGTAAGGCTTGTCAAAACCCTGAAACTGATATTATCGTTGAAAAGGATGGTGCCTTAATTCGTGCTTGTAAGGCCTGTGGCCGTAAGAGTGATATTGACCCCAGACATAAATTAGCCTCTTACATCGCCAAGAACCCCCCCTCTTCTTTCAAGAGTAAGAAGAAGGCGGCCACTGCTTCCGCTAGTACCGGTTCTAATCTTTCTGATTTAGGTGCCCCCAAGACCTCTGACGATTCCACCAGAAAGGAAAAGAGCCCTGAAGAGGAAGATGGCTATGATGATGATGCTTTAACCAAGATGATTAACGCCGATGTTGAAGCCCTTGATCTTATTGAAGATGATGATAACTGGACCGTTGATGTTTCCGAAGAAGCCGTTCTTCGTCGTCAAAGAGAAGCCGAATTAGGCGTCGCCAGCATTAATCTTAATGATGAAAAGGATTCTTTAACAATCTTAGGTGAATGGGTCACTGAAGAAGAACCTACTGATGTTGAAATTTACAAGAAGATGGTTGAATTAGGTGTCGCCACTGATTACCATGCCGTTCAAGTCTTAGCTCAAGTTCTCTTCGATGAAGATATTATTGAACAAATTGAAGCACATGAAGGTATCTTAACCAAGACTGTTACTTCCGAAAAACATGAAGCTGCCCTTTTAGGTGGTATCGAACGTTTAGTTGGTCTTAACTTTCCCGATCTCATTTCTGTCATCCCTAAGATTTTGATGAAGCTTTACGATGCCGATCTTATTTCTGATGAATCCTTCGAAAAATGGGGTGCCAAGGCCAGTAAGAAGTACGTTGATAAGGAAATCTCCAAGAAGGTCAAGAAGGCCGCCAAACCTTTCTTGGAGTGGTTAGCTGAAGCTGAATCTGAATCTGAATCTGATGATGAATAAATACTTTCCCCTGTATCTTTGGTCTGATTATTCAATCTTAAATAAATAATAATACCACTCTTTGTAAGAATTATCGTTTATGATTTATGTTTATATATATTTATTTGTGTTTTAGTACAACAAGTTTTTCATTTTATTTTTATGTCTATGCCAGGCGTCTTTCACCAATGCAACCTTATTTAGCTCACTATGTATAAAAAACGTAAAATTTCTAGATTATTGGTAGTATTTCTAATCCGATCATTTAGTTATAGGTCTCATCTATGCTTTTATTTAACAACTCCTTAAGGAGATTCTTGGAAATTCCCTTCTTTTGGGCAAATTTACTCAACAAGGCCAATGATTGAGAAACATGCTCCAACACATCAGGATCAATTCTGGCGATATCTTCTGACGATGATTCTTTTACCATACCTAAAATTTCATCTTCGCATTTATCAGTTATCAGGCTTTCAACTTTATCGTATCTACTATAGTAATCATCATCATTATCATCGCCATAGGAAAGTTCATCATCGAATTCGATGGTACTTTTATTGAGCATGGTCTGACTAACAACTTTTTTCGAATCGTCATCATTATCCGATCCCACATCATCATACTGATCCCAATACCCATCGTCCTCCTCTTCATCCTTATCAGTATCGCCGGTGGATTCATCACCACGTACTTTGATCTTATTAAAGTTATCACAGTACTCAATGAAATCCTTTTCAGCTTCCTCAAGAGATGAAGACCAGTATAGATCAGGTCTTTTAATGCTAGCCTTACTTTCTTCAGCGTCAAGGTCAGTACCACCTTCGTATATATCATGAAGTAGCCATTTTTTCTCATCATTATTCCAAGTGAAAATAATAGCCAGATCAATAATTCTATCCAGGGAATCCAAGCCAAAGAATAGATCCATAAGTTCTGAGGGATCGAGCTTCAGTATTAACTTTACTAAAATGGTTTCATTATCTAACTTTTTGTACGTATTTACGGAGTGATACTTTTTGATAAACTCACCCAAATCGCTACCAACATTGCCATTTTGAAACATGATTAGAAATTTTATGAACACATCCAAGAATTGTAATCCCTTATGTTCATCGTCATTATTGGACAGTTCACCAAAGCCGCTAGGCTCCTTGTCCCATGTTAATCCACTAATCCAGCCGAGCTCTTCATCATTAAACGTTTCGTAGGAATATCGTGTACGAAGTAAGGGTGATAGCAGCAGTAATAAACTACTAGACGGCTTATGTAAGCTCAAAGATTCGAAAATGGCATTGATGATATCTTCTACTAAGACGAGTGGTACGATTGCCTCCATTTTTCAAAATAACAACTTATATAGAGTTCGTATAGATATCTGTTTAGGACATTCGGAGAATGTATTCAAACCGTTGTGCGAAACTTGGCAAGCATAACCGATTGAGGGGTTGGGATCAGAGCCTGTACATGTCTTACTTAATGGGTGTTCAAGTAAACAAATCGTTCGCTTAAAGTGAGTACTACACATCAAAAGTTGTTAAGAGGGAGACGACCCAATCAAAAAAGACGACTGAAGAATAACTATCCTGATAGTCACATTTATACACATCAACCGTCATTAAGTGATCAATCAGTGTAGTGTCGACTGCGTTCAATATTTTGAGCCCCAAACGGATCAGATATAAATTTGAGGATATTTAACAATAAAATAATGGCACCAAAGATAGTAACAACAACACCATCTAATACATGGAGGTTTACAGATAATAGGGTTGAGTCATTCAAAGAAGCTCGTTTACAAGGGTCTAGACCACGTTCGAAAAAGGTAACAGTAAAATGGCCCCTCAAAAGCCCTACGCCCAAAACATTGGCCAAGGCGGGGTTCTATTTTCGTCCTAGTCAGGAAAGTTTGGATGATACGATCTGCTTTGAATGTAACTGTGGATTGACGGGGTGGGACGCTGATGATGACCCAGCTGTTGAGCATTTAGCTCACTCACCAAATTGTACATGGGCTAGATTGATTTCAAAGGCGTGGGAACAAGATGACGATCATGATCCTCATTCAGATGAATATTCTCAATTAAGATTAGAAACATTTGCGAATTTATGGCCTCATGATAATAAGCGAGGGTGGGATCCAACAAGTAAACGAATGGCTGAGGCTGGGTTCTATTATAATCCTGATCGGCCAGGTGATGATTCCGTATCGTGTTCATACTGTGATTTAATACTTGATGGGTGGGAACCTAAAGACGATCCAAATGCCGAGCATCGACGAAGGAAATCCGATTGTTTTTTCTTTTCCAAAATGGATGATGTCAGTAAACTAATTACGAAAAAGGATGAATTGCTTGATAACAAACCTTTGGTAGATGGTGCAATAATATCTGATCCAAAGAAAATGTTTATCCATAAACCGCAACTGATGATGAATGATTCAGATTCAGATTCAGAGCCTGAGAGTCCAATTACAAATCGAGTTATGTCACGATTGAAACGAAAAAGTAATAGCTTACGGCGTTTTGAGAGCTCGACAGAGAGTAATAAACTGACATTAGGGCTCTTCAGAGGTAGCTTGATCGATGATGATCCTACTAGTGAAAAGAGTGCCAAACCCCATGGAAATAATAGTGAAAATGATAATCTTCTCAGAAAAAGGAAAACAATAAAAGAACCCGAAAATGAAAACGAAGATGAAGGCGAAGAAGAAGAAAATAAAAATAGACAAGAGAATTGGGATGAAGATGAAGATAACGATGAAGAAAATGAAGAAGAGGAGGAAGAAGGGGAGACAGAGGAATATGAGGATGGAAAAACCAGTAATAGGGCAACAAAGAGATATCGTGAAACAGTGGTTATTCAGGAAACTCCTAAGAAAATTAGGCTATCTATTCTAGAAAATGGGGCTGACATTTTTTCTACGAGCAAAAGCAATTTTGATAACAGCGTGGAAACGGTAATGAAGGTCAATTCTAAAATCGATTTTTTTACAAAAAGTAGAACAGGCAGTCAAATTAGCGATAACCGAAAGAATACACCACATAGTAAACGCTTGATTGTGGGCTCTGAATTACCTCAAGAAACCCTCAAGCCAATTGAAATGAGGCAAGATATTGCTGAGGGCAATTTTAGAAAATCTGGTGCTTCAAACGAAGAAAGGGAAGAAAGGGAAAATAGATTGTTACAAGATGAAAAGCCCAAACGAATTTCTGCTTCTAAAAGTTCGGATAACACAGAAAATTTGGATCAAATGGATGAGAGTCTTATTTTGGTACATGAGAAACTAAGCTATATGGAGGACCGCGAAAATAATAATGACTCAGACGTATCAATGGACAATTCAGTGTTACTGGTAGTTCAACAAGATCAAGGAAAAAAGGATAAAAGCGAAGTAGTGGAACATCATAATGAGCACTTTGCGCAAGATAACCTGAGATACAAAAAGATCGAGCAGTCACAAGTTGGAAGATCCAGAACTAAGACTTTCAGTCTGGGTGAAACAAAATATGAAATGATTGATAAAAGTCCCGGTTTAGCTTTCAAGAAGGCTATAGGAAAAATGATGAATAATAACGAATTAAATAATGAAGTGACCGAAAAAACTGCTGAGAGGAATGTCCTGAACGACAAACTACCGCAATCAGCTCAAGAAGGAAATAGTAGCTTGACACAAGAATTTAAGGCAACGATACGGGAAGATACCTTAGGCAATGAAAAGAAACGGAAAGAAACAACGAGATATAGTACTGTATCAGATACTGATAATAGCCGTGTGCATAGAAAGGAGCTCACACTTAATGAAGAAGAAATTCTATTGAGGAGAGATACGTCTAAGGAATATACTAACCCTAGAGGTGATATAAGTGAACACGGAAGAAGCTCACATCATAACGAGCAATATCAATCGACCATGGCAAATTCAGAGGAACAAATAACTACCCCAAGGAAGCGAAAAGATTTGCCAGCATTTTCACACGATGATACTGGTAGTAATCTTCAGCATCATAACGAGAAACAGGCTTACTATTCAGTTACTCCTGTTCAGGCCCGGTCTGGCAAATCAAATACTCAATTTTCTTGGAACCCTATCAATCCAGATAAGGTGTTTGACTTAACTAATGAAGCTGGTATTCATGACTATATTCAGCAGTCTTACGAGGGGCAACCAGCCATCCCTGACGACCATATGAACTTAACTATCTACGAATGGATGAAACTGAATGCAAAAACGGGAGAGGAATATTTACTTACGCGCGGTGATCGGATGATTCAAATGTTCAAAGAGGAAATGCAACGAGCTATTGAAACGTTGAGAAACATTCCGGTTCAGGATTAAAAGATAGATTAAAAAGTAGCCTTTTTTTACTGATCCCCGATTATATAAGTTAATAAAAAATTTATTTCAATGCGTTGCCACAGATAGTTTTACAAGTTATTTTTGAAGCCAAAAATAATAATAGATAAAATGTAAAATGCGAATAAAAATTATATGAGAGAGAAACCAAAAGTGTAATATATAAAGAAAACCAAAAAACGAGAAAATTAAATGATAATAAAAAAATGCTGTACAAAAAGAAATAGTTTAGATCGAAAAATGAGAATGATGAGGCATGAAGGGAATGTTCCTTTTCTACTTCAAAGACTTCTTGTGAGCCATAACAAGATCAACCCAAGGCTTCCTCACCGGACTGGTACCTACAACCTGTACCAGAGCATCTACCCATTCATTCTTCAAGGCTTTAGTATCAGCATAAAAGTCGATAGTCTCACCATTTGCGAACTTGACTCTGAAGCCCTCATCGATGAATGCAAACGCTTCTTCAGTAGGGCCGAAAGAGTTTGTATTTGAATCATGACCATTGCTCTTTGGGTTCATCAACGAAATTTTGTCACTAACAACCGTTTCGGCTTTTGATAAATTTATCGTAGCTCTAGGAGATTTACTAGATTCGCTGAATGCCGTCAAAGTCGGACCATCGAGAGTGAAAAACCTTCTACGCCAATTTTTACAATCGCCACCAGTTTGTGTGAGTGAACCTTCAATACAAATAGGCTTAATCAACGCAGCTTCGTTAAGCTCTTCAACAGCGGCTTGAATGCTTCTAGGTAACTCCTCTTTCTTAGACGCCCGAGGAATATACATCATTTGCAATTCCAATTTACCTACCTTATAAGGAGGGAACTTAGCATGAGGAATCAAAGAAATTCTCTTTTCTTTGGCTTTTGCCCATTCATTGAAGCAATAAACGTCAAAATTAACAACCTTCCCGTATATTTCCTTCTTGTATTGGGATAACGCAATATAAGTGCGGGCAAAGGAGCCATCAACTGCCATAACATCTGCCCAGGGGTCAGCATGCTCCATCTTCTTTTGAATAGGACTGCTGATTAGAGAAGCAATACTTGGCTTTTTCTTATTTGAGCTGAATAATCTAAAGAATCCTGATGTCTTTTCTTTAACAGCCTTGACAGGCTGTCTTTGAATAGAAGCATGAGATGGTACAATTGTATTACTTGTGGCGCTTCCAATCTTCTTAGAATAAGTGGCTTTAAGGGTAAAAATAAATTCCAAATCATTTTCCACTGTCAATTCAAACTCCTGGTCAATGGTGCAATTCTTTTGAAGCGGCTTGTAAGGAGTAGTGATACAATGAATACCATTATCCAAAGTCAAAGAGAATTTGGCGTCTTCAATGTGTTGCTGATCATCAATTAAGGGAATGTTTAAATCCTTAACACCAATAACTCTGACAAAGAGCCTTCCGGATTCTTCAGAAGGTAGTTGAATGTCCTTTTTCAAAGAAGAAGAGGATACCTTATGATTTATATCTAACATAGATGCCGGCTCAACAGATTTGAGTTCGACCGGAGCTGTGCTTACAGAAACAGGCTTTAATACTTTTTCTTCTACCAAAATGCCGGTGGGAACAGTTTCGACTAATAAATCATCATAGGCAAGTTTTTTGGGTCCTGTAAGATCGTTGAAAGAAAGTCGGGGAGCAGGCAAGATTTCTTTTTGATTTAAATCAACAACATCTTGCCACTTCTTAATTGGGGAAGCAGCCATTCTTTGTTTACCATTGTAAGATCTACTATCTCCAGTTGCAACGATTATATCCCTATTCTCTTTAACAGTATAACGCTCTTTCTTCGTAGGGGTACCAAAAAGGTCTAGCTTATTAACGTTGCCAAATACAATGTCTCTATCTTTCTTTGTGGGAGAAATTCGTTCAAACTCGCTCTCTAAATCTCCAAATATGGAGCCATTATCATCCTCAATATCATCGAAGCTGAGCTCTAGGAATGAAGACGTAGGTCGAAGCTTGTTATTAACCGGAGTAGAAGACCTACTAATTTCTTCAGCTATTTTCAAATCAGGAATCGCCATATCAGGATTTCCGTAGATAATATCATTAAATGGTCCGGTGATTAATGAGAGATTAGCAAGGGTGGCACTTGGCTTAATTTGAAGATCAGGATTGTGGGCCGAAACGGTAGCACTATTGACATTGATTTTGACATTATCCCATTGATGAACTAAACTGGCTTGTTCCGGATAAGACATGTTCTCAATGGAATCTTTCGGCTTCGTCTCATTATCTAATACAGAAGCGCTTTCGTTTAAAATACTGCCGAACCCAGAGACAAAATCGTCACCATCACTCATATTATCAAAGTCAAGTTGCAATGCCGCTGATGTTAGTAATTTAGTCATAGAAAGTTTGTATTCTGATCCGGGGTAAGGTATGCTGTCAGAATCACTATTTTTCAACTCATATCCAGTTTCGATATCAGCAGAATCATTTCTATCGTCCGATCTCTCTTCAATATCCCAACTTTCATTAAAGCTTGAATGTTCGTCAAAACTCTGTTCAAATTCAAAATCTTCCTCCGACGATTTATCTCCTTGTTCCTGGTCGAAGTTCATGGACTGAAGATATTTAATTTGAGGTTGTTCAGTTTGAGGCTGTTCGATATCAGCTTGTTCAACTTGAGGTTGTTCAACGCGACGTTCCAATTTATGGTGCGAGAATTCATTTACTGGTTCATTTTTGACCACAACTTCAACTTGGTCGTGAGTTTCAAGAATTTTATCATGCTCCAAGGGTTCATGTTTCACTGCGGACGGGATCATGAGGCTAAGACCAAGACCAAGGCCAGTAGTAGAACCCATTTGAATATCACGGAGTACTTCTTCAGACTTAACATTTTGTTGTACTGCATCAATAAGAGGAATATCCAGCATGGCTTGGTTGATATTAGCATGTGCGGTCATCATAGATAAATTGTTATCACTAACAGCAGAATAAAGTCTAATGTTCTCCATTGACTTAGATTTGAGACGGTCAATCTGTTCGTAGACCAGTTGATTAGCATATAATGTTTCATCACTTTCTTCAGTTGCTTCTCCGTAAATTTGATCAGCATCTTCATGTTGCATTTTGGGTTCATTTTTGACAAAAGAATCTGAACCAGCATTCAAATGGTAATCAATGTTCGTATCTGACAAAGAAGGCACAACATAATTATTGGATCTGTAATAGTTGTCAACATATTCGGTTTTAACCTTAACAGGGTCTAAGACTGTGGCACAATCAAGTACCTGTTGCTCAGATTTGACAGGAATGATCGCTTGCTCAATAAGATCATTATTCAAGTTAATATTCGGTTCTTTTTTCACAATTGGTTCCATGGAAACATGATTTCTCATTATACTGGACTCGGAATTAGCCATGCGATCTTGTTCCGATTCAACCTGCAAAGGTAATTGAGAAATTCCCGGCGCTTTTTTAGCTTCAGGATTCAAGCCACTGGTGTAATCAAGATCATCACTTTCAGCCTTCACTTCAATCTGTGTTTCAGAGACGTCATTTTCAAAGCTAAACTCAAAATCATTCTCAGCTGTTGCTTCATCATGTAAAACGGGCAGGTTTAATGGTATCTCTCTTCCTTGAGTGAAGCTTAAATTTTGGCCTTCCAAAGTTGGACTAGACAAGTTGTGTGAACTGTTGTGGTTAAAATCGAATCCCTCCTGAGAAAGGTCTTGTTCTTCGCCTTCTTCATCACACTGGACAGATTCTCGAATACTTTCAGCTGCTAGACTGGTGAAAGACATAGAAGAGTGCTTTTTCAAAGCGGCGCCACTCAAAGATTTGTTATCGTGAATTGAATCAACTGAGAGAATTTCAGCGGGAGAAGCTTCAGGTGTAAAGATTGTTAGAAATGAGTAATCCATTCCATTAGGTTCATACTGAATACTGTCTTGGCGTAACAATTCAACAGCTCGCGAGTTTTCAAAATCAAGGTATTCATTATCACTGTCTTCATTAATGATCGAGTCTAAGAGAGCTTCCTTAATATAAGTTTCTTTGCTAATCAAAGACTCTGTACTCATGGATTTTCGTAACGATCGATCGCTGACAGTACGGAAGCTACTGTCATTAGTGATTTCTGAATATGCAATTCTCTGCTCTTCTTCTAAACTAAGACTTTCATAGAAATCATTGATTCTATCCTCGATCGATGCTTTTCTTGAGAGTGTCTTTTTAGATTTCTGGGGCGAGCCTGTTGAAATTTCCAGCCCTGACTTATGAGGAATAGTAGGTAACGGTCTTACGTTAGCCATAAGAAGCAAATATTGTCCCTCATCATCTACGGGAGTCTTCAGATCAACAGTAGAAGAGGCCGAGTTTATGAACCCATAAGATTTGTGAATACTTTCTTCACCAGTATAAGCTCGATTATGATTGGGTTCAAACTCAGTGCCACCATCAACAAAAGGAGTTAAACACTCGTATTCCATAACCAATGGTGAGCTTTGAACGAAACTAACATTTTTCTTTTTTTCATCTGCCTTTTTGATGGGTGATGATGACACAGAATGCTTAACCAAACATGATTTTGACTTTGAATGAGTCAAGGTTTTATTCTCTGATAAGTCACTTTCACTGACTGAATGCGAAAGCATTTCAGTTTTATTCGCCTGTTTAATGGCTGTATCGGCATGACGTTTGCTATCGGAGAATACATCGTCGCTTTCAATGAGAGGGCTTCTCATCAAAAGAGATGTTTTGATTTCGGGACCAAGCATCATTCTAGGGCCATGTAATCGGTTAATTGAACCAGCTCTTGTGATAGTGAAATTATTAGTGATATAGGAATTGACGCCAGAAGGTTTTTCTAAGTTTTCACGCACAACACGGCCCTGGCCAGGAATTCTTTGCATATCTTGTCCATCTTGCTGTCTTGAATTACCCTGGAAGGTAGATTGATCATATCCCCTTTGGGAATGGCTGTAGGGGATTTCATCTATACCTACATCCTGATTGGACAATTCATGTCTTTTCGAAGGATTAAAAGAGCCATGTTCATTATTCATTGACTTTTCCGTATGTTTATCCTCGTAGGCTACGCCAGAGGACATGTAGGGAGAGTAGATTGACGATTGACTTAGGGCCGGCGAGAAATTTCCGGTTTGTTGCTGTTGACTGGAAAGATTATTCCAGAAATTTCTTGAATGCGAAGTCGAGGGTGAGTTTTCTAAGTTACGGAATTCAGGCTCGAGCTTCTTGGGTGCATAAGAAGATGAATAATTCGGGAATTGTGCCACATTAACATTTGGATTAGGCGATACTAAAAGATAAGATAATAGTTAATGATTTGAGACATTAAAAAGGAAGATATTGAGAATTCTATTTGCTTACGTTTTTTGGTTATATCTTCAACTCTTTTCTCCATTTCTTTACTTCTGAATTTGGAGGGGCTAATACCCTGAAATTCCTTTAGGTACTGTTGCTTGTTAATCCGTAGAGGTTTAACAGTATTCGCGTCACCACCATGTGGTAATGAAGGTGCACTATTGAACATACTTTGAACAAGTTAACAATTCAGTATGTCTGTAGGATCGTTAGGTGGTTATTGATCGGTAAATGGGAAAGCGTGTCGGGGAAATGTAAGGTAGATAAACACGTCTAAGATGCAAAGTTGGGCATTTGCCATGTTTTGGGCTTTGTTTACTTTATTGACGCATCACCACCGTGTAAACACGGTTTCCATGACAACGTGGCGTTATTCCTGATTTGGTGTACCAAACCTGAAACTCGTTATTGCTTGCCATTCGTTACTGAAACAAAGGGGCGATGTCTTACACTATCCAACGATTTACTTTTGAGATATCTTATTTTTATTTTGTCTCAGTAGTTTTTAATATATATTCATTGGAAAAATGAAACCTAAAACACAAAATCTCACTGAATTTGTTTTTGTAAAATCTTATTTTAGAATTTTTTTAAACCTACTTAATCTATATTTCGGGTTATATATTTACATTTAAATTGTCCTAACATGTGTTCTTATATGTTGGGTCAGATTGTCACTTCTGGAAAACGTCTTACCACAATCCTCACACTCGAAAGGTTTTTCTCTTGTGTGTAAGGATCTGAAATGACGCTTCAAGTGCTCTTGACGACGGAATCGGCGTGAGCAGTATTCGCATACAAATGATTTACTCAAATCAGGTGTGAGGGTAGGTTTGCGGCCTCGAGTGGAAGGAGATGAAGGGGGGACAATGGGAGACGTGGAGTGATTAGATGCTTTACATGATGATTTAGGAGATGAAGGAATTTTTCTTCTTCCGGTTCTCCGAATTGAAGCAGGGCTATGCGAACTATTAGTTTTCGTTGAAGACTTTGAAGATCTGGTTGCCCTCGAAAAATTGTCATTGAATACCAAATTTTCTGTTTCCTCATCGAGTGAAGACTCGGAAGGTGTCGTGACAACTGATAAGGACTTGTCTGCAAAGTTCTCATTTGTTTTATAAGCACCAGTCTCAGAAAGTTCATTAATGTGGCTATCCGCAGTAGCGTCACTAATCTTCTGGTGTAGCTCGTTATCATCCCTGGTCTCGGCTTCGCTCATATCGTCCTCCGAATCATTCAAATCCAGATCTAAGTCAAAATCGTTTTCTTCTTCATCGTCTTCTTCTTCTTCTCCTCCTTCATCATCTTCAATTTCTTCGTCTTCTTCGTCTTCCTCATCTTCATCTTCTCCCTCGGTACTAAAATCGGAAAGCTCGCCATTTGCCTCCAAGTCAAAGATTTTCAAATTATCGTCTCGAGCTGTCGAAGTTCCCACTTTCATTGAAGCCTGAAAAGATGACAAATTATTATTTACGGTTGTTTCAAGCTTCAAATTAGTGAAAGAAAAATTAAATGTTTCATCCCGTTGTGTACCTTTCAATTCCTGTTTTTGAGGCTGGAGGGCAGCATTGGCCAATTCATAATTATTTTTAATAGCCAAAAAATTGTTTCGAACTGTAATAATAGATTTCTTGGAATTATTTTTATTGATCGAATTACTTCTTACTCGAGTCATTGAGTTAGTACGAGATAGAAATGGGAGTGTCAGAGAGTTTTCTATAAAGTCACTCGGAATTACCTTTTTAGTGGCCGCGGGGTAATTTGAGCAATCGCTAGAGTAGCCATGTTCACTGGTAAATGAAGAAACTGAAGATGCAGGTGAGATAGGCGAAGTCAGATCTGTCAAGGAACTCGATGATGATGATGATGATAAGTAAGAGAAAGAGCTCAAATTTGTAGTGTTAATAGGTGCAATAATATTGGTTGAAGAAAAGTCAGTCGTAGATGAAGTCGGGAAATAAATGCTTTCATCAGTATTAGAATGAGAAAAGAGACTAGCAGCCAATTCTAGTTCCATTGGATTGCAAAATTCTTGACTATTCTGATTATTGTGTAAAGAACCTGAAGTAGGATGATTGTCAAGACCAAGATGTGATAACACATCGAAATCGAATAATGAGCTAATTTCATTCGAACCTAACATGGCGACTTTTGATTCTGGGGTCCTTAAACCGTAATTCCGCATAGCTGGATTCATTGATTTTTCGTAGGTTGACGCCTGTTGAGAAAAATTGGAAGGAGATAAAACGGGTATGTTAGATGTTGACGATGAATTAAACACATAATCCAAGGAATCAATAGCAGAAGTTGTATTATCATGATAAGAAAACGAATGATGAGTGGTTTCGGATTCCATATCAAAGAGAGATGACTCGTGGGTTTTGTTATTGTCCATATAATGCACTGAACTATTACTGTCGAGTAAATCAATATCAAATTTAGAGTTCATGGTACTATCTGTATCGATTTTCATCATATCCTGTAATTGTAAATGAAACTGAAGCTGATTAAGTTCTTCGCCTACCAGCAGACGATTCAGAATTGATATGTTCACAATACTATCTTCCTCGTATTGGTCGATATTAGTATTTCGGTTATGGTTTGGATTCGATGTTCGATGGCCATTACTGGGTTTCGGGATTCCATTATTCGAGTAGCAATTGTTAAATTGAAGAGGTGAATTCTTGCTAACAGCAATCGGGTAATCAAGGAAAAAATTAGCTTTTGTAGTTTCGATCATGGTTTAATGTATATACAGAAATGTGTGTGTTTTTGTGTGTGTTTTTGTGTGTGTTTTTGTGTGTGTATTTTTCTTTATTTTTTATTATGAAATAAAAAGTTTAGCGTAAAATTATGGGAGCTTGTGAAAGAAAACAGATCAATGTATGTGAGCAGAGCGGAGTTCAGCCGAAATAATAAAGCCAGTCGATTTTTTCAGCTGATTGAAAAGTGGAAGAAAAATAAACTATAGAGTAAATCAACCTAAAGGGAGGGGACAAAGTCGTGATTAAAAGAACGAAGAAAAACGAGGGACGGAAAGACGGGGATACTCTTTAGCAGGTGATCACGGTAATGAACAATGTGGGGGGGCCTAGGAGGGGAAGATAGTTGAGAAGAACGAGTGGAAAGAAAGAAAAAATGAAAATTAATTTCTGGTGTTAAGAAAACTTAGATCTCAGAATGGCCTCATTGGTTACCTGGGGTTCAGATCGAATTTGAGTTTGGGTCGCCATCCCAGATCTAGCGCCTTATCTTCTGTGGGATGGGGCTGCGACGGTTAAATCGCCATCGCGGCAACGACACCCCAGCGGGAATCGATACCTAAACGGGCCTTGGTGACCACCCGCAGGCCATATCCGCTTTTTCCTTGGCCCCCGATGTGGAGTGTGTGACCAGAGGGCCAATTCTGGCCATAAAAAGAAATTAAACACGCGCTTTAGTACTGTGTGCATGAGGCGGTAATCAACCAACATGGGTTTGTAAAGTCCACACATTGTGGTCTGGAGGCCCCGTGGCGAGTCTTCCGGATTGGGCTAAGAAATTTTACGTGCAACCATTAATCCAGTTTACGAAGCGTGGTTTAAAATCTATTTGATCCCTTAATTCACGGGGTGCTGTTGCATGGTTTCGCTGGGATAAACGCGCAACGGTGAATGACTGGCCACAGGGCCCGGGAAGAAGTTCCGCTACCCCTCGCTGTCAATGGCTGTTGTCCGTTTTCCCAGTCGTTCGACCACGTTTCGATGTCTCGTGCAGGGAGGGGGTGCCCTCTGCTGCACGCTAATCAGACGTTATACTATCGCGGTTTCCCGTTGGCCATGCTCTGTTCAACTTGGGCGCCTCCGTTGTGCCCAGACCACGATATACCGGACTCCGCCGATTAGGCCCAACAAGGTGTCCGCTGGCGGCGTTGAAGTACCCGCTGGCGGCGTGGAGCCTGGTCTGCCTAGTCTAGGCCCTGAACCCTCTCACTGTTCCAAGGTGTATGCCACTACCGCGCTCGTTTACGCCATCAAGCATCGCATCGCAGCCTTAAAATGAGGGCGCCCGTGGATGGCGCCTCTCTGTAGCTTGATATACACATACACACATACACACAAAAGTAATGAAAATAAATAAAAAACCATAATTAATCCGGGTCTGGTTCATTCCACATATTTACGGAAACCCACAAGGTGTAGCGGCTTCCTAACACCGAGGTGGATGTTATAGTAATGTACACATGAGTCTCAGTTCTGCATACGGCCGCCCTCAATTGAGTTTTGCGTATTAATAAACTCACCAACGAAAACCTAAATTCTCAGGTAAACTAAGTTTGCTCGGCTTTTCTTGTCCCTATTTGGGTTTCTTATACTCTTTCAATAATATTTGAATTCATTTTATCCTGAGGGGGCCAAATGCTGGCGTTCAGTTTTTATCTAAACCTTACCCACGGCTATTTCCCACAATGTATCGTAGGCCCTACACGGCCACTACATTGAGCATTTGAGGAAAAAAAATGGCGTCATTGTATTAGCCGGTTTAAACTTAAAATAACGGCTGCCTCTGTCCTTTTTACCAAAAAGATTGGTATTGTGCTACGGGTCTTTTTTAGATTAGCCATCCTTCACCTTTTTAGAATAATCATTTTTTTTTTCTTTATCATTAACCGCCGACTTCGATACATGAGCTTTATCTCTTCCTTCCCCCATTGTAAACCCCCACATGTATCATTGAAATATTTTCCCAAAGATCGCCCCCACCGGGTCCCCTTCGCAATAGGCCTTACATGAAAAAAAGCTTGGCGTCTCGCGTTAAGGGGCTCTGATTTTGTAGATAAAAACCCTAAAGATTTTTATCAATCTGCAATAAATTTGGTTTAAAAAATAATAATACGATATATGCAAAGAAAAAGAAAATAGTTTATTATAAATTGATAGCGACCGTCCTGGTACGTAATTGGTGGACTGGACTAATCTCAGCACATCCGATCCTATGACAAAGCAGGTTAGGAATTCAAAGCTAGTGTTACATCGGTTATTGGTTCATCGTGGGACATTTGTTCTCCCGTGTTTTGCCGTTGAATAGTTTAGAATTAAATTATATAACTAGATAAGTGTGTCAAAATATAATAAGGTAGCTATGCACATTTCGCCATTTTTTATTATTATATTATATACGGTTGTTGTTTTTCTAAATGTTTCCAGTTTCCAGTCAACATATTCACATACCTTGAACATGATGTATTAATATATATATGATACTATTTTTTAATAAGATTGATATTGTGATGAATAGGCTTTCATATTCAACTGATCTCTTCGTTCTATGTCGTAATTTCCATGACCCGTAGACGACTGATTATAGAGATTGTTGTTATTATTACCATTATTGTAATTGTTACTAATGTTATAATTGTTATAATTGTAGCTGCCATCTAGTTGCTGGTATGATTGAGGTTGATATGATAATGACATTCTAGTTCGATGCATGGTGTTACCGTCGCTAGTATCCATATTCATATTAGAGTTCATTTGCATATTTACAGGGGTGTTGTTGAACCCATTCATCGAATCATTTTGCGATTGTTGATGTTGTTGTTGTTGTTGATGTTGTTGAATTCCCATGTTAGAGCAATTCTGATTGCTATAAATGTTCATTCCCGCAGATGGGCCTATGCCATTCATCATTGAAGGATTATGATTCATACCAATATTCGTATTATTCTGCATGGCTAAAGGTTGCATATTCATCATGTAAGAATAATTAGCGCCATTATTATAATCGAATGAGTTTTTGCTGTTGTTGTTATTATTATTAGTATTATAGTTGAAATTATCATAATATGATCCTCCGTTAAACCCACGATTACTCTTACTATTATTTTTGACTTGATGTTGTGATGAACTGTTATTAATATTACCGCCACCGATTCTACCATTAAGTCCCACTTCGTCCATCAGCCTTCTGTAACCATTACCCATACCAGGAAGTGCCTTAATTTTGATTAAGATATTTCTAATATTTCTGATAATGTCCTGATATGACGGGGTCTTATGGGCATTGTTGTCAATACCATCTGAAGAAAACGAGGACTCATTGGAGAAGTACTCATGAATATATGGCGTTGAAGTTAGAATTTTATAAATAAAAGTCGGACCATTGACTTTATCAAGTAAAATTTGTTCAAGCAAAGAGTTATCATTAATATCTTCTTGTACTTCCGATTGGTTATCAAATAAAGCATCAAATATTATCTGTCGGGCCTTAGGTTCATTCCGATTATTAACAACCTTCAAAACAGTTAAACTAGCTAATTTATGGGTAGATAATTTAACCAAATTATTCGCAATCATAGGAGCAAGTACTGAGTGTCGATTAGATAAGTTGCATGTATCCAAATACCAAGTTAGCAATAATGCACCATTAATATTAGTAGCTAAATTAACAGCATGATGAACAATTAATGATGAAATTAGAATTTCTTGTGATGATGAAATATATGAACTCTCTAAACAAGCCCTAAGCGCTCTTGATCCAAATCGGTCCAATGAAATTGACCAAAATTGACTCAAAATGGTTTCAAAGATAAAATTATTCCATGGCCAACCAAACTTGAGGCAGCATTGAATAACATAATTACCAAATTGATCCTTGAAAAGAGGGACCATGAATTTATGCAATTGACTGGTAATTGTTACCATTTGATGATAATCGGCCGATTGATCACAAGAGTTAATAATCTTCTGGGCGGCCCATGTGCCATTCTTATGAATGCTAATGGATGCTAAATATGGTCCTAAATGCTTGACCAAAATATCCTTAACGATTCTAGAACAGTTATCGAATAATTTCTGAACTATGGTATTGCCAAGGTAATCGTAACTTAAATCCACTATTTCATCAATCATACTAATTGCGATATCATCGATATCTTCTTGTGATATACCATTATCAATTTTCTTTCGAATGGCGCGAAGTTTAGGTGCATCAAATTCTCGTGACGATAAATGGGTTGATGATATATATTCAGGGATTGATGGGATATCAGTTTCAAAATCATGAAATTTTAATGAGTTATTAATTAAATTCTTGACTTGGTTCTCAATTTCAATTTGATCATTATTCGAAGAGCAAATGATTGAAATAAAAAGGTTACTAATTTCGGTTAATTCGGGTACAATTTCATGCAACTTTTGAGCTCTTAAATTTTCATAATTATTATTTTCTTGATATGATGATAGTGAGTCAATATCATTACTATTAATTCTGCCTTTATCATAAGATTTATCAATAATATTATATTCGATAGACTCATCCTGATTCCTTTGCTCCTGTTGATGTTGATTTTCGAGATTTAACTGTTGATCATCATTATTAATGCTAGCTAAATTTTCCATGACTTTTGCAAAGCCAACTTTACAAACACCCATTCCTTGAAATAATTCTTTACCACTGATTACCGCGAGGGCGTTAATCGAAGATTGAATATTTTCAAAATTAACAAATCCACAATTTTTATGATTTAAAATCCTAATTGATTCTACTGGACCAAATGGTGAAAATATGGGTGAAAGTACCGTTGAAGTAATTGTATTCGGTAAATTACCGATCCATAATGATCTTGTTGGTCCGATTTGTGCTGAGATAGTGGTAGCACATGGTGATGACATTGGCATTGGCATTGGCATTGGCATTGGCATTGGCATTGACACTGATTGAGGTGCATGGATCTGTGTTTCAGTTTGAAAGTTAATGCTATCAAGTGAACTGTCAATGTTACATGATGCAGAAGTAGGTACTGAAGGTGTCCTTGAATGAGTAACAAAGAATTGGGGAGTGTGCAAACTATTGTTATCAACTAAACTGTTTAATGAGTTTAATGATGCATTTGAAGGGGTTCGATTATGCCCATAACTATGACTATGGTTATGGCCATGACCGTGGCCATGAACATGACCGTGACTACGGCCAAGCTTATCCATATGAGTCGGGTTTGATTGCTGTAAATGCAACATCAACTGGATCTGGGGTCCCGAAGACATTGAAGATGCTGAGTCCGAGAGGGATATCGAGCTTGATAATGTTGGCTCAAGTGATTGACCGGTATTGGTATCCAAATAATTAACGGAAGATGGATATTTTTCATAGATCGAAGTGGTGAGACTTCTTGGTCGATTAGTATGAAGCTGACCAAGTTTAACATTAGCGCCTAATGGGTTATTAGAATTATTACTAGGAGACAAGCCAGAAAGTCGTTGTTGTTGTAAGTCTGACAGTTGAGGGTGATAACCACTTTGCTCAAGTTGTTGGTGGCTATTATGTTGACGCTGATATTGAATTTGCTGTTCCAATAAGCTTTGACGTTGCTCCTTCTGATGTTGTAAAAGATGATTATTGTCTAAAGAAGAATCAGAATAAACACCACCACTTCCTAAGGTATATGATCTCATTCTAGAAAGACTAGTCCTTAGTGAAAGGTCATTCAAAAACGGTTGAAGTGGCGGGTCAGTGGGTTTGGTGGTAGCGGAAGAAATCGATGAAGAGGTTTGGGATAAGGGAATAGTATTATCACCATTCTTTATTGATGCTAGGGGTGGTGAGTTTCTTTGTGTAGTCATATCCTGTGTGTTATGGTTCGATGTGATTTCGGAATCGTTTAAGCCTGGCACAGCCAAACTCATATTAGAGCTAGTAGACCAAATGGATGATGAACCCCTTACCGAACCATATAAGGGACCAGTTTCCGACAAGCAACTAAGCGAGCCCGATCTATACCGAGAAGTGGCATTCGCAGTTAGTAGACCATTTGAATCAGCCATGGTGGGATCAGGACCTATGATGGTAGGTATAGGGGATGACGATGTAGATTTCAATGTAATGGGTTTATTGCCAGAGTTTGAGAAAGTAGAGCTCAGATCATTCAAAGGATTACTGCGGTTGTTATTATTTTTGTTGTCATTTTTGTTGGTGTTATGGTTGTTGTTATTCCCATCATAACTCTGGCTCAAAAATGCTTGATTGCTGGCGGCTGATTTCAGGGAGGAAGCCGAGACCGATGACGGAGTCATAGAAGGAATTGAAACACGAGACGAAGACATGGGATCATTTTGCGATAGGGCTAGATTGGTTGGACTCGATCCAATGGTTTTAATAGAAGCCGGGCCTTCCGGAGATAACAATGCTAATGAGCCTAAGGTGTGATGACCTCGGAGCGCATAGCCATCACCATTTATATTTTTGTTCAGGGAGAGATTTAAATTAGAATTGACTTGAGAGAACCTGGAGGGCAAAGTCCCGGCTCGGGCTCGGGGTCTAGTGCCATTCGAGGTATTTGGATCAGACGTCAGTTGTGGCATACTAACGAGGGGTGTGTCGATGGAAGATGCATTGCTCTGTGACATATATAAATAGGCTTGGGGCGTTAAGGGTAGCGAGGGCGATGCAGAGGGCAGAGGAGCAGTGAGTACGTTAGAAGTGGGGAGTAAAAATAAAAAATATTAAATATAAAGTAGATCGTAATAAGGACTTGGAAACACGACGAAAGGGGATGGAAGTTTGCGGAAAGGGTGAAGCGTGAAATTACAATAATACAAGAGGCAAAAAATTTTACAGAATGTAAAACACAAAAAGTGGGAACAAGGTATAAGAAGATTGTGCTCATGGGGCAGCAAGCATATTACGTATTTTTATTTCTACAGTGTACGAGCTAAGGGGACATAGACAAGTGAGCAGGACCGCGCCAGCGACAGACCCAAACCACTGACGTGGATACTGCTAATGGACGGTACTGCGTGCGAGATCGGCTGGGGACGGTCATTCCAACCCCTGGGGATTCACCGAGTGGTCCGCAGGGGAGAGGTCACACAGTACACAGCCGAGTGCAGTGCAGTGAGGCCCTGAAGCTCTGAGAACCAGGCGTTCTGCGCCTCGCGGCCGCGCAAAGCGAGCGACAGAGAACACTAGTGTTGAGATATTCTAAACATAGTCATGACGTTACCGAGAAGTTCCATCGGATTCAGGCCATATTTATGACCTTGAAACCGCCAACATAAGGTATCCGTCCCGTGTGTAGTAGCGGATCCCCCGCCGCGCCAGGTTCCTGCTTAGTCATGTGCCAGGTTCGTCAGTGGCCCCGTTATCGGTCTTATCAGATTGGATAAGCTTAGATCCCGGATTTTAGCTTTAAAGACCCCAAACCGACTCACCTTCTTTCCTTTTCACATCCCCACTCCCCCGATATCTCTGCCCCTACTGGTCTAGTAAGTGGCATACTCCATGCCATACTGTGTGAATCATGCAATCAGGCCTTTCTCACTGCATCGTATGCAACAAGCGTATGGTCCATCCCAGCTCCGTGGTGGACTTTAGTAGTCGCACACCGTCTGTTTCAAGCATTACCGTGGGCAAGGGAGCCACTGGCCCTCTTCCCATTCCTAACACCGCCGGGTTTGACTCGGTTTATTGCTCGACAGAATGTAGCACGCGGGATGAGGGCTTCATCGGCTTATCGCCCTGCATGGACATGGATTCATCGTGGGTGATGGGCATGGGCTTGGACCACACTGATAATCAAAGCCAAGGCATTAGCCCCCCCAAGGACACATATGAACAGGATTTTTTCTTGCTTCAGCAACAAAATAAACCACCCTATTATTATGATGACCCCATAGAATCGCCGTCTTTGCTCTTTCACTCTCCAATTGCTCAGTATCAATCAAAATTGGATGTGACCCCCAAACAGCATAACTTTAGCACTGGCGCATACTCATACGGTACATCTACTGCGCCTTCCAGTAGCTTTCAAAATAGTTATTACTCTTTGCCCTTCAAGGATACCTCGATACTTCAAAAATCCTTCTCGGTGGGTTCGACTTCTCCCTCTAGTCATGCTGGCATAAATTACAAAAAGTTTCATTCGCTTTCCAAAAACAATAGCACTCCAAGTCCTCCACTAGCTGCCACTAGCTTTTCATGATTCAAATATACTTGCATTCTTTTTTTACCCTATTTTGATCATGAAAATCAAATCTAGTTATATCCCCTTTGATATTGTATAGCATCTGCATTTTTTCCTTTTATTTATATTTGTTTATAATCATTTCCCAAGCTCTCCAAAAAACAGAATAGCCTAAAATTGGAAACGCTTGGCGGTAAAACAATTAAATAGCATTAAAGAATATATTATTTTCGCTGCTGATTATTCACACACCCATCAAAGAAAAATAAGAAAAATGAGAAAAGGAACAATAAAAATTGGGTATCTGTACTCTAGTTGGACTCTTTTATTTCTTTTATTTCTTTTATTTCTTTTATTTTATCTTCTTGAATATTGATACCTTGAATCTTGGTTACAAAACTAGAAAAATAAATCGAAAACTCAAAGATACTTCTATGAAACACAACCACAAAAGATAAAAAACTAATAAAAATTGAAAATAATGAGAATTAATACTTTCTTATCTTAATAGAGTTACTTGAAACAAATATATATAACCTACCTCAAATGGAATTAGCAACACTATGTTTGTGGGCTGATCAGGTTACCCTACTTATATACCACCCCGGGGCCTCTCAGAGAGATGTTAATAAACTAAGTTCGGTTACCACGGCCCTCAACCAAATCAACGAATATAATATATATTATCCCGCGAGAGACGGAAAAGCCTCCCCATCACAGTACAGTATCATCAAGCATTAGATACTTCTGTTGAAGGTTTTTTGTACGATATACTATCCTCACCCTGCATCGATTAACGATTATTGGTTACAAGCGGCCAGCTCGTCGTGTTCTCGATTGTAAATATCGTCTTCATTTCCACCTTTTGCAGCGGCGTCTTTCGCCATACTCTCAGCATTCATAGATCAAGCCAGGATTACACATTCCAGTTGTGACGGGATTATATTATCGGTGAGATTTCGTTTGAGCTATAGTTGAATCTACATCTATAAACCTCTCCCATCAGTCATCATCATAATCTATTGCATTTCACCACACACAAATCATATATTTATCCTGCATTTTTTCGATAATACTACCATTCAACACAAACAGTTTTTTGACGGATTCTTCAATAAAGGCTACTTTCATAATGTCTAATTTAGTGACTTCCGCCGCCATCGCCTTTGGGCATGAAACTGGCATCACTAGGATGGAAATTGATAACCCTGACATCGATACCCAAACTAGTAATAGTTCAAATATGGTCAACGAAGAGTCAGCACCTAGTAGCGGTACGGGATCAGAACTCGACTTTGATATGGATGAAAATCGACTTGATTATATGGATAACGATAACTCTAGTAACCACAATCTTAACAACACCGGTAACGCCCTTGGCAGAGATGCTACTAGTATTCATCGACAAGTTTTAATGAAATCGTATAAAACTAATTCAGTAGATTCTTCCTCAATGACAATACTCCGAAATAATCACTCTAGGGGGTCTGCAACTAGTGACTTGCATTCCGACAACGGTGAACTTCATCACAAAAGTAATATCAATAAAGATTCACCAATATCATTTCTACCGCCGGAGTTATTAGGTATTATATTCTCTTATTTATCAAAGAAGAACGATATACTTAATACATCTCTAGTGTGTTATAGTTGGTTTGAGCCTGCCATTGAATACCTTTGGTTAAGACCCCACCTGTCACATCATGATAAATTAGGCGCCATTGCTTCAATATGTGAAGTTTTACAATTAGAAGAAGAAATGAAAACTACAACTAATTACTCGGCTATAGTTAAACGACTTAACTTTTTAAGTCACGCTGATATAATAAGTGATCAGTCATTATTATTCTTTGCCAGATGCTCAAATTTAGAGCGAATTTCATTGACTAATTGTAAAAGTCTTAGTGATTTATCGCTGATTGCAATTCTGAAAAATAATCGAAATATTATTTCTTTAGATATTACAAGTATTAGCTCGCTAACGGACCAAGTATTGGTTACATTAGCTGAAAGCTGTCCCAAGCTTCAAACGCTTTACGCATCTAATTGCTCTAAATTCACCGATGATGGTTTGAAGAAATTAGCCGAAAGTTGTCAATATCTAAAGCGAATAAAACTCACAAATTGTGCAAACATAACCGATGACTCTATGATGATGTTAACTAATTGCCCACAATTAATAGAACTTGATCTATATGGTTGTGAAAAGGTTTCCAATTCTACTGTTTCAAAGGTATTCACCAAGTTAAATCAACTTCGGGAAATTAACCTGGGGTTAAATACTCTTGTTACCGATCAGGCGTTTTTACCAACATCACCAGAAATTTTATTATTGGATCGTTTGAGAGTCGTAGATTTTACAGGGTGTACTCATCTAACGGATGTCTCGGTTGGCAAATTAATTAAAGTGGCTCCCAGAATGCGAAATATTGTATTAACTAAATGCCTTAATATTACAGATCAATCCTTGATTGAAATTAGTCGTTTAGGTCGATTTTTACAGTATATTCACTTGGGCCATTGTAATAATATTACCGATTTTGGTATTAACCAATTAGCGAGAAGTTGTCTTAAAATTCAGTATATTGATGTTGCTTGTTGTACTCAAATAACTAATACCGCTGTTTATGATCTGGCGCTTTTACCCAAGTTGAGAAGAATTGGGTTGGTTAAATGTGTTAATATTACGGATTCAGCAGTTTTAGCATTAGCCCATACATCAGCTAGTGATCATATGCTTGAAAGAGTTCATCTTTCATACTGTACCAATGTTTCACTTCATGCAGTTATGCGATTGCTTAATTCATGTCCTAGATTAAATCATTTAAGTTTAACCGGGGTTAGCGCATTCATGCGTACTGATCTTCGACAATATTGTCGTGAACCACCGCCCGATTTTAATCAACATCAACAAGCATTATTTTGTGTTTACTCAGGATCCGGTGTTAATCAATTAAGAGATCATTTAAATCGTTTAGTTGAAAGACAACGTGAAGTTCAATTTCAGAGTCAACATGAAAATCGTGAAATTCTAGAATTTCAACAATTTCAACAGTATCAGTTACATCATCTTCAACAACTTCAACAGCAACAACAACAGAATCAGCCTGAACAACAACAACAACCTGACCAACTAGAGCAGTTTCATCCATGGATGTTAAATCCGAATCAAAATTTTACTCAACGACAACGGGTGCAGCCCTCGATTGGGACTGGGCTTGGGACTGGAGAAAATCAGACTGAAACTACTCGAGATAATGATGTGAGAAGAAGAATTTTACCAAGACTTCCCCCCCGAATTGAAGCAGGTATTCTTTCTCGGTTCAATATCACGGAGGAAAGTCTTAATCGGGTTCGTATGAATGCACTCCGTCGAAGAGAAGAGTTAATGCGTCAACAAACGGAAGAAACGGGGGATGATAATCCTATCAATCCTCAGGCATTACAACTTCCTTTAGGTTTATTTCCATATGGCGAAGAGCAACTGCAGAGGTTTAATAATACGCAGACACGATCCGATATTGAACCATCATTACCACCACCAACACCATCATCGCAACGAAGACACCAACCGGCACCATTATTACAACAACGACCATGGCAACAGGTTAATCAACAGTCTTTCTTTCGAAATTGGCAGGGCTTTTTACAACAGTCAAGAGGAGAGGGTGATGATGAGGGTGGAATACAACAGGGAAATCCGTTATTAACACCATTAAATTTCCCAAGAGGTTCAACGGGAAATCCTACCAACAACAATAATGAATTCACTGGTAATAATGAAGGCGCGAATAGAGAAGTACCGACGAATGAAAGATCAGGCCCATTATACTCTCTATTTGATAATATCAATAATGATATTGATTATAATAACGGTTTGAATATCAATTTCAATGTACGAACCCCAATTGGCGATGCTAATCATAATGCTACGAATAATTTGAATGGGCCTGATCAAAATCAAATGCAAGAATTGAATATTGGCGGGGAGAGTGTAGCGTTTATTCGTGAAGATATTACTTAATGGATGCGCACCAAAGGAAGGAAGAATGGTTTTTTTTAATGGCTTATAAAGCAATACGTGTATGTTTTATTTTACGTATCATTATATAATTAATTAGCATAGCATATTCGTGCCTTGGTTTCAAGGCAGTAGTCAGTAATCAAAGATTTATTTTATTTATTTTTATTTTATTGATGATCAGGAAGGTAATCGAGATCATTAGGGATATCTAGTTCCGTAAATATTTCATTTCTTTCACTATGAGACTTACCAGTTAATTCGATTATATGATCAATCATTATAAATATGTTATCAGTTTGAGTTGATATGGCATCTATCAACAACTTGTTATCAGAGATTAGTTGCTTGTAACACGCTGACGAGTTCTTTGAAGCAATTGCGAGTTGTGACAGCTGAGAATCCAGTAAACTGGTCTTCGCTTGAACTGATTCCAACAACTGTGATCTTGATCTGGCATCAAAGTTCTGACTTGTTTGATCAAGAAAAAGGGTTCTTTTCGCTTCTTGACACGATATTTCTTGTTCAAGGATTTGTAATTCTGATTCTCGATCGCTAATGATTTTCTTTAAAGTATCGAGATTTCGTTGCCTATTGGCTACGTCATTGGACAGAAAGGCCCAGTAAATATTACTGACGCCACACTTTTCACAAGTCACCAAGCTATCGTCAATCAATGATTGAAGAATATCCTTTATCTGCATTGATGCGATGGAAGTGGCCTTGGAGACGGTACTTTCAATCTCCTTGATAGTGAAGAACTGTTGAGAGTTCTGGAAATAACTAAGAAGCGATTGCCTCTTTTGAGACAGGGACTGACCTTTGCGAGCAGACTAGAAATTCATTAATAAGTACATAAATATCAAAAAAGGAAAACTGGTCACCCAGACCTGGGGACAACATACCATTTGTTGTGTTTTGACCGCGGGACACAACTACAACGGTGGGTTGGGAGAAGACTGATGATGATGCCGGCACGTGGCTCACATCCCGTTACCCCAACAACGGGTTATGTGGCGGGCGTCTTATCTCTTTGGTGATCCAGGCTCGTCAAGCTGTAGATAAGCGGAGGTGTCGGTATATTGAGTGTCACCGAAGCCACACCCACGATCCGGATCGCAACACCGATTCAGGCTCGACACATATATACACCCACAACCATATACACCCAACCCGTTATTTGGGTTTCGCACGTCTTTTCTGTTTATTGTTTTTCTTAATCCGCGGATTCCTTGATTCGCTGATTCGCTGGTTCGCTGGTTCGCTGATCCACCGTTAGTAGCCCCCATCGTGCCCTCATTTGGTTGCGGACATTTTTTTCTTCTTCAGACTTGCTCGGTTTTTCCTGCTTCTTCTCCTAGACTTTAACCACGACCCTCAGAATGAGCTCAGAAAATAAGACTGAACTGGCCATAACCGGCCATGATACTTATAAGATCGGTGTGGAAATTGGTAGAGGATCGTTTGCGACGGTTTACAAGGGAGAGAGTGGTAAATCAAAGACCACAGTAGCCATAAAATCAGTGCTAAGGGCGGAGTTAAATAAAAAGTTAATGGAGAACTTGGTATCGGAAATTGATATTTTGAAAACCATGAAACATCCCCATATCGTTGGCTTGATTGATTTCCAACAGACCCCGACATATTTTCATTTAGTAATGGATTACTGCGCACTTGGTGATTTAAGTTATTTCATCAGAAAGAAGAAACAATTATCAAATTCATTACCCTTAATCGCATCGTTGTTTGAAAGATTCCCCAACCCGCCTGGCCTTGGGTTGAATGAAATTGTGGTAATTCACTTTTTGAAACAATTAGGAAGTGCACTACAGTTTTTACGAGATAGAAATTTAGTTCACAGAGATATAAAGCCTCAAAATTTATTATTGTGCCCACCCTGTAAGTCACTAGATGAGTTTAATGATGGTAATTTTGTTGGTTACTGGGAGTTACCAATTCTCAAAATTGCCGATTTCGGATTCGCTAAAATCTTACCTAGTACCTCCTTGGCCGAAACTTTATGTGGTTCACCGCTCTATATGGCACCCGAAATTTTGCGTTATGAAAAATATAATGCCAAGGCTGATTTATGGTCAGTGGGTGCCGTTTTATACGAAATGGCAATTGGCAAACCTCCATTCAAGGCCAATAATCATGTTGAACTACTTAAGAAAATTGAACGGTCTGAGGATAAAATAAGTTTTCCTTCAACTGGGGGAATACCATCTGAGAAGTTAAAGAATTTAATAATGGCCCTTTTGAAGCGGAAACCAATTGAACGTATAGGATTTCAAGAATTCTTTTCTGACCCCTTAGTGAATGAGAAGATTAATAACAATTTAGAGCAACATAAATCTCTGGATTTGTCTCAGTTAGATGAAAGGTTATATATTTCCGAGTATATTACCAACAATGGTAGCCAAGACAACCAGGATGACAAAGTGAATAATACTGAGTACAACAATAATGAAATGAGAACATTAGTCGAAAAGAATACCCCATCACTGATATCTGAAGAGACCGTCAATGGCCAAAGGCCATTCGTTCCTAAAGATACTGTCGGTAGTCAAACAATATCAACAGACTCAACACCCGGATTATCGAAACAGAGAGATAATACAGAGTTTTCAAATACATCGCCCGATTCTTCTATTCTCATAAACACCCGTCGAACAATATCAAATAATGAAAAGCCCGATTATCTTAGTGATTTCAATGATAGCGGTAACGAAGCGAACAAGGCCATGTCGTTTCGAAATATCACAAATAGGGGTGGTAGTAATACCATTTATAGTACTAAATTTGATGATGGAAGCTCTTCCATCGGCAGCGAATATGTTCTAATTGAAAAGAAAACAGTTCAAGTGAATTCCTTTGCCGATAAGTTAGCCGAGCTACCCCTGGAGGATTCTAGCGGTGATAATAATGGCAATAATACGAGCCCACCAGAAAGGGGATTGAATGGATCGATAACGGGCATCCACCACCACCACCACGACCCTCAAGATAATTCCGAGGGTCGAATAAGAACTGACAGGGACAAAGATGGCAATTTACCCGAAACTAAGGACGAGCATCAAACTAAGGACAAGCATCAAACTAAAGAAGGTGGGATAAATCGTCGTCCGTCCCTGATACAGAATTGTCGAAAGTTTTCTATTACATATGGTTCGTCACCTACGAGTGCGCTAGCTAGGGCGCTCAATATGGCATCAGCTAGATTACTGGGGTCTAAATTGGAAAATACACAGCAAGAGAAATTACGACAAGAGTATATTCAGATGAACCAGGAATACCATGACAGCACGCTGGGCAATGGTATTGAGACTTATGAGGTCTCACAGCACAGTCAGGGGCGGAACAATGCCACATCAAACAACGAGGCACCGAGAGTTGAACCACCATCACTTGTAAGAGGGATACAAACTATCATGGATACGATGGAACGTGTACAGGACTACGACCAGGATAAACTAATTCTAATTTTAGAGGATCTATCGATAAAGGCCCGATCGATATGCGTGTTTGGTGATATCAAGTTTTCACAAATAATACCAACGGAGACAACGACACAAGACGATAGTGGGAAAGGTATAAACGAATGTTCATTGGAGAATAGTACATATTTCATTTTAGCGCAAGAGTCGCTGGTTTTGTTCTTGAAGGCATTATCTCTGCTGGGGCTGGCCATGGACAAGGCATCCACATGGTGGAACCATCATAACGGTAAGATACAATCCGTTAATGGTAATATTAACGATCTAGTACAATGGATAAGGAACAAGTTTAACGAGACGCTGGACAAAGCTGAGTATTTACGAGTACAGCTAGATGAAATCAGACCCCTAAGCGGTAGCGATAACAGTCCAACCGGCGGCGGCGCATACCACCGCAATGGGATGGCCGATACGGAGATAACGGCGGAAAGACTGGTGTTTGATCAGGCGTTGGAAATGGCCAGAAATGCCGCTATAAAGGAACTCGCTAAGGAAGATTACGAAGACTGCCGAATGAGTTACACGACGGCTATATGGATGTTAGAGGCCATATTAGAGGATGGGTCCATCAGTGCCAATGGCAATAGCCATAGCGGTGTAGTATTGCCGGAAGACCGTGTCACCATTATGAACTTTATCTCCAACATTAATACGCGGCTTGGCGCCCTGGATGCGAAGATTTACGCTTCGCCAGTGGCCAGTAGCACTTAAAACGGACAGATAGGGGGCATTACCGAGCGCGGACCTGAAACTACATAGTTACATAATCACATCCAAATAAAAATCCGGAAATCCGAAAATACAGAAAAGAAAAATGCAATGTATCCAATCCACGCTGGCCCCGAGCATCGTCATCCGGGAATCCACGGTGCCGGATGACGTTCGGCATTTCACGCCGCAAAATAAAACGAAAAAAACGGAGAGAAAAAACGAAAAAAATATGCAACAGGGCTAGGGCTGAAGTCGTAGTTAACTCCCGTTTATATGCGGGAAAGAAAAAAAAACGAAAAATTAGGCTAAAAACGAAAAAATGGGCAAAAACGAAAAAGTTTTACGGTCAAATGGTGTTACCCGCAAGAGGAATATGAATTTTTTTTCATTTTTTTTTAGTTTTTTTCAGTTTTTCGGTTTCTAATAAATAGTTGCCATTTCCGAATATTTTTTTTTCGTTTTTTCTTCTTCTTTTTTTCTTTATATTATATATCACACATACATATACAAATAATCAAAAATGGGTGTTAAGGACTCTAAGAAATCTACCAAGACTGTTAAGGACGTCAAGAAGTCTAAGAAGGAAGAATCTTCCTCCGAATCTTCCTCCTCCGGTTCCGAATCTGGCTCTGACTCTTCCGACTCTGAAGAAGAAGTCGAAGAAAAGAAGGAAGAAAAGAAGGCTGAATCCTCTGACTCTTCTGACTCTGAAGAAGAAAAGAAGGCTGAATCCTCCGACTCTGAATCTGAAGAAGAAAAGCCCGCTAAGAGATCTGCTGAAGAAGCTACTGAAGAAGATGCTGAAATCAAGAAGCGTAAGGTCGAAGAACCCGTTGTTGAAGAAGCTCAATCTGATGAACCTACCACTATTTTTGTTGGTAGATTATCTTGGAACATTGATGATGAATGGTTAGGCCGTGAATTCGCCCACATTGGTGAAGTCGCTGGTTCCCGTGTCATCCTCGAAAGAGACTCCGGTAAGTCCCGTGGTTACGGTTACGTTGACTTCAAGAGCCCCGCTGATGCCAAGAAGGCCGTTGAAGAAATGAACGGTAAGGAAATTGATGGTAGACCCGTTAACGTTGACATCTCCACCTCCAAACCCCAATCTTCCGGTGACAGATCTGCTGCCAGAGCCACCAGATACGGTGATGCCCCCTCTACTCCCTCTGATACTCTTTTCGTTGGTAACCTTTCCTTCAACGCCGAAAGAGATCAACTTTTCGATTTATTCTCCCAACACGGTTCCGTTATCTCTGTCCGTCTTCCCACTCACCCCGATACTGAACAACCCAAGGGTTTCGGTTACGTTCAATTCGGTTCCGTTGATGAAGCTAAGGGTGCTTTCGAAGCCTGTCAAGGTGCCGAAGTCGCCGGTAGAGGTATCAGACTTGATTACTCTACCCCCAGAGATCCCTCAACCCAAGGTTCCAGAGGTGGTTTCGGTGGTTCCAGAGGTGGTTCCAGAGGTGGCTTCGGTGGTGACCGTGGTGGACGTGGTGGACGTGGTGGCTTCGGTGGTCGTGGTGGCTCCAGAGGTGGCTTCGGTGGTGACCGTGGCGGACGTGGTGGCTTCGCCCCCCGCGGCCGTGGTGGTTTCAGTGATTTCAAGGGTAAGAAGACTACCTTCTAAGGGAGTTGATATTATGCATTTATTATTGTTGAACGCTTAGTTGCTTTGTATTATTATTATTATTATTATTATTAAATTATCATTGTTATCATCATGTTTAATCTTTTAAACTATGATAATGTTTTATATATATGTTTTATGTATATTTGACATGTTTTCGCACTCATTTTATTTGACTGTATAATTATTCTATTGTATTTTTAATTATATTATCTTTTCTAAAACCTTTTCCTTCAAATTTCATTTGCTTTGTTTTTTCAATAGCGTTTTAAAGATAATTTTGAGTTGTCCTGGATATGGCCCTATACCTCGGGTACCAAACCATGGATGGAAAATGACTAGTAATTATTATTTCGACACAATAAAGATCTCGAAAGGTGTGAAACCAAGATTTAAACTAGTTCACATATAACTGAATCCCAAAGCGAAAAAAATCCAACCCATTTCTTCTTTTCGTTGTATATGAGTATGAAGGCATTCTGTGCTCTATATAATTTGACCAATAAGCTCGAATGTGATAAGGTAAGAATAATGAATTACGATTAAAACTTACCAATTTTGAATCTATACAAACCGCCTTCCATAAAATCTGATGGTTATTATTAATCCTGAATGAGAGTCTGAGAAGTTATCGAATGAGATTCGCTGATACTTAAGACGCACTAGCTGCCAGTAAATCCATCCACTATATATATTTTCAAAACATGAATATGACTTTGTCTGTAACAAAATAATTCATTTTCAAATTATACGGAAAAATATTTAATAGTTTTAAAATTTATATACACACTCCAACTCTTTTCTTTCTTCACTTACGTCTCGCTGGAGTCTCAGGTGACGATGTTCACCACTATACCCGAGGCTATCAACCCGAAGGACCCATCAGGCTCATATCCTATAAACACAAGATTCCACACCATTGACACGAGTGAACGGAGGGACACATACATTGCACTCAAATATACCAATCTATATGCCAATATAAAGCCGTTCATAATATCAACAGATCATTAATGCTGGCACGCAGCCAACCACGGGGTTCGGGTTTTTAAATGTATACACCCCCCACCGAGCCGAAGCTCTTCACGCAAAGGTCCCCTCCCCCAGGCAAAGCAACCAAGACCAAGAAACAGATATCAAGATCACACCCGAAACCGGACATACTCTGGACACATCACCCCACGCCAGCCGCGTAGCCTCGCTGCCCCGTTGAGGACCAGATTTATTAAGGAGTTGCCCTAGCCCGTGCCGCAAGACACCGCACTCCCGCCGTAAGAGAAATACTTCGCCGCACAGGTTAAATGACTCTATCGGGGCCTGGATCACCTTTAGACATGAACGGCTGAGCCGCGGGCCGCGTAGGTGCCGAGTTCGTCGCAGACAGTGCTGCCACTCGTCTTCGCTTCGGCATCGTTAAATCTGCTTAACACTGCTCTTCAACATCCCTGGCGCTACAAATAATATGGACCCTCTGACGCTTTCTGACGTCTCACTGGACTTTCTCAACGCCAACTTTTTTGACGACCCGCTACTGACCGATTCCTCCGCTATCGACTACGACTCCGCCCACAAAGTCTCCACTCACCCGACTCAACCGACTCACCCCATTCCGGATGCTCAGTTTCATCCACCGCCGCCGTCAACGCTGAAGTTTCGCCCGGGCGCCGACCTGGCCATTCATCGTCACGTAAACTCTCCCAGCAACCTCTCAGCGCAACTTATGAGTCTTCTCAAGTCCCAGCGGTCCGCCAACGTCCCGCTAGATACTGTGTTGGGAGGCTCAGGCTCTACTCGGGGCAAGTACGAGACCATCGCGGCTGACAACGATACTCGCCGCTGGACGATGGGTGGAGGCCCTCATCATCCGACGTCAGCATCAGCGCCCGCACCAGTGCCTGTAATGGCACCGAATATGAACAATACCGAGGCCATGTGGTTTAACCATCCCTCGGAGACAACAGCCGAACTTTCTACATCTCTGTCGTCGTCCAAGAAAAGACCGGCTTGCTTTAGTCCCTTATTTGACCCGACAATAGCTACCGCTACTCAGGGCCTCTCGGATGGATTTACCCATTTCACACTTAATGGGTCTCCGCCATCATCAAAGTATAATAATAATGGCGGCAGCAACGGTAACGACGGCACAGATTTTGATATTGATCTTAACGAACCCACCGTACCAATGTCTTACGCTAACCGTACCCCACATCAATCTAATTATAACATGCTTACGCCCATGTCTAACCCACTCACAGCTACACCGGGTTCAGTGGTGGACAGCCCACTAAACTGCATGGCGGAAATGCCGCAACCTTTGCCTAATCGTAATCCTTCAACCAAGGGGTTCATGTTTAATCTTGATCCCCTAATCCTAGGCCAATTCGGTGAGGAGGAAGGTTCAAGGATACCTAAAAACGACAATAATAGTAATAATGATAATTTTATCGACTTTGCTACAACCTCAGATTTGACTACAAATTTTAGTTTTAACCTTAGTAAAACTGATCATAATGCCATAAATGATGGTGGATTTGGTTTACTATTTGATGATTTATTAAACTCTGATTTTATATCACAAAGTAATTCTGCGTTTTTCGCATCAAATTCTGATTTCCCGGGTAACGAACTTAATACCGATAATTTACAAACAAGACCCAAATTTGAAATTGGGCCGTTATCCCTCACTTCACCCACTACCTCACCTTCACATTCACACAGTCGCGATGAAGAGGTTGATGAAGATGAATATAGTGCAATGAGTTCTTATAGCAACATGAGTACTTATAGTGGTGGTATGAATTCTTATAATAATGATATGCACCGTGTTAATAGTGGCTTACGGGGAGATGTTCCCTCGACATCATATCGTCCATCTAGTTATCCGCGAAATTCCCTCTCGCATTCATTTGATCTACGGCATTCGAGGAATAGTGGTAATAAATTGAATTCAGATCATAATAATAGTAGTGGCCATCTTAGTAGTTTAGGTAAAAAGATTAAGGTCGTTAATGCCGCGTCCAGTGCGGCGGATGGTAAGAAATTGAGTGGTATAACGGTGAGCTTAAAGAAAGAGGCCGAAACGACGGCAATGACTACGACAACGATAGATTCACCAAAATCTAATGATTTAACTCCCACATCAACATCTACATCACCACTATTGGAATGCACTAATTGTCATACTAAAAAGACTCCATTATGGCGTCGTAATTCCGCAGGTGATCCATTATGTAATGCTTGTGGATTATTTTATAAACTTCACGGCGTGGTAAGACCATTAAGTATGAAATCTAATATTATTAAGAAACGAAATCGTGGAAGTACTAATATTAATTCTGATCACGCCTATTCATCATCTGCACCACTTTATCGTGATGAATTAGGTGGTGTCAGTAATGGTGGGTGGTCAACTCCAGGATCATATGGTTCATCAAATGGTGGTGTTGGATCAGGTAGGTATATTGCTATTGCACCAAAATTTAAACCAATTGCAATTGCTCCAGCTATGCCTGTAGTTGCTACGACGGCAGTTATGCAAGAGCGTAATGATTAATGAAAATTGCTTTTAGACACATTTAATGTTATGTGCGGTTAGTGCTGACCACTGTTGCTCAGGAAAAAGATCATTACGAAGACACAATCGTTAAATTCACTATGGATCGGCTGAACTAGGTGAACACACCAAACCTCAAGTGTTGTAATCTTGAGAACTCGAGTTATTCATAAAAAATTTATTTTTTAATCTTACTATAAGTTATCAAATAAAATAAAATAAAATTATATCATATTGACATTATCGTAAGTGACACCAAGTGTGAGAGTAAACTTAAAAAAAACCAAAAAATAGAGAAATAAAATACAGTACAATACAATAAAATAAAATAAAATACAAAAAACCAAAAGTATTAAAGCGTTCGTTAGAGTGAAAACGACGTAATTAGACAATATCGACAAGTCAGTAGTCATAAATTTTAATTATTACTCACTCGAGCGAACCTTCCTCAGTTAGTCAGTCAGTCACTAATCACGCCTCGTCGAATTTTTTCACTCGATTAATGCTTAATTCACTCACTACTCGCTTCACTCAATTAATGATTCACTCACTCACTGCTCGCTTCGCTTGTAGTTCGCTACAATAAAACGCAACACGACGATTTAGGTTGAGGTCTTTCATTAAGCAATAACAAGCTTGCTCTCGTAGCGACTTCAAATACATTATCAACACCCTGACCAGTTAATGAAGAGCACTCTAAATAACGTCTTGCACCAATTTCCTTTGCAACTTGTTCCGCTTCATGACTTTGCACAAATTTAGTTCTACTACCTTTATTATCTGATGACCTTAAATCACGTTTCAAACCTACTAAAATCACAGGAACGCCGGGACAAAGATCATTTACTTCACCTATCCATTTGCTTTTGACGTTATCTAATGAGTCGGGTGTATCAACTGAAAATCCTATCAGTATACAATGAGCTTTATGATATGATAATGGACGAAGACGCTAGGGGGAAGGGGAGGTTAGAAAATGGGCAAGGAAGACAAAAAAAAGGAAAACAAAAAACATACTTCATATTCTTCTTGGCCACTAGAAAATAAGAAAAAGAGTTAGCTAACAGAAAAAAGATAACGCTCAATTTCGCTCGGAGGTAAAAACACACGCTCGAGCCTAGCCATAATAGAGTTCTCAGCATACATACGCAGTATCCCATAATGCTAATTGGACAGATTTACCATCTACTCGACAATCAGTTACGTAATTTTCGAAAACGGTAGGATGCTTATGGATAAAAGTTAATTAAAGTTTAAAAAGGTTGTGAAAGGGACATTATCAAAGGTACTGAGGACCGTTGTGAGTGAGACGCATTACGCCATTATGACGAGTTTGAACTTACGTATTCCTAATTAAGAGAAGAAAAAAGAAAAAGAAAAAGAAAAAGAAAAGCAAAGTCAGTTAGTTAGAATCCAAAGACTGATAACCAAGATAAATGGGACTTACTTTTGGAAATTCGCCTAATGTGAATACACATAGTAGCGATGTTTTACCGCAGGCACCATCGCCAACGATAACTAGTTTTCTGAAAAAAAAGGCAATTAGTGGGTGATTCAGAAATACGAGCAAGGCGGCTATTGTTCTGAGCAATAGTCATTCGTAAAACAAGAAAGACCAGCGATTGGTCAGCGTATTAGGGAGATACGCTGACGGTTAAGACATACCGTCGTATATAGTCTGGACTCATAGTGAGGAATAGTTATGTGAATAGGGGAATAGGGGAAAAAGGAAAAAAAGCCCAGGGGTAGTGTTGAAAGGCTGGTTTAGTGTATGCAACCAAAAAGACAAGAAAACTGAAAAGAGCCTGAGACGAGAGGGGGCACTGGTACCGATATCGAATGAGACACTGTCAGAGCCGCGAAAAACGGGGGCAGAAAGCAGGTACAAAAGGAAACTGAGAATGAAGACAGGTCAGAAGGTTAGTCAGAGATCTAGGGGTGATGATGACACGCTGACTTGAGGGGACCTAGGGAGAGGGCGGACAGGTCTGTTTGCGAAATGAGCGAGAGAACAAGCGAGAGAACAAGCGTTGAGGTGTGATGATAGGCAGCTGCCCCACGGCTTTGACTGGGAGTACGTTGGCGCACCGTAGGCAGGTGTGCATAGCGCACAGAATGTTCTACAGGGAACGGTATGCATATATATATATACATTAGGAATATATACATTACTGAATTGATTGTTCACTGGCCGGACGACCCATGGTTGATATCGTGGGTGGTCGAGGTGGCCGAGGGCCAGTGCAGTGCAGCAGTGGAACAGGGTGGTCATCGCGAGCGATAATGCTCGCTATGGCGAAACGAGAGCGAGAAGGGAACCGCCGGAAAGTAGCAACCAGCCAACGACCATCGATAGCCGACAAACCCCACCAAGCCCTCGCTCATTGGATTCGAAGAAGGTTTAATCCAAGTAGAAAATACCCACAAATCCAAGATACGTAAAACGTGCGGCGGTAGGTCAAGACCACAAAATACTGCTGAAAAGAAGTCACGCGTATATCATCTACTGGAGGGCGGCATCGCCGCACGGCCCCTAGTACTCTGATTATCAAATCATCAACCTACTCGGCAGAAGAGGCATTCGAGGATCACGGTTTTAATCCCAACATTAACCTCCCACCGCAAACATCACCCTAGTTAGGCTTTGAACTCTGACCGGAACGGTTTCACCCAATACACACAATCGTCAGCCAGCTGATATCGCTTGACTTTGGGCTACCCGTCGTCGGTTCGTCTTTTAAATACCGTCGCCCCCTCTCGCGTTCACCGTTTAATTCGTCGCTCGAGTCCCGACCGCGTGTTAATCCGGTAACTCACTTCACATCATCGCTGCCGCTCTTTAGTCTCGCCCTCGTTTCAATCAAGGCTGACTTTCCGTTATTGTACCCCCATACAGTATGTATTGTTATAGCGCGGCCAATCTATGTTCGACAATTGCAATTACCATGCGATTGCCGTTTTGTGGACCTGGAAGAAAAAAAAGAAAAAGAGAAAGAAAAAGAAAAAGAACTAACATTTTAAATAGGCACTACTATTGGCTGTTATTATGTCTAATAATCAGCACAACTCTAAGATGGTATCTAAACACGCTTTAACGGGGACTGAACCCACGCCATCTTCCAAGGCCACACCAACTCTTCACTCTAATAAGAAGAAAACATCGGCCAATTTATCCCTAGACTCTTATTTCTCGGATGGTGACGATGATGTTCAATTTATAGCTGGTGAGAATATCGATTTCGAATATTACCCCCTGCCGCCCCCTACCACGCTGTATCATCCATCCACAACTTCAACATCACAGACGTCATCATCATCATCATCACAACCACCTACTTCAACACCACCATTCCCATCACTTCAATATCTAGATGAACTTCCTCGTCAAAACCACCCTCATCATCACAATTCTGATAGTGATGAGTATGAAGACGATAATGAAGAGTCTCATCCCGGTGAACCAGGTTCTAACGATGGCACTAACAAGAAAAAGAAAAAGAAAAAGAAGAAGAAGAAGAAGAGTTCTAGTACTAAAAATAGTGAAGGGCCCGATGGTTCAATGCCCGCCACCACCATGGATTTAGTACCACAAGCTACAATAAATGCTAATGGTGAAATTGTAGTAGATAATATCGATCTACTTAATGAAGATTTAATGAAATCCGCTATAGCTACCGCTGCTACCATGTACTCCAATTCAACGGCAAATAATCAACTACAACCCCCTGTCAAATCTGTCACTATAAGTAAAAAGAAGAAAATCAATAATATTATTAATAATAATCAAATTGAATCTTCTGGCGATAAAGAACCAATTAATCCTAATGATGAATTAGTTGAAATGGGGAAAATTAGAGAATTCTGGTTAGGATTGACTGAAGATGAACGACGCAATTTAGTTAAAGTTGAAAAGGAAACGATTTTAAAGAAAATGAAAGAACAGCAACAAAATAATTGTAGTTGCTCAGTATGTGGTCGTAAACGGAATGTTATTGAACAAGAATTAGAGATGTTGTATGATGCTTATTATGATGAGTTGGAACAATACGCTAATACTCAAAATAATAATTCTTTACCACAATTAACGCAACAACTTGATTCAGTTTCTCTTAAAAATGATGATGATGCGGTTGATGATGATGCAACATGTACTCATAATATTGTCACCTCAACAACCGCTGTCATCACCTCAACCGATTCAGCAAAAGACAATATAGAATCGTCAGATTCTGCACCATCCTCCTCTTCTTCTAAACCCAAGACTGAAGACCCTAATAATCCTCCAAATGAATTTTTCAATTTTGGTAATAGTTTAACGGTACAAGGTGGTATATTAACCGTGGCTGATGATTTATTAAAGAATGATGGTAAAAAATTCATTGAAATGATGGAACAACTTGCCGAAAGAAGAATGGCTAGAGAGGAAGAAGCACTAGCAGCCGCTGCCGATTACGAAGAAGATGAAGATGGTTATGATGATGAATATGAAGATGACGAAGACGATTATGATTCTGAAGATGAAGAATTAATAAGTGATGAACAAAGAATGACTGAAGGTAAAAGAATGTTTCAAATTTTTGCTGCTAGAATGTTTGAACAAAGAGTACACATCGCTTATCGTGAAAAAGTTGCAATCGATAAACATGAAGAATTATTGAAAGAAGTTGCTTTACAAGAAGAATTACAACGTGAAAGAGAAGAAAAGGCCGAAAAGGATAAGGAACGGAAGCGTGAAAAGAGATTGAAACAAAAGCAAAAGCAACAAGAAGAGAAACGACTGAAGGAAGAACAAGAAGCCTTCGACAGAGAGAGAAAGCTTCGCGAAAGAGAAGAAACCAGGAAAAAGCGTGAAGAGGAAAGGCTAAAGCGTGAAGAATTAGATAATCGTCGAATTGAAGAAGAGAAATTACGTAAACAAGAAGAAGAAACTAAAAAAGGACTTGAACGTGAACGTAAAAGAAAGGAGAAGGAAGATGTTGAATCAAAGAAAAGAGAAGAAAAATTGAAAAAGGACCGCGAGACGAAAGAAGCTAAAGAAATTAAGGAAGCTGAAATTGAAAATGTTCGTAAGCAGGAAGAATTGCGAATAAATCAGGAGCAAATGAAATTAGCTGAACGAGAACTTGCCGAGACTAAACGTAAAGAACAAGAGTTAATTTCAAGAAAGAAAGAACAAGAAAGAATTGATGAGCAAAAGAAGGAAGCATTATTACTAGAACACCAGCAAATCCAAGCTGCTCAAGCATCTTTAAAGCAACAACAACAACATCTACTTTTACAAACTCTTATGCGTGGATCTACAACACTGAATGGTTCATCATCTATCGATAGTTCGGATTATAGACGTTTGCCCCATGGTGAAGTTACCCCTCCGAATTATCCCGGTTTGAAGTCACATGAAGATTCTCCTCAACCATCATTCGCAAACTTGCTTGGTAAGTTGAGTGCCGCTCTTCCGGAGTCCAAGCATCACATACAACAACAACAGCAGCAACAAGAATCAGAGCAACAACAACAACAACAACAACAACAACAACAACAACAACAACAACAACAACAAC